>BCGM01000002.1:1454823-1783628 GCA_001599275.1 Wickerhamiella domercqiae
GGCAACTCCGGCAACTCCGGCAGTGGTTCTGGTGGCTTCGGCGGCAATGACTCCTACGGTAACTCTGGCAATTCTGGCAGCGGCTCCGGTGGTTTCGGTGGTAATGACAACTACGGCAACTCTGGGAACTCTGGTAGCGGTTCTGGAGGATTTGGAGGTAACGATTCCTACGGAAACTCCGGAAACTCTGGCTCGGGGTCCGGCGGCTACGGCGGCAATGACTCCTACGGCTCTGGCGGAAACAACTATGGCGGCAACAACAACAGTAACTACTAAATTTTCAATTCAGCCTCATCATTCTAAAATAGCCAGTATATGCAGAACAAACCGGGCAAATACAACACATGTATGTACGCACTTGCCAAATATAGAAGTGAAGATGCTCTCGTTTCTCATTTTCTTAGAGATCAGAGCCCCATTCAACGTGAAAAGAGCTGGTTCATTTTGCTAGTTCATATACAACCCTGCAATTAAGACACCCAAAATTTCGTACTCGTGTGCTGATTTTGGATCCGTCAAAGTAAATAATGCATTTTGCCTACGCACCGTTTTCACTGTTTACAGGTTCAATCTTGCCAGAGAATAAAAGGAAAATTAAAGAGAATTGAAGGCAGCTATACGTGCATTTAACGCAGTTTTGACCAAACATCGGGGCTCAATAAGAAAATTATTAGCCATTACACTCCTATGCAGCAAAAAACAAAGAGGAAAGTAGAACAACTCGGAAGCATGAGCACAGCTGATGTCCTGTTGAGCTCTATAATCAAAAGGGCCAAAGCCAGCTTCGCCGAGCGGGACGGGGGACTTGTCTATCCAATGGATCATATACTCGAGCAGAGCGCCACCCGTAGAAGAGACCCAGCTCATGGGCCAAGATCTCGCCAAACCCAAGCATTATGCCGTTCACAAAGGGAATGAACAGGTTCACGGCGGTTCGAACAGATAATGCAAGCCAGGGAATTTGGACAGGAGTGAGATCAGAGTCGCTAGAAGTGTCGTAGCTGTCGATGCTGCCCTCTGAACTGCTCAACCAGTCGTCGGTCATCTGGGTTCAGCACAGCTGACTATTCGCGATCTGGTAGAGGGAAGAGAGTACAAGCTTGCTGGCGTAGTTTTAGTAGTTACAGTTAAACCTCCATTGCCCCATTTGATATTTTGATTCGCGTAAATCAAGATCTGGATCCCTTTTCGCGCGCTCAGCGGTCCAGGGAGCGACAGTACAGACTCACGTGACGAAACAAACTGTCTGCACGCGTAAAGCCCATTGAGCACCAGGGGCAGTCGAAAACTGGCTCGTCGAGATGCTTAGCTGCGTGACGACTCACGTGTTTATGCTGCTGAAAGATTTTTCCACAGAGACTGCATGCAAATTTCATAGGACCAATATGTCTGACATCAAGTCCACGCGAGTGAAGCAGGTCTTTCATCCGGCGCTCCTGACGATCAAATTCCACGTCAAAGACATCTCCGAGCCCTGGACTTAAAATATTCAGATATATAACTGCGTTTTCACGAGTTGATGCCCGTCGTTTACGTGTATCTTCGCAAGAAAGGACACGCATTCTTGTCGATCGTGTATGCGACCTAATCTTGTGCAGCCGAGATGGGAGCTTCCCAGAAAGACTAGGAGTAATTATGTCGAATTGAATGGAAGCTCCACAAATTTTCATGTCATTTTTCGGGCCGCAGCTGCAGTCACTACCGGATACGTTGTGGATGATTGATTCGCGGGGAGGTGTCATAGGAGTAGGAGTAGGCCCGCAGGTTACAATAGCCTTATCTAGATTATCTCTCCCAATTGGCGACTGTGGTCGAGCTGCAACTGACGACAATGAAGAGTTAATGCGATCTGTTTGTTGGGGTTGTTGTAGAGGTGGAGCAAGAGCAGAGTCTACAAACCAGCCACGCCATCCCAGACCCATCTGCGCAGAAGCTATACGAGCTTGCTCTAGGACCTCAACAATTCCATATATTCGTTGTTCTCGATTATGGGATCCCTTCTTTGCGATCGTTGGCAGCTGCGGTAGCTCTCGACAAGGCAGTGGTGAGTGCAAGAGCCCGAAGTTGTGGTCTTGCGAAAAATAAGACAAATCGCTCGACATTCAATGCTGAAAGGTATGAACTTATGTGGAAAGTTGGCGGGAATGATAAATAGCAGAGGGCGGGAGGCGATGCCGCTAACGTAATCGGCACATTATAGGAATGGCGGGCGGGCGGGCGAAGGAATTCTCTAATCTAGGCGGTCCGACCTAGTTCTTTGCGCGCCAGCATCGTGACAAAGAATAATCATCTACAATTAGAACTCCAGTGCATAGGTCTTTCTCTCTTTGAAACTTGCATTTATATCCGAACGGCCGTAGCCAAAACCTTCAGCGGCCAGGGACGCGTGTTAGTCATCGATCAATATATCGTGACGCGCGAGTTTGGAGCTGTGATGAGTGCGGATGAGACCTCAGGCTCAACTCGGGAACCTGAGATGGCACGCTATCTAGCCTGGAAAAAGAATGCCCCTCATTTATATCAAACGCTGGCCACTTTCGAACTCGAATGGCCCTCGCACACTGTCCAGTGGATGCCTGAAGTAGTGCGAGCGCCAACAACCGGAAAGCGCTCGCAGTCGCTTCTATTAGGAACTCAGACAACAGGTCAGGCGCGAGACTACGTCAGGATGGCTCGTCTTGAACTTCCTGAGTCTACTATTGACAGCCTCGATCGTTACGATGCAGAAGCAGGTATTATTGGGGGACACATTCCCCGCACTGCGGCAGATCTTCGCATAACGCAGAGAATTGACCATGTCGGAGGAGTCAACTGTGTTAGATATATGCCACAAAATCCGAACTTGGTTGCGGCGTTCTCAACGACAGGAATTCTCAGCGTATACGACATTACCCATTACCCCAGCTCGCCCAGCGGAACAGCACATCCAGACATTGCGCTCGAAGGACACCGAACAGAAGGTCTCACCCTTGCGTGGTCTTCACCGTCCTATGGCCTTTTAGCCTCTGGGGATAACGAGGGCCGAGTGCTAGTTTGGGATGTTACAAAATATGACCACCACACCGGCAAATTGGCACCAGAGCGAGAAATAAAACACAACGAAAGCGTAACTGCGGTGCACTGGCATCCTCAGCACCCCCATACACTGGCATCAGTAGGCGATGACAGTGCTTTGAAGGTGACTGACACAAGGTCTTCAGAGACAACCACATTACTGAGCGCGTCTCTATCGCCTAGCATACCATCATCGATGGCGTGGAACCCATCAAATGTTGCTCTGCTTGCAATTGGCTTTGACGATGGTGCTGTAGAGCTGTGGGACCTTCGAAATACAGCTTCTCGTGTAGAGCAACTAGGTCGACATGACGACGCAGTTACCTCCCTCAGCTGGTCTCATCTGTCGCCAAAACATCTGGCAAGTTCGAGCCTGGACACTACAGCTTCATTGTGGAACATAGCAAATTTAGAGAAGCCGCAGATATTCAAGCACGGCGGACATACAGCTGCTGTAACTGACGTTGCTTGGAATATAGCTGTGCCTGGTATGCTTGCTTCGACTGCTTGCAACAACGCACTTCATGTATGGAAACCATTGAGCTCATTATTGTCATTCTAAGGTTCTTGTGTTTTACTACTTTCTAATCTGTGTTCCATTGCTTTGGACATTCTTAGCGTTGAAGGTCGGTCCGATGCTTTCCGAATGCTACCTCCAGCGCCCGCGACTGCAAAAGGGATTTGTTGTGACTGACGCTGAACTTCCGTAACGCCATATTTCTGCTTCAAGCGCCGCACCTTGCGCCCTCCTCGTCGCTTACTCGGTTTATCAATTGGCGCTGGTAGCGCCCGCTCTCGTAAAGGTGGAGGGGGAGCTAGCAGCTTGTCGATCCGGTTTTCGATTTGCGATCGCCATTGACGACCCAATTCTGCATTACAAGGCCCTGAAATATCGACACGAGCCGCTAACACAACTTTTCCAGCCACAATTCTCACTGCCTGCCGCCGAAATTGCTGCGGCAACTGTTGAATCAAGGGGTCTTGCTGGAGAATGCTCTCTTCATTAACTTGTTGTTTTCCTGCATTGCCCAAGTTAGCGGGAGGGGTCACAGCAAGCTGGGAAAGACCGCCAGTCCATGCAAGCAGTTGGACGGCTGTTTCAACGGCTATAATCTCCAACACATTCGGCGCAAGACTACCTACTTTTTCGCTCAAATTTGCCAGCAGAGCTACCTTTTGCTGATGCAGCTCTTGCACTTCTGTTATCATTGCCATCACTGAATCTGGAAGTACCAGCGAATTCAAAATATTAGCCGTAGCGAGCTCCACCGCTAGTTTAGCAGATCCTGGAAGAAACTCAGGGGTCTGCCTTTTGACCAATGCCTCCAGAACTGCTGCATATTGCCACGGGTCGGTAACTATATCTGCAATCTCAGTCAGGCCTGCTATACTAGAGGTTTCCTCACGAATGCGTGTGTAAAGCGTTCGGGATCGCGTATCTAGAGACACTGCTTCGCTGAGCTGATCATCCGCTTTAACATCGGGGCGTGGCCCTTCCGATGGACTCGGCTCGGGTTCTTCGTCAAGAGCGGCCAGCAACGCTTCGACGTCTTCGTCGGCTTCGTTGGCCATGCTAAACGCGAACGTTTTATCCCAGTTTCAAGCTGTTGCGTCCAGTCAGCGTCCGGCGGGATTACGCATCGCTACCCTAAACAAACAAGGGATGGTTCCACAAGATGAGAATCTGAGCAAGCTACGGCAAGCTGTTCGACTTGAATTTCAACGCGCCGCTGAAACTGCAGCACGAATCGCAAAATCACGGGAGCAACAACTAGCTGCAATATCTGAATTCGAAGAGGCTCTTGAGATCTGGCGCCGATTCCAAGCTCTTGGGCGCTGAAACTCTTCGCCCGTTTCCCCTAAGTTTAATATTTATAGCTTTATGAAATAATGCAGTGAAGTTTATGCCGCCGTCGTCGACGTCGAATTGGAGCCGGAGGCGCTGGCTGTTCTTTAACAGGAGGCACGGCCGAGGGCTGACTTGCAAACGGCGTCCTGACAGCAGCAGTAGGTGAATTTCCCGGCTCCTTGGCAGGTAAATCATTGGAAGGGTGAGAATTAGAAAATGCTTCTTGGGCGGCAAGAGCTCCCGGGCTCCACTCTGCTTTTATCCCTAGCCATCTGTCCATCGCTGCCTCGAACACGACGTTGATATTATGGCCACTTTGAGCCGAGCACTCTAAGAACCCACTTAAGCCTTCTTCACGTGCCAAACTTGCACCATCCTCAGTACTAAGAGTCGGCGTTTTAGATTTTCGGACGTCGTATTTCAGACCAATAAGAATAAATGGAATTCCCGGGCAATATAGCCGGGCCTCAGGCAGCCACCGATCTCTGATGTTTTCCAACGAGACCGGCGCGTCAATGGAATAACAGAGCAGCACAACATCCGTCTCTGGGTATGAGAGAGATCTGAGTCGATCGTATTCTTCCTGACCTGCCGTGTCCCACAACGCAAGTTCGACGTTGCGACCTCTCCAGCTCACCTCCTTCGTATCCGTTTCAAACACGGTTGGAACATAGTTCTCGGGGAACTTGCCTAGAAGATACCTGGTGAGCATGCTGGTTTTCCCACAGCCACCGTCGCCTATAACTACAAGCTTGCACATGTCCTGAGGAGGCCGTACTGTCGACGATGGTAAGGTTGCACTAACCTGAGAGCGCTGGGTGTGTGAACGTTGAAGCGAGGTAGTCGACGCACCATTGGGCTGTGCCAAAAAGCTCAGCCGCTTCTGGGAGCGTAGGTCCATAGGCGTGGACTTAGCAACAGCTCAGGGCTAAATAAAACCGCCTTCAAGACCAACGGCTAGCGTGGTTAATTTAGCTTAGTCGACCCGCGTCCAAGGTGCATCACGTGCCTAATCTTATAGGCATAGGCACCATGAGGTGCCGCACTTTATGAGCAGGCATTGGAGCACCGATGGTTGCTAAAGGACACATGATTGCTGCTTTAAATGAAAATTTTATTTTGAAGTCCTACTAAAATGTTTTAATCAACATTTGCAGCCAGGTTGGCGCGAATATGCGTATAGCAGCAACGTGAGTGATGCGATAATTCTAATCTTAGTGATATCGTTCATATATCAGCGGCGACGGCAGTACCGGCAACGAGGACAAAACAAACGCTTTACGGAGATATTCAAGCTGTACATCAGTCAAGGGTGTGCGATGGAAAATGTCCACCAGACTGTCCCCTTCACTCACTTCATCTCCCACAGCGACCTTGAGAAGGAAGCCCACATCGTGGTCAATCTTGTCACTAGGCACAGATCGTCCAGCACCGAGCTCCATAGCAAGTGAGCCTATCTTCATGGCATCGATTTCGGCAACATAGCCACTGCTAGCTGCTCTCATCGGTGTGCGAGTCGCTGAGTTTGACGATGCTTCGAACTCCGCTAAACTTCCTCCTTGGGCTGTGACCAGCTCATTGAATTTGTGCAGGGCCCGGCCACTCTCCAAGCACTGAAGAACCTCGATATGTACATCCGCAGCCTTCTTGCTGGGGTAGGCTACCTGAAGCATGGCTTCAGCCAGTGCCAAAACTAGTTCAGTGGCATCCTTTGGTCCGCGACACTTCAAAATATCTAATGCTTCCTGGACTTCCAAGGCATTTCCTACTGCTCTTCCGAGGGGGCGGTCCATGTTCGTCAGAAAAGCCGTCATACGCACACCAGCTTGCTTAGCTCCAGAAGCAATTAGGCGTGTGAGCCTGCGCGCAGATGGAATTGTCGGGGCAAATGCACCGCTCCCAACCTTAACGTCGAGAACGAGACCGTCTAAACCCTCGGACAACTTCTTACTGAGAATTGAAGATGCCACGAGCTGCGGCGAATCTACAGTCGCAGAGACATCGCGAAGTGCATACATACGGGCATCAGCCGGTGCAATTTGTGAGTTAGCTGCAACAATTGCAACGCCATGCTCTCTCACTACTTGTTGAAATTCGGAGAGTGAGAGATCTACCCGCATGCCCGGAATCGACTCGAGCTTGTCAAGAGTACCGCCAGTCTGCCCCAGCCCCCGGCCAGATACCATGGGCACTGTGACATTGAGGGCGGCTAACAAAGGTGCTAATATTAGACTTGTCTTATCCCCGATACCACCAGTCGAGTGTTTGTCAACCACGGGTCTATTCAAGTCGGAGAATGAGAGAGTGACGCCTGAGTCGCGCATTGCCAGTGCCAGCTCAGCCGTCAAGCGTCGCGATAATCCGCGCAACCGGACACCCATGAGAAATGCTCCAAGTTGTCCGTCTGAAACCCGCCCATCCGCTACACCTTCAACGAACTCGCGTAAGCTCTCCGGGCTCAAGGGCCCGAGGTCACGCACGGCAGCAATTACATCGCTTGGGCGGCTCATTGAAACCCAGGTGAAATCAGATCAGCTACACCAAGCTAAGTAGGAGAACGAAGAATAACGGTTAATTAATATATAATCCCCGGAATCTTGACTAATCGATTATATATATAGTGATGATACTCGCTAACTACGCGAGTCGTCGGCAGAGCACATATACCTTCAGTTCTTTTTTTTCTTCTCAAATATTAGTTCTGAACGGTAGATTCTTCGATAGACTGGGTATCAATGGCTACAAAAAGGCTTGATACTGATCCTCGATATCTCCTGCTCGCTCTCACTACTATCCAACGGCTCCCACAATAGTTACGCTTAATAACTTGTAGGGCTAGATAGGTAAACGTCGAACTCCCCCGTGAGACGGCGGAGGTCTCAAGTACACCACGACCATAATGTCTGCCGCAGGAACACTGGCAGAAGAGCATTACGCGAGTCAAATGGCTCCGTGGCGCTTTAAGCTCCGATCCGCATTGGTAGAGTTTATAACCCCAGAAACAGCTATACTGGCGAGGCTCCAACGGGCGGTCCGAGGCCCGACCTTAGACACTTACTTTGCAGTAACCGCGAACATTGGTTCCCATACCTTTTACATGGTAATGCTTCCTGTTTTTTTCTGGTTTGGAAACCCTGAGCTTGGTACTGATGTCATATGGGTTCTCGCTTTGGGCGTGTATATGACTGGAGTAGCTAAAGATCTGCTATGTTTGCCTCGCCCTCTATCTCCACCACTGCATCGTATTTCTATGTCTGGTTCTGCGTTACTTGAATACGGCTTTCCTTCTACTCATAGCTCGAACGCCGTCGCCGTTTCACTGATTTTTCGTGAATGGTATCCGTCGTGGCCCATGACGCTGGTAAATTTGTGGCTTGTAATTACACTCGTATCCGGAAGAATATACACCGGTATGCACGGATTTTTGGATGTTGCGGTTGGAGCACTTTTTGGGGCTCTGGCATGGTGGCTACGGGTAGCCGTCATTCGAGGTTGGACAGATCATATGACTCGTTTAGGCGCTTTGCTTTTCAATTTTATTGCACTTTTGCTAGTATCAAGTGTTCCTGAGCCTGTGGACGACTGTCCATGTTTCGATGACTCTGTGGCTTTCCTTGGAGTTCTCATGGGATTCACGTGGACACAAAAGGCGATTCAGGGCTTCCCGCCTCTGGTAGGTGAGAGCTGGGTAATCATCAGCATTAAAGTTTTGGGACGATTTACACTTGGAGTTGGCTGTGTTGTCTTGTGGCGAATGGTATCAAAGCGTGTTCTGCTACGGATCCTTCCTCCCATCTGGCGTTTATTCCAGCGACTCGGCGTTGAACATCCACGCAAGTATTTTATCTCCGCATCTGAGTATAAGACACTCGATCACCGTAAAGTTCCCGACGAGTCTCTCCCAGATTCCCCTTCTCAAATTGCTGATACTTTGCGCCGAGTTCGACGTAGCCGCGGCCGCAGTGATTCTGTTGGGCCGCAATCGGCCGCAGACGTCTATGCAGCTGCAGCCGCTGGTCAAGCCGTACCCTCGGGCTTATCTGCTATAACCAAGCCGCGCGTTCGATACGACATTGAAGTGGTCATGCGTTTAATCGTGTACGGTGGGATCCCAATCGTGGCCATAAATTTGGCAAGCGTGTTATTTATCTATTTAAATGTCTAGATTACAGAGGACGATATCGATTTCGACTAAACTTTGCATATTTGAAGAACTCGCGCCTGCGCGGTTCACTCAACCTAGCTACCCGTCGCATTGAACGCCCGTGAAGCCATGGGACGTTCGCAGCTACGCGAAGAAATTGCATGCAGTTAGCGTCATCAGAGTTCCAGAATTTGGGGAATTGAGACCAAGCCCACATACCCAGTTCACGGTTTCTCAACCTTGTTGACGCCTCGGCGATAGCCGTCAGCAAGTGCAGGCTTATCATGTTAGGGTGCACCCACTTGATCAATCTTTCAAGCCTATGTGAGTCCTGAAAATAGAGACCTCCTTCAGCCAATGCTAATGCTACGTCTTTTCCCCCGCTGCTTCGTCCCCCCTCACCATTGAATCGAGGTGCGTCCTCGAGCGTCATCTCAGCATACGTTTCGTAGAGTCGTTTATCGCGCCGGGTACGAGCGATTTCCAAAGCCAATGCCAAAGTAGAGAGATTCAGACGCCTTCGAGTCATTACTAGAGAGTCTAGTACAATTTGAGCAGCCTGTGCTTGTCCCGACTCTAACAGCCGACGCATGAGTAAATGGTACGTACCTAAACGCCGTACACCATGTGCTTCAATGAATCCAGCTACATCATTTACACCAGGAAGCGATGTCATATCCGAAGGAAGCCTTGGCAATGCTCTTTCGCCCGCGTCTACGAAGTCATGTAACGACCGCTGCCCTATCTCTCCAAACTCAGCTGCCTCCTCGGACTCAAGCAATGCTTGATTTGTAGACGGACCGAGCAATAAGTGCTCAGTGATTCGTCGAGCTGCTGCTTGTAGCCGCGTCGATTCCACACGCGGACGGCCGAGGACCTCATCACTCGTAGTGTCAACGAGGTAGTAATCGCCTGATTCTGGACCCCACTCATGCAGACTCCTTATGCTCTCTATCGGAACCTTGTACCCACTACAGCTTCTGCCGATTCTTGACGTAAACTGTCCTCCCCTCCTCGCTGCGCAGCCGCTCCATATTCGGTACATCACCTGAGCTGCTGAGTACGGTAACTCAGCATGCTTGGGCTAGAACTTGTTGCAGAATTGGCCGGGGTGACAGGCCTCACATTTTCAGACTCTGCTCAGGATCCGTATTATTTTACCTTCCGTGTGGCATGTGCTGCATGCCATGAAGAGCATGACCGACCAGTTAAATTCAATGGCTACAGCGAGGTCCAATTAGCCGGCAGCCGTGGGGAGGCTAACTTCACTTTCAAGTGCCGAATGTGCTCAAAGGAAAACAATCTGAGCGTCGTCAATAAGTATAGCACATACGGTGCTGAAGACTCGGGCAAGAAAAAGGTGATGGCCCAATTTGAAGCTCGGGGAGTGGTGCTAGTGGATTTTCTCCCTGATAATACCCCATTTACAGCTAGGGGAGAAGATTCTGGCACTCCTTTCGAGGTAGAATTCGATGATGGAGAGTGGTACGACTACGACGAAAAGGCCGGAGCAGAAGTGAGTGTCACAAACACGCAGTGGACGATCACAAAATTGAAGAGCTAGTAGAATACGCAGTAGCAGATGTAGGTGCAACTATATGCTAATTGACCAGAAAATTATCGCGTCATTGAATCACGCTTTGAGCGGCGTAATGTTGCCAAACTGAGGAATGACTTTCTCCTCTAAGGATGCACCTTTTATCTTGTCCCGCGAGGATTGCGGAGGACGGACTTGTATTCGACCAGAAACACGTAGTTCACTGTTTTCTTTATCAGGACGCTCAACCGGAGCTAAAGTAATGGTTACCTCAATAAACGTCTCGACTTTGTTGCAGTATCCTTGAAATGATGCGGGCAAGCCGTTGATCCACTTGCGCTCGAGACCACAGGGCAACCATTTCCCCACATCTACCTCATCTTCACCGATGATAATAGGGGGGTTGCAGGGGAATACTTGAGTGGGTCCATCCGCCCAAGTATTTTGTGTAGTTCCGGCCCAGCCGCCATAGTCGAGACACATGGCACCGACACGCACTTGCTTGATCATTACAAGTCCTGGCTGCTCGCACCTCAGCTTTAGCTCTAATCGGAACTGCTCATCGGATGCACAACCGTTGTCAGGCAGCGTCAATTCTCCAGTCACTTCAGCTCGTCGTTTGTGCTTGAAGTCCACAAGTCCCTTCAGTCCCCGTTTCCACCCTGGTAGATACGTCCAGAACCCGTAGCGGCTTGTAGAAACTGCCATAATTACTCTGCTATTTGGTTTCTGTTCTTTCGAATACTCATTGTTTCTACTAGTCCTTGTCTATATGATACTTGGGCTTACCCTAACGAGTAAGTCCCAGATTGTGCAAGATTGCCTCGACATCGGCCCTGAATGGTTAGTCTAGCTCATATTTGATATTTTCGTCACTGACAGTCCGAGGATTGACAGATTGATATTTTGATGTGGTAAAATCATTGCACATACCTTCACTAGCGTCTTTGGTTAGTACTCAGTGCTTCTTAGAGGATTAGGAGTCTCATAGAAAATCAACCCTGATAATATTTTCATCAACATACTTTTCATTAATGCCGGGGATTTACTCCTCTCGTCATAAATGAGGAAGCTATCGTTCTACAGCCAGCAAAAATTACTAGTTCTGATGGAAGCTTGACAAATTATGTGATCCTCGCGAGGCACATACATCATTTTTTATCCTCGATGAAATTTCTTACCACGAACTTCGTACAGTGTGCGGTTCATTCTTGCGCGCGTTCTTCGGATGCGTTCCCTTTACACTATTCTGATTGCGAGCTAGAACACGTTGAGTTGGAATATGATCCTGCCTTTATTAGGGGTATTTTGCCAAAACTGGACTGGTCAGCCATTGTCGCCGTTGCAGCTCAACTAGGAAACACATCTCTGCCTCCAAAAAAACCAGAAGTGATGGCCGAAGAACCTGCATCGGAGGCCCTTCTTCGCGACCTCCACAAACTCTTACTCGAAACACATATTAGAGAGGGCAAGATGACTTGCCGTAACTGCGAACATCTTTACCACATTCGCAACTCTATTCCTAACTTCTTATTGCCTCCTCATCTCGCATGATATAGACCTCTTTAAATACACTCCGTTATTTGTCGTCAACCTGCACTGTTGCAGCCACACACTCACGCATCACCGATAATTTCTCAAAGCATTTGGTACGGAAGTCGGGATTCTGGCGGATGCACGCCTCATAATCAGACATTTGAGTAGAACAATTGCGAACAATCTTTACAAACGAAGGCGCAGTGGTCGTTGCGCATTTGGCAAGTGCTTGCTGCTCAGCTAAACACGCCTGGGCATCACCCAGGCCTAGACATTGGTAGTATTGGAGAAACTGGCTGGGACAGTACTCTGCAACCTCGCCCACGAGATGCTCGTCCAATAGCAAACTCATTTCACAGTTAGAAGACTAATAATCTCTGCTGCGCTCAGAGATATCGCAATCGTAGGCAGAATATTAATTGGAAAGTGAAATGAGAACTTGTGGGTTATTTATTAACCTCGATTCGAATTGATAGAAGTACTGTATCGCTCTAAATAATTTTATATCAATCATGCATGGTCAAGGTATTATTGATCGTTCCTCAATTACACTATTACACTAGTAAGCAGTCCTATTCGTCTGTTCATCTACGCAGCCCGGACATTACGGAAGGGCAAAGCGGTGTACATCCCCCGTCGCCTGCAGACAATGGAAGCGTGCTACGCATATTACCAAAACGCGCCCTACGCCCTAACACACTCATTTATTGTGCTGAATAATAGATTCGAAACGCCCGCTATATTGAGACGTCCCCAAATTTTCATTGTCATAACAGTCGGTCGGTTGTCGAAACCCTTGCATCTCTATATTTCGAAATGCCGACTCGTTTCACTAAGACCCGCAAACACCGCGGCCATGTGAGCGCTGGTTACGGTCGTATTGGCAAGCACCGCAAGAGTCCTGGTGGTCGTGGTATGGCCGGTGGCCAGCACCACCACCGCATTGCGATGGATCGCTTCCACCCTGGTTACTTCGGTAAGGTTGGTGATCGCCACTTCCATTTGCTCAAGAACCGCACCTGGCGTCCTATTGTCAACTTGGACAAACTCTGGACCCTCGTCGACTCAGCTGACCGCGAGAAGTATCTCAAGTCGGCTAGCGCTGACGCTGCCCCAGTTATTGACACCCTAGCTGCCGGTTACGGTAAGGTTCTCGGCAAGGGCCGCCTTCCCAACGTGCCTGTTATCGTACGCGCACGTTTCGTTAGCGAACTCGCTGAGAAGAAGATCAAGGCTGCTGGTGGTGCCGTCGAACTGATTGCTTAATCCTAGTACTTTATTATATCGAAAAATTCTGTAATAGAGGTTTTGAGAATGGCTCAAAGCTGCCCTCGTATGCTCTCTCACTGATCAGTGTCAAAACTTCTGCCCAAGTATCAGTGGCAGAAGCGCTGCTGTTAAGCTTAGCGACCGCTTCTTGAACTTGTGCGCGAGACACGATCTCAATGGGATCAGCATAAGGATTTCCGTAAGAATATCGGCCTGCAACTGTGTCTTTGACTAACTTCCTGTTTTGAGCCAGTGCTTCCCGAGTAAACTCTGGACCTTTGACTAGCACCTCATTTTGGTAGAAGCTGGTATTGTCATGTCGCACAGAGGAGGCACTCTGCATGGTTGTAAAATTGCCAGATTCCTCTGGAGTTGAGACCATTGCTTGCCAAGTACGATCTAAAACAAGCTCTTCAGAAAAGTTATCCGGGATAGAGTGGTAGGCGATTAAGGGATATGAGTGCTGGCGCGCCCACACATCAGCTCCGAAAGAGTATGAGGATGATCCGCTGCCAATCACTATTAGGCTCCACAGAGATTGTGTGCTTACCTGTAGGCTGCGCATGGAAATCTCTTGAGACCATGTGGCAGTCTCGTATCGTGTTTCGTTGGCTGTTTTAAAGTACAGCTTTGCTTCATTTTTAACTTCGCGGCGATAGGTCGCCGTCCAAGTTGAGTTGGTGAGATTTTCAGCAGACGAACCTTTATCTGTAAACACCCTCTGAGAAACAATTCCAACTCCGACAGTACCTTCTTCTTGCCAAGTCAGTAATGTAGCACTTACGAGCCACCTCTCCAGCGGCCTTTCATCATTGTACCCGTTTCTCACTCGAACAGAGACCTCGGAGTATTGCGTCCATATGGTTGGTAGAAATGGAGTTACGTCTATTTGATATGCGGGAACATCATACGCTTTGATCCCCACAATTGGGGACCATTGACTAGGAGAGTCGCAGCCTGTGTACATAATTGGCCAGGGATCAGCAATTCCAGCGAGTTCTCCATTTATCCAAACTTCGACCAATCGCGTAGGTCCGCTCTGCGTCGCAAGCGTGTTAGCATACCAAAACTCCTCGTCGTGATCGCCGCTAGCGATAACATTAATCAAGGCCCGAGTTGTATTTCTCGGCTGGATTGGGAGGTGACCTGATGCATCTCCATTTTTTACACCGCGAAATATGGGCGAAACATGAGAAGGAATGTCTGAGTACCACCACTGAGAGTCATCGAAGTTGAATTTTGAGTCGTAATAGTCGATGTGCAGCGATGTGTCGATGGAGCCAGTGTACTTTTCGTCTATTATGTTGTCAATCTCAACCTGCAACAGGCCAGATTGGTGTAGAAGGTTTGAAAAATACGATACGTCCTTAACTGCTGTTCCATTCACAGTCTCATTTAATGGCTCAGGTGTTGATGGCCTCCAGAGCTCGATTCCGTTCAGAGTAACATGGACTAAGCGATCGAACTGGCGACCAGAGACAGTCCACGACATTGTAAGAATGGCATTTTTCCACTCAACTCCGGAAGGTGGGCTATATTGCACCTCAACGGGTTGACCGTACGAGTTGGCGAAGACGTGTCGAAGCAATTCCTGTGAGGAAATCGGCGGCGCTTGAGGAGTTATCGGCTGCGATATTTCCAAAACTTTCAAAGGTAGGGCAGCCGCAAGTGTTCGTAACATTACTGGGCATATTGAGAATATCCAACGAGTTTAGAGTTGGCTGATTCCCCGGCTCTCCTCATAGGGCCCTGCGGAAATCACCGAGGAATGCGAAGCTTACCGAATGATAACACTGATCTTGTGGGTCAGAAACGGCTTATGAGTCTAATAGCTAGTAATTTTTTTCTCAGACTTAATATCAGATTGTTCTACGCGTAGCGTAGCGCCGGCCTATGAGAACTATAACTGACAACTAAGATGGAAACATAAGTTGATTTTGTTCCATGTGCGAAAAAAAAGAATTGCTTTCCATTTTAAATCTTGACTAATTTCTTCGTTTTCCAATCGGAAAAGAATATGATATCATTTGGATGACAACTCGTGACCTGAGCATCTTATGAACTGTAACTATATTAGGTAGAATTGCTGCTGGATAGAGAGACATCCTCAACGTTTCCAATAGCGCGACACTCATTCTTCAGTTAAATGGCGAATTCATGGTGAGTTATTTAGATTATCTTGGTGACTTGAAATTATTGAGTTCGAATATTAGCACTCTAGAGGTTGTGATCCAAGGCTAGTGACATAAGCGAATGAACTACACTTATTACCTGCGTAGCCAACTGGCAATGATGAGCACTCAACAAGCTTGCGAAATTTGTGCAGTGATATTCTTGGTAGCTTTATGTTTTCCTTTTGAAACGTGGATTGAACCAAATCATAGACTGTTCCGCCTCGACAACCCCTCAATTCAGTTTCCGTATACAGAGAATGAGCAAGTTCCACCGTTGTTACTATTTGGGCTAGTATTCGTCTTGCCCTTGGCACTTATAACTACTGTTGTGACGCTCTCTCGACGGCACCGTAAAATCGCCTATGCGTCAATTTTGGGGTTCTTGACAGCGTTCTTCTTGAACTTACTTGCTACCGACTTGCTCAAGTTTTGGATAGGTAACCAGCGTCCAGACTTCTTGGCCCGTTGTCTACCTGCGCCAGGGACTGATACAAATCGGTATGTTGGCATCGAGGTTTGCACTGCAACCGATTCAGCAAGACTTCAAGACGGTTTCCGGTCGACACCCTCTGGCCATTCTTCGACATCTTTCTGCGGTCTGATGTATTTATCGTTATGGATCGGTGTCCATCTTGGTACTTGGGAATCGACGGCACCGTTGTACACTGCGCTTGCCGGTTTGAGTCCTCTACTTCTGGCGGCTTATGTCGCGACTTCTCGTATAATTGACTACCGGCATAATTGGTACGACGTTGCTTTTGGTTCCCTCATGGGTGGCATTATAGCATACTTCACTCACAAGCGCATGTGCCCCGCGCCAAAACAACCTGAGCGAGAGGAACTCGAGGTCTAGATTTCATAGTACTTATGGCCATTATACTGAGACAATTGCCGCTATATTCGCTATTTAGATAGACTCGTTAAGCACTTCTCGGATAATAACCACCGCTATGTAGCCTACATTAGGTTGCGAAATTGTCCAATTACGAATGAACTATCGCACTTGTATGTTTAAATACGACCAAATAAAAACGCGCGCCGTCACAGAACTTAATCGACAATTTAACAATGCGAATAGAAAGTAGTATTCTATCTACTATGTTAATCTGCCTATACAATAGTGTCACTTTGCTCGATCTTCACTTCTAGTCGACTAGTTCATGACCTCCGCTGACGATCGTACAATAGGCTCACATAATCAGAAGCACCAATCACGATGTCCGGAAAGTACTACGACTCGTGGGCTCGCCAAGAGGCGTGGCGCTACCAGGGACCTTTCACAAGAGCGCAACGTTTCAAAGGCTCTCTTCCAGGGTTCGGGACAGCTGTTGTGCTCTTCACCCTCTACAACGCATACCAATATGCGACGGCCAAGCCAGAACATCACCATTAGCTCTTAAGCTCCTGATTGAAACATGCGCAGCTGTTACATGGTGTTCACGCCTCATTGACGACCTTCCATGCCTCAAAAAGTAGGCCGAGGCTAAGCGGTGTCGAATGACACGCCTGGTGCCCCTATCTGGTCTGCTGGCCATGATGTTTATACATATGTTGAGACATTGGAGGGATTATGATCCTCCCAACGAAATGCAACTAGGAAATTCTCGATTGTGATGCTACAGAGTCCCTTAAGAGCCCATTGAAAGGCACTAGAGGTTGTCATGTACGAAGGTCACTTTGAGTAGCTGAAGAGCTGTTCAGACGGACGAGGGCACCACCAGAACCACACTCATTGTGGTGTTCCTCAAGCTGCCACCGATAAAGTCTATTTCTGTCAGTCGTCAGAACGGACAATCGTTACAAACACCAGTTGTTTTTACGATAATGCCAATTTAGCTTATTTAGTCTTTGTTTGCAGGAAGATATTACAGACCAAACGACATGTGTATATCACCATATAACTATCTCGTTCATGGCTACGACTTAAAGCCTAAAGCGCTAGCTTGGCGTATACAATAAGGTGCAGACACCCCAGTCTCACTCTCCAGCTATCACATCACATGGCAGTAATAAATTAGTCATAGAAAAAAGTAGGGCTTCGCCAAACATTCACACGATTACATAAATTACTGTCAATTTGGGAGCAAGTTACGCACATTAGCAGTAGACCTAGCTTATTGAAAAATCCAGCTCAGTTCTATTTCACACAGCTAGGATGTCTGCCCAGAAAACAGTCGGGTCGAAGTTCCGCGTGTCGCTCGGTCTACCCACCGGCGCCGTGATGCAGTGCGCTGATAACTCAGGCGCTCGCAACCTCTATATTATTGCTGTGAAGGGCGTTGGTGCCCGCCTCAACCGCTTGCCCGCTGCTGGCGTTGGTGATATGGTTATGGCTACTGTAAAGAAGGGTAAGCCTGAACTGCGCAAGAAGGTGATGCCCGCCATTGTTATTCGCCAGTCCAAGCCTTGGCGCCGGAAGGACGGTGTCTTCCTCTACTTCGAGGATAATGCTGGCGTGATTGCTAACCCCAAGGGTGAAATGAAGGGCTCCGCCATCACCGGACCTGTCGCCAAGGAGTGTGCCGATTTGTGGCCGCGTATCTCGTCGCTTGCAGGCGTCGTCGTCTAACTTATTTAGTCTGTAGTCATTCCTTGCACTCTGAAGCTTTGGGCAGTTGGATTTTAACCCGCCTTGTGGTCAGAACTTAGGGACGAGATTAGGAACATCACTTAGAGCTGCGCCGCATTAATTTTATATCAAATCTTTGAATGAAGAAACCTGGCTAGTGTTGCTTTATCGACGTTACGGAAGCATGGAAGAATTCGCCGCATGGGACGTTCCTGAGCCAGTGAGAGATGATGCAGGCGTCGAAGACTTAACATTTGATGGCCAACTAACCACACCCCTGCGTATAGAGGTTGATGGTGGTGCTGCCGGATGTGGCGGCAAGCTCTGGCCGGCTGGTGATCTGCTGAGCCGCTACCTCATTAAACATCCGCCGGCGAGGGGGGCAAAAATCATTGAGCTAGGTAGCGGGACTGGCCTTGCAGGAATGGCTCTAGCATTGGCACACAAGGCTTCTGATTTTAAGATTTACGTTACTGACCAAACAAATATGGTCCCTTTGATGCAGCGAAATGTCGAGCTAAATGAACTGGGCAGTATAGTGGAGGCCGCCGAGCTCGATTGGGGGACCGAGTTGCCTTCTTATGCGCAGAATCCGGATTTAATTTTAGCCGCGGACTGCGTCTACCTGGAGTCAGCTTTCCCATTGCTTGAGAAGACGTTGCTCTATCTCACTGACGAGGGCGCCCCTGTACTTATGGCGTACAAGAAGCGTCGTAAGGCGGATCGACTTTTTTTCAAAGCAGCTCAGAAGAATTTCAGCGTAGTGGAAATTACAGATTATCCTGAGTACGATCAATTTAAATTAGAGAACGTGCATCTTTTCAAGATGACTCGTAAATAGAAGAGGTTACATTTACATGTTAACCATGAAATAGTGCATAAGTGAGTCGACCATTTGAGACGCGTCAGGTAATCCTGAGAACATTGGTGTCTCCTCGTGTAGTGGAAAGATAAGAGTCGAAGAAAGGAGACACGCTGTAAGATACCAGGCAGAAACTGCGGTTAAAGATGCAGAGCTCGCCTCGGCTGTCACCGAAGCCCTCATGCTACTTCGCACCACCGTAAGCCCGGAAGAGGAGAGCACACTTCGCATGGCTTTGACAGCGCCCGGCGCGCGTATGAAGACCGTTAGGGCTCTAATTGGTATCATGGATACTGTTGTGGCACCCAAAACCCAGCTCTATGGACCTCTGACCCGCGCAATTGCTATCGTTACGGGTAATAAAGCGCATATGCAGCATCTTAAACCTTCTGAGTGGTTTTCTCTATCAAGCACAACGTGCCGTCTTCTAGGACTGGTGGCAGTCGAAAACACTGGAAAGGCTATTGCAGATCTATTAAGGATTATTTCCCAACTATTAGATACGAGGGAGGCTGTCCATGCAAGAGGGTTAATTTTGATTATTGCTGAGCTGGCTCAGCTTGATTTTGACAGAGAGAGGCTGTACAGCTCACTTCTTGCTTATTGCGTACGTACCTGCTGGTCAGTGTACGGTATAAGTGAGGCTAGAACTCTTGGCCTCCGTCTAATCGCTGGCTTGAAGCCTCTTGCAATGCGACTGCGCTCGCAAGAACTTCGCGTCGAACTCTTGAGAATGTGCAATATAGAATGCGTAGCTGGTATGACTGACTGCGTAGTAGAATTAGGACGTGGTTTACTTGTGAATGCTGCGGACATCGAATTTGCCCGAAATTACACTCGGCTAGTATTCAGACCCATATCTCTCGCGAAGACATCTTCTTTTGTAGCTGCGAGCGCTGTTTCACGAGCCATGCATGCCAACGTAGTCGAGGTCACAGCAGCATCTCGTGAAGATCAATCCGTGGCTAAGCGGCGGGCAACAGTCGGACAACTGATACAAGTGGCCACGCATTTTGGTGCTTTAGGTATTCAGGGGCTGTGGTTCTCTGAGTGGAAGTTGGGAGATGCTGAAGGTGAGGCTCTCTTGTCTGCCTTACCGATTGCCCCCTCCGCTGTCCTCGTAGCCATTTCTCTCTGCGCCTCAGATGAGATAGCTAGTCTCACACCCAGCATTCTAGGACGACTTTGGCGGGGAGCAGTAGATTATCTCAAGCCAGCAGATAGCTCAAGAAAGTCTATTTCAGCTGCGGCAGGTGCTTGTGCATGTATTGCGGCGCTGCTACCTGCAGTTTCAGCGCCTGGCAGCCTAGACATGGCAGCTTTAATCGCTCTTTTGTATCAGCTTGACCATTTTCCTCCTCTGAGCTCTGGCGCTGTAATGCTTTGGCGAACATTGAGCGATATGAGGTTACTTGATACACACTTTCACTCTACCAGAAGTGCTCGGCTTGATAACTGGTACTCACTGACTATTGCGGACGCTGTAGCGTCGCCGAAGACTTCTCCTCTGCCACAGCTAGATCTGTCTCTTTTGAGCTGTTTTGTTGGTGGGAGCTGTGAGCCTACGTACTCTGACGAGGATGCCTCTTTTCTTGAAGACATATCATTTCCGGCGTGGCCAGTACTAGGCGCTGTTGAGCAGAAGAGCCATATTCTTGAACTAGCAGTAGGTGCAACTCCTCAAACAACTCGAGCCCTTTTTCTGCAACTTGCGCTGAGCGGCATAACGAACAGCTTGCCCGAGTCAATCGCCTCGCGAGGAGATGCTTGCGCTGAGGATATTCTTGCATTAAAATGGTTTGCAAACACGCATCGTACATACAAATGGTCATCAGATATCTGCAATTTTGCTCTTCAGGCTATCAGCTCTTGGAATGACTCTGACTGGACAATACGCGCTTGTCGAGCCGCACTTTCCACAAGCCCTGCACCATTGGAAGCTCTTCTTGGTGCCCAATTTCCCCTTAAAGTAAGCATTCACAACGCAATTGCTGAGTCTATGCGTATTTATGACTTACAACGTGCCCCCTGGGTTCTGCAATTATGTATTGAAGGGGTTGGCTCAGTAGTGGAGAACTCGGGGGATTCCAATGACCCGCGTATCACTCGAGAGCTTGCAGCAGTCTTAACGAATGTGGTTCGAGAGCAATCTCAGTGGTCGCGGTTGCGAAACGCTGGGCTGGGAAGAATGATCTCAAGACTTCTCGGACCTGAAGATCTAGCCCGCGTCCTCAGTAATTCGAGTATTTCGCATGGCATTGCCGTGCTCCAGGGTATAGAAATCATCGAAAGCAAAACACTGAATGAGATTGTGCTTGCACTGGAGGAGCGGGATCCGCATACTCAGCTTCGCATTGCTGTTGAATGTGTTCGTAGAGGAGCCAGTGCGGCACATGTCATTTCATGGATTTTGAAGCTACCAGATCCAAGAATGTTTATAGGGGAAGTGGCATCGCACTTTGGAGTGCTTCCAGCCGTTCTGTTAAAGGGTATTGCGAGTCGACTGTTCAGATTATATGGCGAAGACCTTGCTCATTTTCCTTTTGACGTATTTGGAGTCAAGGAGAGTGGCTGGTTCAACCTGTACCTCTCGGGAGAACAGCCACCCCCTTGGGATATAACCGGCCGGGAAGCAAGGATACCACTCGAAACAGTCTCGGTCCGAACTAACCGTTCCATTAGCTCCCAAGCCCTTGCTCAGCTATCGCGGGGCGGTAGTAAGATTCCGAAAGTGCGATGTGACCACCCTGAACGCGCAGTCTCAATTCTCATGTCTGAAGCGCTCCAATTTTCTACTGCTGAGGAACATCTTTCAGTCTGGAATTCAGCAGTGCTAATAACTGAAATGTTCCACTCTGGTCATGATGAACTTGTCTGCGGAGCAGCTGCTCTTCGACCGAGCGGAATCCTTTCAGACAAATTACGCCAGTATATATCCGATAATGCTCGTGCAATTACTCCGAGAGCTTTCGAAATCGTTCAGTCCACCCTTGGCCTTCTTGGCTTGAATCAGTCGGGCGAGGGCAGTGTGAGCGCAGCAGACATAAGGACTGATTCAACCTACGAGTCGAAGCTATATATATTTGCATCATCTCCCCGTATCAACGAATTTTTAAGTATGCCCTCAGATCAAGCAGCTGAAACACTTAGCACATGCGTTTCTTGGCTGCGGCGAGTGCCTCAGTACCACCCTCAGTGGGCTGAAATTGTGGGCCGCCTTGCGGCGACTTCGGATATAAATCCAAACGCTGGAATCAAAAGCACCGAGTCCATAGATGAGGCATTGGATGCTACCGCCGCCTTGCTCCCTTATAACTCGCAGCGTCTTCTTAACTTTTGGCGATGGGCACGCTGCGAAAAGTGGATAGACCCGACCCCAGAGGCTGCAAACAACACAAGCCTCTCCCGCCTTGCTGATGCTGCTACAATGGCCCTAAATTTGCCGTCTATTGCCAACCTTTTGCATGCGGAGACGTCATTCTTGGCAGTGATACCCGCTATCGTTGTCAAGAGCCAGCCTATGCTCGATTCAAATCAGCTGGAGCAGCTTGTCACAGAAGTTTTCAACGAAGAGCCGGAGGTTGCACTTTTATGTATATCGGAATGCTGGCACGATCGATACAACCATGAAAAGATGATTGTAAACTCAGGCCTGGTTGCTGAAAAATGTGCTTTGAGTCAAGACTTTGCTGCGCTCGGTATTTTAGCCGTGGATCTTTTCTGGGGTGAAAAGTGTACAGAGAGATTACCATGGGATCTTCTGGATACCCTTTACTCTCGGGTTAAAGGCGCCGACCTCCGTGACGATCTCAGGGCAGCAATTCCCGTGAAACCCTCATTGGAATCTGCAGTAGAAAATCTGCCACCAGAGGAGCAACTTGATTTTGATCTTGTAAACTATCAATTTTTTGGTGGCACTAGTGCTGCCCTCAGTAGATCTGCGACTGCAGCTGGTCTTTATCGCCTTGGCATCGAGAGACAGCTCGACGACTATTCTTATGCCTGGCGACTTAAAGAGTGGGACTTACCTCCACCTGCCGAAGAGAAAGTAGTCAGATCTCCAAGCGAGGTTCTTTTCGAATTGTTTCGCGAGGAACCGCGAAATTGGGCTAGAGCCTACCAGCGGGCGGGTGTCGCAGTCATATCTGAAGAGCAGCTGGATCTTGCGCGAGCACTAAATAACATAGAAAATAGTGCCACAGTGCCATTCGCAGCGCCACGTGGACTCGCCCAGGATGTTCGACAGGGACGGGAACTCACGACACCGAGCCTTATGGATGAGCTCCGAGCCAGTTGTTCATCGCTGCGTGCAAGAAATAAGTCAAAATTGGCAGTTGCATATACTCGCAGGCTTCAGCAAGTAGCCGAATCTAGCGAAGAACTGCTTGTAGCAGAGATCGAAGCGGCAAAAACAGCGTGGATGTTGGGGGCACAAGAGCACGCTCTGACGATGTTGAGTGAAGTCGTAAAGCATCCAAAAATTCCTAATCAAGCAGACGTATTCTGCACATTGGGGAAGTGGAAGTCACTCATACGTTACGCTACAGATAGTGAAATCCGGTCTCAACTCTTCGCTCCTGCAGAAAAGTACGTGACTGAACCTGCACAGAGAGCACGGTTGCACAGCATATTAGGGGACCTCTGCTATTCCCGTGTGGTGGATTCTAGTAGGAGAGATGAGTTGAATGAGGCACAACGAGTTGTGTCTAAGGGCCGAGCAGAGGTCGAATTGCAAGAGTCGAGCGGCTCGCGCACTCGTCTTGATAAGGCAAGAACTTACCTCGCAATTTGGGAGACTGAATTGTCTCAACTAGAGGTTTCAGCCGCAAGAAATCGGAAGCAATGCATCCAATCATATCTCGTATCACTGCAGTTTGCTGATACAGCTAAAGATGAAGCTATGATGGGCCGCGCGATAGCAGTGTGGTTTGCCAATTCTGGCGACGCAGTTCTTGCAGAGTCTGCTCGCACGTGGGGAGTTAGGGTCCCTTGTCGTAAGTACGTGCCATGGCTGAACCAATTGACGTCACGACTAGCGGTCGGTGACTCTAAAGCGCCTGTACAGCGTGCGCTGAACTCTATACTCATGCGCATTGGCACCCAACACCCTTACCATCTACTCTGGCCCTTGCTCAATATGAGGATGTCTGCCGAGAATAATGCTGTTACTGTAGCTGGAAACCAAATCTGGAGTGCTATCAGCACAGATTCCTCCAGCGGTGATGATCTGAGGTCCCTTATGAGGGCCATAGAGGAGTTTGGATGTCGCATGAGAGATCTTGCAAGGCTGAAAACAGACCGCCGGATCAGCAAAAACCGACTCATACTACGTGGCGAATCTGAAAAATGGTGGTGCCGTACACTGATATCTTTGAAGCTCCCAGTTCCAACAGCTCCGCTGCCTTTGCTTAACATTGGTGGTCTCGCAGCATATAAGGCTGCTCTCCCTGTGATTGTCAAAGTTGATCGTGAGATGAAACTTGCATCAGGTTTGAGCGCGCCCAAAATTGCTGTCTTTTTGACCTCTGCCGGTACGAAAGAGTCAACTTTGCTAAAAGGTGGACATGACGACTTGAGGCAGGATGTGGTAATGGAGCAGGCGTTTGCGGCTGCCAACTCCGTTCTACCGGCTGGGCACAGCATGAGAACGTACACAGTCCTTCCGCTCGGTGTGAATTCCGGTGCAATTGAGTTTGTATCCAATACGCGATCACTGATGGATGTGGTTGACCCCCTTCATGATAGCCATAGTTCCCAGGGTTGGACAGGAACGAAGGCCCGACAGGCTCTGGCAGATGCCAGAAGCACGCATACGAAATCTCGCATAATTTCTACCTACGAGGAAATCACCGAAAATATGCCACCGGTTTTACACCTCCATTTTTTAGCTCATTGGCGTGATCCTCAACAGTGGCTGTCAGCCCGTACGATGTGGGCAAGGTCTACTGCTGTCGCTTCGATCGTCGGCTGGGTACTTGGACTCGGAGACAGGCATTGTAACAATCTAATGCTTGACCTAAGTACAGGAGAGGTCGTACATATCGACTTGGGT
Organism: Wickerhamiella domercqiae; assembly: GCA_001599275.1. Lineage (NCBI taxonomy): Eukaryota > Fungi > Ascomycota > Dipodascomycetes > Dipodascales > Trichomonascaceae > Wickerhamiella > Wickerhamiella domercqiae. Next base: position 1,479,870 of record BCGM01000002.1, read on the forward strand.
ATTGCATTTGATCACGGGAAACGACTTCGCGTGCCTGAGGTTGTTCCTTTCCGTCTTACCCGTGACGTCGTGGACGGAATGGGTGTTACTGGTACGCGAGGCGTGTTCGACGAATCAGCGAAACGCACGCTTTTGGCACTACGCAGCCACATGGACCACATCATGACTGTTCTTGAAGTGTTCAGATATGACGCGCTTTATAAATGGAAAGTCTCTACGGGAAGATCTGATCAGGACGGAGAAGGCGCCATTGATAGCGCAGTCAACGAGGGGGGCTCTAGCGACACTGATACCGAAAGTGCTGAGGCTCAAAATGCGCTGCATGGTGTCAGGAGCAAGCTCACCGGCCAACTCAGTGTTAAAGCCACTGTGCGGGAGCTCATTGATGTAGCTACGGACCCAAGAAAACTAGCTCTTCTATTCCATGGGTGGTTCCCTTTTTATTAGGGAAGTCGTAAGCTGAGCGATATAAATATCTAAAGGCTAGTCTAATATGTACATTATGCAGAAGGAGCAGTTTCATCATCCGAAACCATTTCGGCACCCCTGGCGCGGAGATCATCTGTAGCGACACGTGCTTCTGCGATGTATTTATCGATGACACGTTGCTCGGCAGCTATACCACCGTCAATGGCGGAGGGTCCAAATACAGCGCCTGCCATCGCCGCCTCTTCAGCAGCCACTTGATGCTCGGCAAACTCCTGCATCCGCAGCCGATAATATTCGACTCTAACTGCATCGTATGCAGGTCGCCAGTTATCACCGTAGGCCGCGCGGTACTCTGGCTGCTGGGTCCGCCAAAGAGCATGTCTGACCAAAGACTCACCTGATAGTCGAATGTGAGGTTGCATCAGATGAGACCAATCACAGCGTGCAAGTTCTTTACCATCAGACTCTACGATGTTACGAGGACGTGCAAGCTCCCAAGGGTGGTTACGATAGAATGTCTGCCGCATAGCATCCTCAACAAACTCTAGCCGAGGGCTACGGAAAAGGTGCTTCGTCCGAGTCAAATGTTTTGCAGGACGAGAACGAGTTCTCCACATACCTGTTGGTGATCGCTCGCCTAGCTCAAGTCGCTGCGGTGCAGAAAACTCTCCTCGAACGCGTGGAAGCAGTTGGTGTGTAGGAGGGTTGGCCAAGACAACTCGGTACCATGTTGGCTCCAAAATTGGCTGCTGTAAGCCACGGCCCGCCTGCAGTAGCTGTGACGTGCGTAGCGCAATCTGTGTTGCCCCGCTCTGGAGTCTCATCACGGCGAACTCGGGCTTTGGCAAATTTCAGCTTAGTCACACCAAATAGCCAAAGTGAAATTTCACCGTGACTAACAAGCGCCGGGAACAACGGACGAAGATTAGCTGGTGAAGGGCTAAACAGTATGCTGGGCCGCTTCCGCGGCCTAGGCTGGCAAATTCAATTTCCTGCCAGTAAATTGACGCGAGTAGCGTACCTAACCACTTCGTCTATACGGATTGTCAACCTAGAGGATGTTTATACACAAATTCTCGACTCAACGCTAGGACTGCATTGGGACGCACTGAGACCTTTGCTTGCGCCAGATACTACCAGCAAATCTGTAGCATTGCGCTGGTTGATCTCAAGGAGATCACCTGAGCTGTATAAAGTTCGGGCTGAACGCTCCAACAGTGTAAAGCTTGTAGCGCCTGCAGCTGCTGAAGCAGCCGCTCTCCGGGAGCTGTACGCACCTGTAATAGATTGGGAAGAGTTTCGTGGCCGGATAGAGAGTTTACCCTTTCCTCAGGCACGCTACTTGCAGCCCACCTATCTCGAGGACACAATTGGTGCAGCAATGTCTGGCCCCTCTACCGCATGGCGATGGGTATTTAAGTTACTGATCGACGCTGATCTACCGGTTTCAGCGCGAGAGCGCGCAAGATACCTATCCACGGTACCAAATGCTTCTGTGGATTCCCAGTTCGAGGAATGGAGAGTTCACTTCGAACAGACGAATGATGTTGGTACCCTCAACACTCTACTTGACGTCGCTCTGGGGTCACGGTCTCGTCGGCTTGAATCATTTGTGGAGGCACAACTTGCTACCACACACGTAGAAGATCGATTTACCCAGCTTACTCGTCTCAAATGGTCTCCGCGGACGCAAGTTCTTTTTGAGCTCAACAAATTCCGTGAAAAGGGCTATGTGATGGATACTACCGCGTTAGCGCTAGTACTATCGACCCTACTCCGTGCTGGACTCTGCACTCACGCAGAGCGTGCCCTGACTGCTGTTGAAACTGCGCACCTCACCGAGAGAGCCGCACACGGCAATCCGGCACGCCTATCTAATCTATTGACGGCGCTAGACACAGTAAGTCGCGCACTGCAGCAAGCAGGTTTCCTCCAAGTGAAAGTTCCAACTTTCCCATCTCCTGCACTGTATCTTGCATTTCTAAAATACTACATTGGCCGTGGCGATGCTGCTGCTGGCCTGAGCACAATCCTTCGTATGTGTGAGCATGCGTGTTTCCCAGAGCGTCACCAGATATATGCGCTATCACGTATTCTGAGCTCCACTCAACGGGCACAGTTACGAGCTATTGTTATAGATATCAACGATGCCAAGCCAGGAATAATCACGCCAGCGTTAGATTCAACTCTAGGTATATAACTTAGTCTAGAAGATGTCAACTACTTTAGCTTGACCCTCAAGTAGCTGTGGCATACGACTTGTACCTACAATGCGTTCCAGCCTCAGTGCGTCCCATTTTGAGTATGCTATCCAAACTCGGAGAGCGTCCGGGTCGACACCAGACTCAATGACAGTCCTTGCTAAATTGCGAACGATTTCAGTATAGAACTGCGGATTGTCCGGTAAACCAGCGAAGACGACCTGTCGTACACCCTTGAGATGGAAGCGACGGTAATGATGTAAACGAGCAGAGTAGAGAAAGATCTTCGCCCGCCCATCAGCAAAGTATGAGCGTCCCCGAGACAGCTGTGCAGATGGAGTATACTCACTGGCACTCACATAGCTGAAGTCGTTGTGCTCAAGATAGTTACGGATCCGCACGAAGCTGGGATATGTCGGCGCCACTACAAGGATCCCGGGCTCATCCCTGCGAATAAGAGCAGGAATTGTGGTTCCAGTCAGATGCTCTAGTTTACGGTCAGCATCAGCACTAATCGGATAAGGGCCAAGTCGTACAAAGGTCTGCCGAACGCGGATTCCAATGTTCTGTAGTGCGCCTGGAATTGGACCTGGCCGCAGCCGGAGCCTACCTGCAATGTTAGTAGAGCGATTGAAAGCAGAAAGAATCTCTGGAGAGACATAAGAACTCAAAATTATTGTTTGCCGCAAGTATTGAGCATGGTTATCGAGGTACCATGGACGCACCCTGCTGAAATCACAGCCATGGCTGTCACGCGGCATCTGGTTTGTCGCATCCAGCACTTGAACTACATTTTCCCATGCTTGCATTTGCAGCGCATCTGCACGGTCAACTAATAATATCTCAATGCTGGATAAGAAATCTGTCTCGCCTTTGTTCACGAGCATCCTCAGACCCAGTGGAGAGCCTATTATGATGTCACTTTGGTAGAATGATGAATACGGCTTGAGAGCCTGTCGTGTAAATTTAAGTCCTAAGCAGAACATGTCATCTGTATTTCCTCCGAACAGATCTTGGAAATCCTCCGGCTTCGTACTAAGATCCGCTCCTTCGCCGCCAAATGCATCCATTAACCGTTTACGACTTTCCATTTGGCGCACACCACTCAGCTGGAACAATTCTTCTATGATCTTGAGCGCAGATGCTCTGGTGGGCTCCAATATCAATACCTTTGGGCGGGTGAATCCTTGGTCACGAACCTCGATGTCTTCGTTCTCCTTACAACGCTCATTATTCCTGAGTACGCGGTCTCGAGTTTTGTAAATATGATTGAGAGCATGCAGCAAAACAAGTCGCGTTACTTCAGAAGCATTCTTGAGAGTCCGTTCAGCCCATAATATTGTCTGATATGCCATTAAAGGGCCGCTTAGCTGCCGTTGAAGCTCCGTGAATTCAGGATTGCACCTAGACCATGGTGCCAGAAGACGATGCTTGATTGGCAAACTAGAGATTGATTGCGGGTATTTAGGAAGAATGGCGTGCGATGCGGGAGGCACACGGAGCAATGAGCGACTGCCTGCGATACCGCAGTTAACAGCTGTCGCAGGCCACTCCGATTGGGCAGGCTTGTCCACTTCCGTGCAGCAAAAATGTACCTCAAACGGGTCATCATCCTTTATGTGAGCATCTTCATCAACGACAATTTCAACGTCTGACTCGGAGATCTCTTCGTCGTTGTTGTCGTCTTCAGCACCGACTTCGACACCTTCAACGTTTCCGGGATCCCGTTGATTTAATAGATTAATACTAGCCTGACTAGTCGCCAATCGTCTCTTTTTTGGCGTATCACTGTCCAAGAGCGTCATTAGGGCCGTGTACGCCCGCTTGGGCTGAAATTCGTCCATTTTCTCCCTTACATAATATTCCACACGCCTGAGCTACGTAGTAGGTGGTAGTAAGCCGCCCGCCTACGACGGAGCGGCTTGACTACCCGATCCAATCCAAAAATTCGGGAGCGAAGTAAGTTATCAGAATGTTTGCACCAGCACGCAAACATCCTTGAGCAGCTTCGCTGGCCATAGTCTGTAGGTCTAAGAAGCCGGCACTAGCAGCAGCATGAATCATTGCATACTCACCACTGACCTGGTAGGCAATGATGGGGTAGTCCCGACAAATATCGGCAGCGTCAGAAATCACATCCAGGTAGAACGTTGAGGGCTTCATTATGAACGCATCAGCACCCTCGCCAATATCGCGACGAAGTGCTCTGCGAGCCAAACCACGTCCACCGGGCGGAAGCTGATAAGCGCGACGATCGCCACGACTAGGGGCGCTGCCTGCTGCATCCCTAAACGGACCATAGAGTGAGCCAAAGAACTTGGCAGAATATGAAACAAGCATTGTGCGATAGGCCAAGTCGTGGTCGAGAAGTGCCCTCTTTATCTCGAGAATGCGACCATCAATCATATCCGAAGGAGCCACAGCGTGAGCACCGGCCTTGCTATACGCTACTGCGACCTCAGCTAATCTCTCGACTGAGGCTTGGCGGATAATAGAGCCATCCTCGCGTAGAATTCCACAATGGCCAGTGCTCGTATACTCGCACAGGCAAACGTCACACATCACGAAGAGATCAGGAAACTCTTCCCGTAGAGCCTTTGTGGCGAGAATTACGGGTGTTTCTGGATGGTCAGCCCATGTTCCGCGGGGATCCTTATCACTATATGGTACGATACCGAAAAGCAAGACAGCTTTGAGGCCCTTTGCGACCAATGACGCTACGTAGGGAATGAGCTTATTTAGGCCCCATTGCTTCTGACCAGGGAGCGATTTGATTTCATTCTCGGCATTCGGATCAGTTGTGACGAAAAGAGGATAAACAAGCATGTCCTTCGTGAGTGTTCTATTATTCTGCCACGCTCGCGAGAGCGGGTGGGCATATCCACCCGCCAAAACGGATCCAATCTCTGCAGTATCCATCGGACTCTCAGATGAGTCACTCGGACTGTGCTACCCAATCCACTTATCGCGGCTGCTCAGCTGACGTCAAATACCATTCATAAAAGAACAGTGCACAGTAGTGTGGTGGCAACCTTCTTGCAAAGGTTTATTTCTCCATTGTCATATATACAGAGTTTACCGTCGATTAGTTGACGCTGCCCAACGGCGCTTGAAGAGAGAAGTGGCTGCCTAAGCACAACTCTACATAGAGTCTGTCGTGACTCGTCTTGATAGTCAATTAAGTGTATGCAAATGCATGGTAGGTATAGCCACAAATTCCTAGTTCCTATATGGTGAATACATTATCTAACACATTACTGTCCAAGTATTGAGCCAGTGCCTACTCAGCAGTGGTGTCATATGCTCAGCTAAGCATCTACTTGGCTATAATTAGACCTGACTAACTGGAACCACCGAGATTATCGCCGCATATAAGGGCAGTTTGTTCCCTTGTGAACGCTACCGCATCATGGAGAGTGGGGCGAGGCACACATACACTGTTTTTCACCAGGAGTTCACCATTGACAAACACCTACAGCTTACACGTGAGCTTGGGCGTGGTGCTTATGGTATAGTATGCGCTGCTAAGTGCCCTCAAAGTCCTGGTGTCGCCATCAAGAAAATCACAAATATATTTTCAAAGAAAATCCTTTGCAAGCGTGCACTTCGTGAGCTTAAACTTCTGATACATTTCCGAGGGCACAAGAATATTACCTGTCTCTATGATCTGGACGTCGTATCACCATTGAATTTCAATGAAGTTTACCTATACGAAGAGCTTATGGAGTGTGACTTGCACCAAATTATCCGTAGTCGGCAACCACTTACAGACAGTCACTACCAAAGCTTCATCTATCAGATTCTGGTGGGGTTGAAGTATATTCACAGCGCCGGTGTCCTACATCGCGACCTCAAACCTGGGAATCTGCTTGTGAATGCCGACTGTGAGGTAAAAATATGCGACTTTGGTTTAGCCAGAGGGTTCCATGATGACGACTCGGGCGATCATAATGCGGTCATGACCGAATATGTGGCGACTCGCTGGTACAGAGCGCCAGAGATCATGCTCAGTTTCTACAACTATACCAAAGCTATCGATGTTTGGAGTATAGGCTGTATTCTTGCCGAGTTATTAGGGGGGAAGCCATTCTTTAAAGGTGACTCGCCTTTTGATCAGCTTAATCAAATACTCCGTGTTCTTGGAAGCCCAAATGAAGATACATTGCAACGGGTTGGTTCTGAGCGTGCTCAAGAATATCTGAGAAGTCTCTCGCGGACGAACCCTATTCAAATGTCTTATTTTTTCCCCGACGCTAATCCAGAAGCTCTAGACTTGCTATCTAAGATGCTGACATTTGATCCTGCAGACAGAATAGACGTTGAATCTGCTTTGGAACATCCCTATCTGAGAGTATGGCATGATCCTGCGGATGAGCCAGTGTGCCCTACGAAGTTTGACTTTTCGTTTGAAGACATTGATGATTTGGATAGTCTTCGGGCTACAATACTAAGCGAAGTTGAGACTTTCCGACAACTCGTTCGCGTAGCGCCGCAACTGAACATGAATAAAGATGCGGTCTTTTCTGAGGCAGAACTAGTAGGGACTCCAGCGACGTCAGATACGGCCGAGAGTGCCCTAGAATCTGAGTCTGACCTAACACCAACAGTCTCCGTAGTACCGCACTTTTGATGTAACCGCATTTTTTTTTTTTTTCGTTATGGCTAAAGTTAACAGTTCATTAAAATTTGTCGTGATATAATTACCGTCACTGGTCTAGTGAGCGTATTTGAAGTGGTTCGATCTGTGTTCTATACGCTGGCTCACGTAACTTCGACGTAAGGTATGGCTGTAGAAGACGACCTCGCAAGTGAAGTCCAGACCCTCAGCTCGAGGCTCTTGGAGGCTGAGGATGGCAGGTCACGACTTGAGAGTCAGCTGAGACAGACTCTGCGAGAGCAGGAGCGACTCCGTATCGATGCAGCGAGAGCGCCAGAATTGGAGTCTAGAGTAGCGGAATTAGAGGCGGAAATGGCAGAATTCTCTTCCAATCTACTGGAAGAAGCCAACAGACAAGTTGCAGATGCAAATAGACGCGTTGCAAAGGCGCATAAGTACGTCGAGGAGAGGGATAGTCTTCTGGAAACTCAGCAAACTCAGATCGATGTTTTGAAAGCTATGGTGGAAGCCGCGCCGCCCCCCAAAGAAGAAGACGAGCCCTCAGAGATTCCAGAATTAGATGCTATGGCCGTAATGGTGGAATATGGTGCCTATGCGAGTCCCATCCGACCAGTACCGCGGTTTGACACTTCTGATTTCACGGACTTTTGCGCTCTAGCTGGACAAGCGGGATGGAAACGACTAAAATTTGCAGTGCGAGCCATAGCAGAGGAGATAGAGCCGACAATGAGGCTGGACACAGCTCAACATGTAAGCTGGCTTTCGTGTAGATCATGGCTCCAAGCTACGCTGGACGGGAACCTAGTCCTAGAGCCTGTGCCCAGATCCGAAATAGTATGGGCGTCACGACCATCGCATCCTTGTGTCATATGTGGTGAGAATCGACCGAACCCACATTATGCACGTCTGTATCAAGCTCGCGTTCCCCGTGATGCCCAGCCGTATGCCCTCGGTCTCGAATGTCATGCACGAGTGAGATTGGCATGTGAATATTCAGCATTTTTACGTTCGATTGCCTCAGGGATGCGACATATGGAGACCATGGAGCAAAAAGAACAGGCCTGGCGAGACTGCCTGCTAATCCGTGAGCGCTTGTTCTGGTCTCGCTCCAGTGGACTATACCCGCCTCAGGGCCCGATACACCCTCACGATCTAATTGTGGCCGCCTCTGAGTCACAAATTGAAGATTTGAGAGCAGACGATGATACAGATAACTTTGAGGATGCTCGGGAACGTAATACACCGCCTAGTCCACTCAACACAATTGCACCAAGCACACCAAGGGAGTCTACACCCATAGAAGATATGAAATTACCGGAAGAAGGAGATGTGAAGCCGACAGAAGCATCGACCGGTGAAAATGCCGTTGCAGTCGCTGTAGGCGTTTCTGTGGAACCAGTCAGAGAGACTGTGCTTGGCATTTCCGAGGAGACACACGAGAGACCACAGGGTGAGTCCCCCATCATGGAATCGAGCATGGAAGAAGCATCATTAGAGAGCAGGGAAGACTTGAATAACGACTCGGGTATAGAATCTACGACGAATCGCTCGTCAGAGTCTGTGACCGTTTAGAGGGGATTTTTGTATATCAGATATGACCGCGAGCGCTTTTTCAACAACTCGCGACTCGCGACTGTAACTAGCAGTGATATGGCAGAAATAATCAGAAGAGCTAAAACATTTTGGAGTATTTAATATTGAACCCCTCCTATTGCAAACGCATTCTCAAGCTCTCACTTGACGTGCGACTCGGACCGAACTTCGGAACCAGTCGGATCAGCTATATGTACGGAGAACGGCTGATCGAAACATACGTAATCAATTCGGCTTGGCTGCTTGCTTCAGCATAGTGCTTTGCAAAGATGCCATTATTGCCCTTCAAAAGATTCTAGAACTGTCCTTGTAGTCTAAATTCTCTCACTTCAATGAATGAAGCACATAAAATCGAGCCGAATTGCACTGAATTTGAATTGCTCAATAAAATCTGAAGCAGATCATTCTCCAATAACTTTTGGAAACTCGTTTCTGTATTAGTCACTACCCCGCATTGATCAGCGTCAAAGATGACTTTCCCCTCATTGTCAAATAGGACGACTCATTCATGAAAACACCACTATGGACGTGAAATACACTAACAATTTTCGACTTTTAACCATAGCCATTATATAAAATGCATTTCTCATCTGATGGTGCGATGTATGAAATTTCGTTACGAAAATAGCAAGCGTTGTCGGGAAAATCTCCGAGAAAAAGAGGGACCATTATGCGATTCCCCGGAATATCTCGACGCCGTCTTCACTTTGGCTAAGTTGTGGCTGACACACTACATCCACTAGGTGAGCATTTATAACACCCCGGTTTTACAACGATACCCCTCGTTGCTTTTCGAAGGGTCTCGAATATGGAATCAGTTTCAAACCCATATGTAGGCGACTACGGTCGCATTTACGGCTCTACACCACCCGGGCAAGGCATGTACTCTCCAGACTCTCCTGGTTGTGCCGCATCTCCCCACAAGGAGTCGGCACCTGGCACTACACTGCAGAGCTCCACGACAGCTAAGCGAACGAAGGTGTCTCGCGCTTGCGACGAATGTCGTCGTAAAAAGGTAAGTTACAACTCTTTTCCCCAACCTCAGTTTTTTTTCTCCTGGTTTTCAGAGGCAGCATTTAAGAGCATATGTGACAGAAGTTGACACCCTATGAAAAAATAGCCTTTTTAGCTTGTGTGTTTTATTTTTCTGGCTCTGTGCTCCTATTTGCCCAAGTCTGGAGAACCTTGCTGCAGATCCGAGTTTTTCCGACGGAAGAACGCGTGGGATCATCGTCCCCCTCCAGCCGCGCTTGGCGCTTGCTTGACTCAGCAAAATGTGGAGAAAGCCGAGGTAAACATTTTTTTTAACAGAAACTAACCACTAAAGACTCGTTGTGATGCCGACCAACCTTTACAATTAGCGGGAAGATGCTGTTCATCTTGTCGTAAATCAGGGACTAGCTGCACTTTCGAGCGCGCCCAGTTAAAAAGAGGACCCTCGAAGCGACCTAGGTCAGCATCTACATCCTCTGCTGCCCCAGCAACGTCAAATATTTGGCCTCCTCGAAACGGAGATTTGCGGGCCTCCCCGCCTGTGTCTCAATGGTCAGTCACCAGTCCTGTGGCAATTCCCGGCGTGGCCCCTGTGCCCGAAAAACTCCCGGGGATTAATACTTTATTTTCTTGGCAGGGCCAGCCATCCGGGACACATGATGCACACAGCATGCCCGATATGGGGTCTGGAATGACCATGGGTACCGGTGGTGGCGATCTAAGAAAATATTCAATGGGTCTGCCTAAGAGCCCTCTAATTTCTCAAAAGTCAGTGGCTGGCGGAGCATTCCCTCATCTTTCCCCTATGCCATTCCAATTAACGGTCAACGATGGCAAGTTCCCTATGCTCGTCGAAGTCGCTTGCCAGCAGCAGCAACAACAACAGCAGCAGCATCTGCAACAGTACAATAACAGCCTACAGCACAACTCTGAACCTCTTTCAGCATTGCATACTGACGCAAAGACTGCTCAAGTGCTTGGTTCTTACTTCAAGTCGTGGCATGATGTCTTTCCGATCTTGCCCAGCAGTGCTGCTGAGCTTACTCTAATACTTCACGAACCCACAGTTATAGCAGCCCTAGCCGGCTCAGCGCGCTCACTCAACACTGAGGTACCGACTTCAGAGCCTGGGCGCACGTTGTACCTCATGGCTCTTCTCTTTGTGTATTTGCATACTTTGGATTATACCTGGCTGGGTGCAGCGTGTGCACTGGCAATTAACAATAGCGATCACAGTGATGACTCAAAACGACTATATGCCGTAGTTGTCGCTCTTGATCGTTTGCATGCATTGACTTACCATTCTGCACCACTCGTAGGTCACGCTTGGGCATTGGCAAAATTCCCCTTACCTCCATTGCGAGAAGGTTTCGAGCGGGTGCTTAGAGTCTTGGAATTGATACCAGCTCCTAAGCAGCCGGCAAATGTTCAAGGCGGGTGGCTATCTCCTCCGCCAGATTCTACGCCTGACGCCGTAGAGACCGCTCTACGGTGGGTCGTGCATAACGAAGACCCTCATGCTGTCCCAGAACTACGCTCCCTCTTACCAGGAATTGAGCATAGTCCCATAGCCCCGTTCGTGAGGAAAATCTTAAGCTAAATCTATGATTCACGTTTCAAATATTTTTTGTTTATTATTAGTCTTAAATATATCGGCTTGGAGAAGCAAATGTTATAGGTATGGGGGAGAGGGCAAGGCTTTCTCATCGTTCGCTTTTAGAACCGTCCTCAGCCTGCTTACAGATCAATAGAACGCAGATGTCGGCTGGAAGGGCGGCTCGACCGCCTCTAACCTTGGTTTCCGACTCTGGCAATTTATTAACTTCTCTAGGGCAAGATAACTCTTTTGATGCACCCAATGGAGGAGTGTATACGAGCCGGGATTGTGTTTCGCTCTCAAGGCCGTTGCCTCAGGTTTCGTCCAGCGCCGTTCAAGGTCAGGCGCAAAATGTCCTGGCATGCGACTCTCGTAGCCCGGATACACACTCTCAAGGAGTAAAGCTTGTGATTATACCTCATGCAAAGCTTCCTGAAGGTCCTGGTAAACCACGAAAACCACGAGCATCGGTGAAGAACAACAAATCTAGCTTCTTAAGTCGAGGGATGATGATGGAGGGATTTGCCCGGAGAGTGTTCCCCGGGCAGGACGGATTCTCTTCTTGTTTACTGGTGGCGAATTTTAAACGCACCTTGGTCCTATTAGATTTTGACCCAGAGGTGCAGAATAGACACGAGCCTCTGTCAAAGCTGTTTCTTGCTACTGCGTGGCCATTGTGCATGGATTGGAATAGATCTAAGACCTCGTCAACGCAACTTGACCTAGTGATTGGCACATCCTCTGGCGACCTGCTGTGGCTGGAGCTCGCGTCTAATCGTTACCAGCGTGTGAACAAGACAGGAGGCGTCACGAAATCTCCTGTCACAGCTGTTAAATGGCTTCCTGGTAGCGATTCGCTCGTGGTGGCCGCGCATGCTGATGGTCATGTGGTCATATACGATGTAATCACCTCAGAAGAAGGCATCCCTGCGAATGGAGTCAGTAGTAACGGCAGCGCGGCGTCAGCGACAATGCAGGTTGTCGTCTCAAGTAGTCAAGTGTCGTCAAGGAGTGTGCGAGGTGCATACAAAATTGCCGGTCAGCAGCTTACTGCGCTGGACTTTTTCGCTCCTCATTTGCTGGCCGTGGCTTGTCGAGATGGTTTTCTTAGAATTATCGATTTGAACCGTGAAGTAATGATAGAGGCATTGCCATCTTTTTTTGCCGGCCTTACTGATGTGAGAGTAAGTCCTGATGGACGCTATTTTGCATTGGCTTCTGAGGACGATGAGGCGTCAGTCTTTGATATGAGAGCTCGAAAGCCACTAGCTCGTCTTAAGGGCCATGCTGCATGGGTGAATGCGGTTAGGTTTGATCCTTACTTCGAGGACACTCAGGATCCTACTGCGCTCAGCATTGGTACCGTTGGCGAGGATGGGACTCTAATGCTATGGGAATTCAGCCCCTCAACATTGGTTCCTCCTCGCAACGCATCCCACGAAATTGAACAAGCGCGAGTGGTAGGAGACACAAAGATATGGCCCCATGTGCCTCAAGCTCAAGTGCCAATAGTATTTCCCGTCGCACAAATTACCCCTTATATCGCAGAATTTGGCTCGACGCCGCTAACTGATTTGGTTTTCAGCTCTTCGACCATAACAGTGGCTAGTTCGGATGGCCGTTTGTATACGTGGGAGAAACCAAAGCGGTAGCCATGCTGAGATCATATTTCTGATAATATTGTGGCAAGGTAAGGTGCATCTTTTCTGATCGTTAGCCTCCTTGAAAATTGCTTTCTGGTCTAAATTTGTGGTATGACTGGAGAGGTATATATTATAGAGTTATTTTGAAGGAGCAGCTTATTGGAAAATTCAACATATTTTCGCTCCAGAAATTTACAATTTCAGGCGAATATCTAGAATTTGTATATATATTATTTCGCTCCCTCTTCGGGGAACTTGAGGTAGTGTGGCCGAGTTGGTTAAGGCGTCAGACTCGAATCTAGGTTCGTGCTATCTGTTGGGCTCCGCCCGCACAGGTTCGAATCCTGTCGCTACCGCCATTTTTTTTTTGTTGAAACTTTGGTCAATGATTTGTTTGTCTAGATGGTCTTACCTTGTCTTAAATTTTCCACAGATTTGTTGAGGATTTATATCAATTGTCTAGATTTGGTGATAGCGAAGTACCACTGAAAAATTGCAGACCCGACAAAACATTAGTCTTGATTACAGAACTCGAGCAGTCTCGAAAAATGGGCCAGTTCGAGCTTTACAACCCAGAGGGTCTAAGAGTAGACGGACGACGATGGAATCAACTGAGGCATATGAAATCTGAGCTTGGAACTTTTAAGGCTGCGGATGGAAGCTCCGTTGTAGATATGGGGACGTCGAAGGTAGTATGCACTGTCAAGGGTCCACAGGAGCCACAATCTCGAAGTAAGTCCACAAGCGCAGGCGCTTCTTTTACTGTCAACATTATGATAGCACCATTTGCATCCTCAGAGCGTTCAAAACATGCCTCCAACGAGCGGCAGATTCAAGAAATGGCTATTAACCTTGAACATACATTCTCGGAGGCAGTACTTCTGCATCTATACCCGAGAACGGAGATTTTAGCTACCATAAATGTGCTTGCGCAGGATGGCTGTTTGTTTCCCGCGTGCGTGAATGCTGTAACTCTAGCACTTATAGATGCTGGGGTAGCGATGCGAGAGTATATGACTAGCGTCGCTGTGGCGGTGACTGAAAATGCCGAAAGACTTCTAGATCCTAACCAAATTGAAATGACAGAGCTTCCGTCAGTTAGCGTCGCCTGTCTTGGGAACTCAGGTGAGGCGAAGGCGGTAATCCTGGAGACTAAGCTTGCGGCAGACAGATTAGTACCAGCCTTAGAGCTTGCAATTGATGGGTGTAAGGTGATACACGACCTGATGGATGAACATGTCCGTAATCGTGGTTCAAGAAGACTCCGCATGTTGGCAGAAGGGTCCCTGTGAATGGAGGAGGAGTCACGTGTTGTGTCATCCATCCCCTTGATCTTATTGCTAAGAGCTATTGAAAAGGCAAAAGATTTTTCATGAGGTAGAATCAGTCTAAAATAATATAAAACTGGCCATCTGCTCCGCCTACTCTGACATAACGATATCACGGAACGGTCAAGACTTGACTTTTGCCCGGTATGAATAGGTAGAATAAGCTAAGTAATCTACGTGATGCTCGAAGAGTTGTTCGAGTTCGAGCAGCGCGTGCTTCATGAGGATGTCGAGCTCCTTTGCGACAGGTCACTTGCAAATTTGCGAAAGTACAAGTATTCTTCGGTTGACCTGAGCCCATTATCCAAGTACGTTCTCAACCCATTCTGGACCTGGTGTGCGCAGTTCATGCCCCCGTGGCTGGCACCGAACACAATCACGTTGATTGGAATTGCTGCCATAGTTGCATGCAACGTACTGACTCTCATTTGGGCCCCAGATATGAAGTCAGACGTTCCTAGATGGTTGTACTTTGCGTACGGATTTAGCCTTTTGTTCTATCAGACGATGGATAATATAGATGGGAAGCAGGCACGCCGAACAGGAACCAGTTCGCCTTTGGGCGAATTGTTTGATCACGGAATAGACTCATTGAACTGTTTTTGGGGTTCTGTTATACAGGTGACAACGCTAGGTCTCGGCGGCTCGATGTGGGGCCTGGCAGCCCTTGTCGTTCCCTGTGTGGGCATGTATTTCAGTACGTGGGAAACATTTTACACGCACACATTGTTTCTAGGCGTTGTCAATGCACCAACTGAGGGCTTATTAGTTGCCGCAGCAGCTCATTTCATCAGCGCTTTTGCTGGCGGAGCCTCAAAATTCTGGGCCAATCCTGCTATAACTATTTTGGGTGTCAAACCGAACCAATTCTATGTTTTATTCCTTGTCTTCTCATCTTTATTCACCCACTACACGGCATGTATTTGGAATGTTCGCGTAGCTCTTCTTGATAATCCTTCGCGCGGCCTGCTCAAGGAGGCCGTCGCAAAGCTGTTGCCTATCATATGGTTTGCCGCTGCTGCTGCAGTGTGGGCGTTAGCACCTGGCTCAGTTGTTGTCCATCACCAATTCCTATGGGGCTGGGGTTTGAGCTGGGTGTTCGGCCGAATGTCTACCTCTATTATTCTGAGCCATCTTTGCCACCAGCCATTTCCACAGCGTTCGTTCGGACAAGTTCTGCTCTATGTGGGTGCACTTTTTTATGGTGTTTTTCCACTTATTGGAATTTCAATACCTCTGAGCGAGGTTGCATTTTTATGGATTTTCGCCGCTGTGAACGGCTTATACTTTTTCGGCTACTCTAAGCTTGTTATCGACAAGCTGTGTAGCTATCTAGGTATATATGCTTTCACGATTGGTACTGTACTTTAGATGCTATTTACCTTCAAACCTTAACCCACACCGCTCTCGATTATAGATTGAATTCGCTACGCAAACGCGCAGATCTCCTCCTCCCAACGGAAGATGACAGATGAGCATGTGGGAGATCTGTCTGTCTGCTATCATCATCTTCCGGCTCTGCTAAGCCTTCGCGATGGGTGCGCTAGCTGCCGTCTTCAAAGCACTTTTCAGCGGAGCGGCTGGCGCCTTGGTACTGGGTTACCTTGGCATAATCAAGCCGCTACGCTTCTATGGACGCCTTGCCGTCTACATAATCTTGATTGTTATCTGCGCTCTTCTAGGATTTGTAGAGGGTCTTGTTTTGTCGTTGGTAGGCTATCGCGGACTTGTGCAGTGGATAACTGCGCGAACCTTCTATACCTGCTGTCGCTTGCTGCTTGGGATCCGCGTCCAGGTCCGTCATAAGGAGCGCATGCTCAGTCGACCAGCGGTGTTTATTTCGAATCACCAGACTATGATGGACATTTTGATTCTAGGTGCAATGTTTCCTAAATGGTGTTCGGTCACTGCCAAGCGGTCACTGCAATGGTATCCTTTCCTAGGATGGTTTATGGTAGCATCAAAGACCATGTTTATCGACAGAGCTAGCAGAGATTCAGCTTTGAAGGCGTTCGCATCTGCGCGGAAATCTGTGCTCAAAGATCGTCAAAGCGTTTTCATGTTCCCTGAAGGTACGCGCTCCAATGCCACGAAGCCAGTGCTACTGCCGTTTAAGAAGGGAGCATTCCACTTCGCTCAGCAGTGCCAAATCCCCATAGTACCATTTGTGGTAGCTAATTATTCTAACATTTGGAATGTGTCGCGGAACATCATTGAGCACGGCGTCATACCCATTGATGTTCTTGAGCCAATTGATACTAAGGGCATGACACCTGAGGACGTTAACGGGCTCGTTGAGTTGACACGTGAACGGATGCTCGAGGCGGTCGAAAGGATCGGATATGCTTCGAAGCAGTCTTGAGCGGTATGAACACTTTAAAATCGATCGCATCTGAGAGGGAGTAGGTGTGATCTACAATGTTCTTTGAGTGAGGTGTGCTATTATTTCTATACAGAGGTACCTATTATCTTATATGAAAGTCACATAGTTATCAGTTCTCGGTTACATTAAATTGTGAGAGCCCTGGGAGTTGTAGCCTACGTCATGTGTTCGCATTGTGATCAGCCGCGATCGGCCACGCGACCGGTAGTGTGACACATGACTCATCCTTTTAACCCTAGACTATGGATCCGCGGAGGGCGCCTGACTTTATTCCGCCTAGTGACCTGCCTCTAAACGAAAAGGAACGGCAGATGAGTACTAGTAAAATACCAGATGCAGGCCCGATAACTAGCTTCATGGAGGCCCCTCATGCACCTCCTCACGGTTCCATTGGCGATGACGGTGACGGAATTGGGGATGAAGAGGATGAACAATTGAGTGAGGGGATCTCGGATATTCCATTGGGAATACCCCCGCCTACTTCTAAGGAGCGACGATTTGTGGTTCCTGAAATCCATGAGCCCGAGTACCAGATATCGGCAAGCTTGGAGGAGGTTCCCGCCGATGTCGTACGTCAAGCGACTAGCCTATTGAGTTATAGCTTCCCTGCTCATCGCCTGGCCACAGCACTAAAAGATGAATCAAAGAGTCCTCTAGTGTTGGTAGCCTGTGGGAGCTTTAGCCCCATTACCTATCTACATCTCCGAATGTTTGAGATGGCACTAGATGCCGTTCGGGATCTCACCCGATTCGAAGTTATTGGCGGCTACTATAGCCCAGTTAGCGATCACTACAAGAAAGCTGGACTGGCGCCAGCTCATCACCGTGTTCGCATGTGCGAACTGGCTTGCGAGCGAACCTCGTCATGGCTTATGGTTGACGCCTGGGAAAGCTTACAGCCTACATATCAGAGAACTGCCGTGGTGCTGGACCACTTCAATACAGAAATCAATGTCAAGAGACGAGGTATCGCAACTTCCTCTGGCCGTAGGCGCGGAGTCAAGATTATGCTACTTGCTGGAGGAGATCTTATTGAGTCTATGGGTGAACCTAACGTATGGCTTGACAAAGATCTTTATCACATTCTAGGTCTTTATGGGTGCATGATAGTCGAGCGCACTGGCTCCGATGTACGCAGCTTCCTGTTATCGCACGATATTCTCTACGAGCATCGACACAACGTACTCGTCATCAAGCAACTTATTTACAATGATATCTCTTCAACCAAGGTGCGGCTATTCATCCGACGGAATATGAGTGTGCAGTACCTTGCCCCCAGCTCGGTGATCAAGTATATATACCATCATCGACTATACTTGGAGTCAGAGCCGGTGAAGACTGTGATGTCTGAGCGGGGTGATTAGAAGATTAAAACCATCATAAACATAGATTCATTGTCGAATTGAGAGATTGAAGTGTCTCATCGTAGAGATAGAGATTGGATTGCACGGCTGCGCGGACAGATTCGCGCACTGGAGCTTTACGCGAATTCCTAGTTTGCAGATATTTCCCGTGCTCAACATGTATAATTGTGGCTACACATCGCCGCTCGAGTCCATTCCAGGTAGCAGCTGCCTTCATGAATTCCATTGTGTTCGCGAGGGTTTCTTCCGGAGGGTAAGCTGTGCTCGCAAATTTTGCCCGCAAATAGTTCCGCAGTATGAGAGTCTGAGGCCGCTTATAGCCAACGGCCATGCGACCATACCGCAGCAGGTGGCGGTATGCCTCGTTGGCTCTCATGCCTGCCTGAGGATCCGCAGTGACGAATATATAGCCACTGTCTAAATTGATTATTTATCCTTCGTTTTCGACAGTCGTCAAACAGAACCATCGCTGTCAGGGTAGATGTTACATTAGCTGATTTAGTTTTTTGTCTATACAATTTCTCAACCCACACGAATCAACACTTTGCCACGAGCTCCTATATGGTTCAGTTTGTCCCACGCGACCTCGAAGTCTTCTAGCGGGGTAATGCTATCGATGGGGATCTGGACTGAGTCGTCCATGAAAAACTTCTCAGCCGCCGGGACCCAATCTGTACCTTTGGCGGTAGCCACTTGGTAGTTGATCCCCAGTTGCTTCCCCAGTAGAAGTCGGGTGAGGACCCATGGCGCACTAATGATCGTTGGCCGAATGAGAGACTTAGCATATGTCTTGCGCGGGGGAGCATCGCCTGCAATCGTAACGTATACAGAGCCATTTGAGTAGGGAGCTAGTAAGTCCGGCCAAATTCTGAGAGCATCATACCCGCCAACAGTATCCACTATCGCTTGGTACTTCTGCGGAGGAACAGAAGCCAGCAGCTGAGCACCGACATCGCCGGCACGATAGTCTATGGTAGTTTTTGCTCCTAACACTTTGACGAAGTCGCTACTCGCGAGACCACACGTAGCAGTAATATTAGACACTCCAAAATACTTGCGAAGGATCTGGATCGCATATGCACCCACGTTGGTTGCACCTCCCAACACTAGGACTGCTGCATCAGGACCGAGGCCCTTGGTGCGCTGTAGCATTTCCCACGCGGTTCCAAATGTCAATGGAAAGGCAGCACATTGAGCATCGCTAAGAGACGCCGGCGGTTTGAGAACTGCATGCTTTGTGACGTCCAGCAGAGCGCGGGTGCCCACAAAGCCTTCCAGAGGACTCAACAGACCACCACAAACACGTTCGCCCACCGTATACTGATCATCGAGTCCAGACCCGACTACTTCAACTGTGCCGCTGAAGTCCTTTCCGATGGTGTAGTGCAAAGGAAGCAACGCAATGCTTTTAAGCTTGATGTCGATTGGGTTGAGCCCTATATGTGTTAGCTTGATCACCAACTGCGTCGGTTTGATTTCATCCGGAATTGCGACATCAGAAATCTTTAATGGCGACCATCGCGTGCGATAGCCCATCGTTTTAGATGTTAACGGCATTCTTAAAGCGCAACAAACTCTCATTCTGGTCCTATCGCCAGCTATTTAATGAGTAAGAGGGTCATAATACCTTCGGACAAGGCGGGTTAGTATTTCGTTAAGAAACTATGGTTTCACTTTATTCTTATTGGTGGATGTCCTAACTGCAATATCCAGATTCGCCCTCATTTATGGGAGCAGTATCATGATTGTGGTTAGACTTGAAGGCATTGCGAGGTCACAAAGCTCACGCCAGGGAAAGGGTTAAAACCGCTTTGGTAGCCAGCTGCAAGTGAATTGCTCTGCTTTATCATTTCCTGTTTCGGATTTCGGATTGCTGGCTAGGATAGATTAGCATCTAGTAAGACTGCGTATACTTGTTGGAGTCCAACGCCTCTGTTTTTTCAATAACAGCCCAGAGCATAGTGTTTTCTTCTTAGACATCAAGGGAAGTCGGTCAACCTGCGACGACTCTTGAGAGATGAACCCAAGCCCGGATGAGTCGATATCTCCAGTGTCCAATACTCAAGGCACACTTGAGCAAGCCAATATGTGGACCTTCGAGTCTCTGCGCGACGCCCTGATTGCGTTCACCGATCTTGGTTCCGCCGGGTGCGAGTACGACGAGGAGGCCGAGGCCGAGGCCGAGGAATCCGAGACAATAGCAGACTTCGAGGACGAAGAGGAGGAGGAAGATGGGCTCGAAATGGACCCAGATCTCCTGGATCAAGACGAGTTGGAGGCCATAGGACGGTTTCCGACACTTCAACAGCTGCGTCAAGTGGCGTTGAACGCAACGGAGTTCTGGACAAGGCAACTTGGTCTATTCTACGAGCAATCCTTAACCGAATTCAGGGAACCTGATCTCGTTTCTGATCAGGAAGATGGTGATATAGCGTCTGAAGCGCAGATTGGGGATGAAATCGAGCAGATAGGACGGTTACCATCACTGCAGCAACTTCAGAGTATCATTGGCAAGTTATCAGGTCCTGAACTTGATGGGAGATTTGGTACAGAGGCATCGGACCAGTCGCAATGGTCTCAGATCCAGTTGCAACTGCCTCACTGGCAGCTGCCACAATTACAGCGTCTCAGCACAAGTCTTCCTCGGTTGGGCCTTCCCAAGGGTGTAGCTCTGCCAGCAGGGTTTCCGGCGGAATGGCCCACACTTTTTGCATTACCAGCGTTCCCCACACTATTAGACATACGAACTACTCTTCCGGCTCTGCCAGATATCAGAACGAGACTCCCCGAGCTTTCTTCACTGCAGATGGAACTAAGTGGCGTTGCTGGGAAGCTTCCTAGCCCTCCCAATCCGAGTGAATTGTTGGCGAAGTGGCGTTCTTCGCAGCCCGATATCTTCAGCAAATGGAGAACTGCGTCTACCACAGATACACAAAAGCTAGACCTTCAGCACGAAAACGAGCATGAGCATGGACCAATACACGATACACAAAGTGGGATAGCAGCATCTGAGGTAGATCAGGCAACAAACGAGTTCCATTTATCGAAGGAAGAATTGGAGAAAACTTATGGAAGCGACGGAGGGCTTGGGTGTAGACACTACTTGCGCAACTGCAAAGTAGAATGTCCTGAATGCCATCATTTTTACACATGTAGACTTTGCCATGATGAAAACGAATCGCACGTGCTGCCCAGACATCTTGTGAAGAATATGTTATGTATGGCCTGCTCTACGCCTCAGCCGGCGGCTGAGTACTGTTTTAACTGCCGCGAACTCATGGCTGAGTACTACTGCGAATTTTGCAGGCTCTGGAGCGACGATCCGGAACGCCCTGTCTTCCATTGCGACGAATGCGGGATCTGCAGAGTTGGCCACGGGCTGGGAATTGACACATTTCACTGTACAACCTGCGGTATATGCATGGATCTTGCAATGGAAAATAACCACAAGTGCGTCGCAAATAGCCCTCAATCAGACTGCCCAATCTGCCTCGAGGACCTGTTCAATTCAACAAAACCAATTGTGATCATGCCTTGCGGCCACCCCATCCATAAGCATTGCTTCGACGACTACACGAAGACCTTTTACCGCTGTCCAGTATGCTCCCGCTCGGTATTGGACACTTCGGCTCTTTTTAGGCTTATTGAAGACGAAGTCAGGAGAGAGATATTGCCTGAGGAACTACAAGGAGTCCAAATTGAGATCCGATGTAACGATTGCCATATGCGAACCCACACACCTTTTCATCTTGCTGGTCTAAAATGTAGCACATGCGGTTCCTACAATACCACGAAAATATGAAATTCTTTTACATAGATATGTGTATATATCCCGCTAAATCCTTCCTGCGAGGTGCGCACCACCATCTAAGGTGAGAACCGTGCCATTTACATAGCTGGCTGCGGGCGAAGCTAGATATACGGCAGCACCAATGATATCCCTAGGTTCACCAAGACGCCCTAATGGGTTCGTGGCAGTCATGTCATCACCCAGGCTTTCAAGCAGGCCGTTGGACATCTTCGTGGGGAAGAATCCAGGCGCCAAAACGTTCACAGTTATCGCTCGCGGACCTAGTTCGACAGCCAAGGTTTTCGCCAGGTGGTGAACAGCAGCCTTAGATGCGAGATAGCCGTATGTGCCACCGGACATACCAGAGCGAATGCCAGCAATGCTACCGGTTACGAGAACTCGGGACGGGTCCTCGGGGGTGCCAGCTTCTTCAAGGAAAGGTTCAAACGCTTGAATTGACAAAAACACTCCTTTGACATTCAAATCCAGTACTCTGTCTAAAGCTTTGGCACTGTGGGTGGCAAACTCCTCACCCCAGCTGGCCCCCGCATTAGCAACGAGGATATCAAGACTGTCTTCGCCATTGGCAGCATAGGCTTTGGCAAGCATTTTTGCACCATCAGGTTTAGAAAGGTCCGCAGGTAGCGCCACGGCATCCCCAGAATATCCCTCCGTCTTGGCCAATTTGTTTAGAGTGGCAACAGCTTCGTCACAGGCTCCTGCCTTCCGAGAACTGATGTAGACGCGTTTAGCACCTGCGATTAAAAATCCACGGGCCATGTCCAAGCCCAGGCCTCTAGAGCCACCAGTGATGACTGCAGTTTTACCGTCTAAGCGGAAAAGATCAGCCGACATTGAGAAATAAGGATGAAAATGTGGGGTTTATAAGTCTCAGTGAGCTCGGGTGGGGATTATCTTTTTAGTCAGTACAACGGCCTCGGCTCATGCTCGGGAGAGAATGCAATAGACCAGCGGCAGAGAAGAAGCTATAATATAAATTCAGTAGCGAGAGAGTCGGGATCGACTAGAACACGAAGCTATTTCTTAGTGAGGCGCCTACGAGAGGTCGATAATGGGTGTGCTTTTGTACGCGTTCAAGGTGCTATTAAATGACGAGTAAATTGAACTCAGCACCGTATCCACTATGGGCACAACATCAGATGGTAATCGTGCCGTCAAATCGTTACCCAAAGCGCTCACTGCCTTTTTAAGCAGGATGATATCGAATTTAACTAAGGCAGAGACAGAGAAAATTTCCAAGATTGCGTGATCAAAAGTAGGCTTCAGGCTCGTGATATTTTGCAATACCTTTTCCGTAGGATCCTGTAGAGCCAACAGCGGAGATGCCAATGAGGCAAAGAATTGAGTGTCAGTGAAATTATCGTACCGCCTCAATTCAAGGTCCACCAGTGATATGTTTGCTGCTAGCAGTTGAGAGTCAGTGTTAATTTCTAGTAAGGTCCCAATATCCCCACGTTTGACGGTATCGAGCAAGCCGCTAAGAGAATTGATACGCGATGTGATGCCTTCAATATTTGTTGCGAACTGATTCACATCTGCTGCGCTGGCCTCGCGCTTTTGAATAGTATCCAATTCAATCGGAGCAGCTGCAACGTGCACGAACAGTGGGAGTAAGAGAGATATTAGAATCATATGAATTGACTTGTAAGAGGTACTCACCACCAAAAAGAAACGATGCTATATACTTCTAGAAGAGCTGAGTCTCGGGCCGTTTGCACAAACCAGGGCTCGGGTTATGCAGATTTCCCCGCATGATCTAACAAGCTTGCAATGAAGCGAGAAGATACATTTTCGGCTTTTGAGATTTTCGTTTTTGTGACCACCAGTTGTGGAAACTTCATCTTTGATTTTTCGCCTAATTGCTCGGCAAGTCTGGCAGATTAACCACTCGCGCCCGGTTCATTGCCTTTGCACTGTCTTCGATTCCCTTGCCCGATCCGCGCGGTTAACTTTGACAAACGCTCGGAGTGACATTGCCGATCTCAGCTCTAGTCTGAGGGGACTTGCGATTTTCATGGTATAGTGGAATTGACATAGGTCTGGGCCTACAAGAATATCTAGCCAAATACGATAGCGGAGCAGCTTGACTCCTCTCTGTCGCAGCCCAGAAATTGGCTAGCTTCAAATTCTCACCTCCCGGCGCGACAACGTTTAAAAATATTTATAGAATCACTACATCATTCCAAGAGCTTTCGAACGTATTGTCTAGATTTTGCTTATTCTGCGCTCGGAGATCACAGCCCATTACAATAATGGGCCCCTTGCCCCGAACCCCACAAAGGATTAAAGCTCCCGAAGCATCCGCCACGCCCGTATCAGAAACTTTCCCTTTTTCCTTTGCTGCTAATTGGTCTAACTTGTGGGATAGAATGTAGGCTTCATGTCCGAGTGAGCCAGCTGGGAGTTACGCATAACAGCTCCCGTCATCTCGACAACCGCTGTTAGAAAGCTGAGCGGCTGCCATGAAAATGGAGCAGCTTCGGCGAAAGCCCAGATGGCACTTTTCCCTTTCGCGCCTCAAAAAGATGTCTCCAAGTGGCCAGGATGGTGTCGACTTTAATACTGAACTGGTAGCGCAAGGCAAAGGGGCTTCGTTTATCGCCCAAATAGGTACGCAGCTCAGCTTACCTGCGCTAACGATATTCGTAGCAACGACGTTTTTACATCGATTCTACGTTCGGTATTCTATCAAGCGCATGCACCAGTATGAAGCTGCTGCTGCATGCGTGTTTCTGGCAGCCAAACTCGAAGAAACTCCTCGGCGTCTGCGTGAAGTGGCTGTTGCGGCTACCAGAGCTGCCGCCAAGGATTCCCGTATGGTTGTTGAGGATCAAAACCCTGGACTTTTGAAGTGGATAGACAGCATCATGTATACTGAAGAGCTGGTCCTTGAAAAGCTGTTCTTTGATTTTGAGATAGCGTCCCCATATGCCATCATTGCTCGACTTGCCACCACATACGGTGTGAGCCGAGTTCCTAAATTTGTCCAAACTGCAACGAATTTTGTAAATGATTCATGTCGAACTATGCTGAGTGTCGTGTACCCGCCAGAGCTAATTGCTTCGGCTTCTATTTACTGGGCATCCAAATTTTTGCATGTGGCTATATCCGACGTGGATGGAGAAAAATGGTACCTTCTGGAAAACTTGGATCGTCGCCAGCTCGTTGATGTTGTCAACACAATGGCAGATATGATGGATGTCGTCCGCGGAGGCGTCGTTGATGGCCAAATCTACGAGCGCATAACTTAAATTTACCAAACTCTCATAATTCGACATAAAAAGAGAAGAAACTCCATAATCTAGAGCCCTCCCGTAATAACACCTATCATTTTCGCTCTCGTTGACTGAGCCTTCAGATCGCTTACGCGTCCGCAAGGTATGGAATCACCAGGCGGTGAGGGCGATGAAACAGAGCACGCTGCCATACCCTCCGACATTATCGATATAAGCGCCTCAGACAGTCGCATACTTTCCGAAGTTGACGCTGTGGATGTCAACGGATCGGTCGATAGTGTTTTGAAAACAGGTCTTGAGTTGACGGCTGACACTAGGTTGCCCGAGCATAGAACTGCCAACTACGCGCGGCTAGAAGGCTTTGGTGGTGTCACAGGTCCCGAATTTGACCCATCACAATCGACTCAACGTGCTCCTCCAATCACTCCTAGCCAGCTACAAGCACTGGCAGCAGGATGGAGCAGATTTGGCACTTCAAGTTCATCAGGCGTATCTTTAACCCCTGTAGACGATTCTAGTTTTCAGTCGGCATCGCACAACGACGTATACGACCAGAGCAATGTCACTAATGATGATAATAGTGAAGACAATGCAGGCAGCCATGTTGAGTATGGCGAAGACGAGGCAATCGATAGCGACCGCGAGGGCGAGAGTGGCGAGAGTCTTGCCATCACAGTTGTCCGCAATGAGCTCTCAGTAAAGGCGGACACTAATTTAGGGCACGAAATTGAAGAAACACCTTGGCTTAACTCGGACCATCTAGAGGTTAACAATACCCTTCAGACCCAGAACTCCGGAAAAGCAAGTGATATGCCACCGCCTGCTGTATCCACACGACCACATAATGTAGTTCTGATGACCCCAACTCGCGCAGAGTACTCTGAAGAGCTATCCCAGCCATCCAAGGGCCGTAACGTCACCCACTCAACCCCGGTACGGTCGTCGCCAATTAAGCAACGCGCTCTCTCACCATATCTCCGAGCTTCGATAAAACACTCTGTACGATCATACCAGGGTAATTCGATAACCCTAATCGGGCCTGGGCCCCAAGGGAGGTGGGTGCCCTACAGATGTGCACTAACAACATGGGAGAACGTGGACAGGACAGCAAATCCCAAGCAAGAAGTATCTGTGCAACGTATTGACCATGAGGCAACCTGCCCGGCAGGGCGTCTTTGGCCTCTGCAGCTTGCTCAAGGTGACCAAGTCTTACTTGACCTAAAGGGCTTCAGAGGCAAGATATACGTAGTTGATTCTGTTTTGCAAAGCACCGATGCTTCGCTACAGGCTGGTGTTAGCAGCCAAAATGATGAAGAGGAGCTAAAGCTTCCCGAAGGTAATCTGTTGAAATTGCGACTAGCCAAAAAAGGCGGGACTGATGCCGACACGCGCGTGGTAGGAATAGCAGACCTATACATGACACAGGCTGTATTTACAGATTGGCTTCGTAAGTACGACCCGGAAAATGTGAACCATATGCAAGATCGAACATACAATAATCTGGTTCGCTCCCGTCGGAGGCCCTCCATCAGCATTTATGACACGAGTCCGGAAGTAAGCGACAATGAGAAGGACGTGCATCGAGGTCCTGGCAACATCGCTAGTCGCAGTACCGACAGCACTAATATTAAAAGGCCTCGAACCGCCTTAAGCAGTGGTCCACTGAGCGGGTGTATCTTCACGGTCTCCTCTGTCCCTCCTGAAATCACAGATACAGTGCAGAGGCAGATCGAACAAGCTGGTGGCACTGTATCTTCTTACGGTCTATCTGAGTTTGTTGATGTAGTAGATGCCAAGGTAACATCTTGGGACTTTGGGAGTGCTCGCTTTATGGCAGTACTTGCTCCAGTACATGTTCGCACGTCTAAATACCTCGAGATGGTCGCTTGTGGGTGGCCATGTCTTCACTATAAGTACGTTCAAGCTTGCGTGGATAATGGGAAGTTAATCGAGTTCACTCCCTATCTACTCAGCGCCGGCAGGTCGGACGTATTAGAGGTCGCAGACCCCGACGCAGTCGTTAATATATCCGCAGATGTGTCTAAGTTTCTCGTTCTTCTACAAAATGGCAGGTCCGACCTAAATGAGCAGTTTCGTCAGCGGAAACTCACACTAGAACTGCGAACGCCCATATACTATCTGAACTTACCACTTGAGTCGCGTGAGGAGGTTGAACGAGTCCGAAAAAATCGATTCTTGCTTGCACTCATTACACGGACTGCACAGCCAGTCGACTCAATTAAAGTTGCCCCGCTAGGCTCTGTTATCTTGGACTTAACTGACGCTTCTAAGGAGTTTGCACCGACACCGACTTCGTCCCTCATCGAACTTGAAAAATATGCTGCACTTCCATCGTCAATTCTGAAAAATCCTGCTTGGATGCACGAATCCATTATCAACGGGCGACCAGTTTGATTCCATGTGCTGTTTCATGGTATTCGGGCAAGAGCGAAACTTAGATTTTATTTATTTATGAGTGTATGGCTCCTCTGACACTACGAAGCGCGTAAACAAGCACTCCGAGTTCTTTTGAAGCCTCATGGTCTAGTCTAGGCATCCTCAATCACTAGGACGTGCATAGAACGCATTCAACATGAACCCGAGTCGACATAGGATCCTTTGCTTAGAACAAGCAAAAGTATGCCGACTTGGAGCTGTAGCGGCCCGTCGCAGTTTGTCTATAGGATGTCTTCTTCTGTGAAAATTGTTTGTAAGCGAGTACATAACGTTTTCCTGAATTTCTAATAGGCCTCCGCGGAACGGGCCGATCTAGCCCCACTTCAGTTAATTCTGGACTCCTAAGGACAATGGCAACAGGCAAATCAATTTATTCACCGAGATAGCCTATGTATCATGTGAGCAGCGCGAAATATCCGCGTCACCATAATAAATAATAGAGCTTGCAGGGTCGCGTTAACGTAGAAGGTCAATGTATCATACCTGACATACAATAATAGCTCAAGATTACCAAATTGAGTATATTAACTAATCCTACTCTACCAACGCGCGATAAAGTTCACGACGACTTCATCAGGTCGTTATTATGCGTAAATCAGTCCAAATTACTTTGGGCTTTAAAGATTTAGGAGTATAGATGCAAATTTCGATCGCCCTGTCGCTTTTTTGCACCAAAGGTCCCAATCTATGGCGAAAATAATGGAGATCCGCAGACTTCGCGCTTTTTTCTGTTAGTCATCGGCTGTGACAGGTGGACGCCGTGCAAAACAGGCACGGAGAAGCGAGAAAATAATCCATAGATATTTTCGGACACAGCAAGAGCTGTGGCCACATTGGAGAATTCTATCACACTTGCGTCCTCAGTTCTTTCTTTCGTGTAGCTAGAGTATGAGCTTATAGTGCTAATAAGTTTCAAATCGATACATTTCTTCCAGATGATGACTTGAGAAATCTGGGGTAAACCCTAGCCCCAAGGATGAGGTAACTAACAAACTCTTCATTCGCCACCTCTCCGCGTCAGGATAACGAACCAATGCAAATTGAAACGTAAGTAAAAAAGATATATCCACCTCCATGGGAGACAGTGCAAGCATAAGTGATGTCATTAACGGTGTAAACGAGCATAGAACGAGTTTGTGCTCAAAGGCCAAGCATTTTCCAGCAACATCTCACCCCCACAACGCGGACAGATGAGTGACGTACCACCGGAGGCGCTAGAACTGGGTACCCTTATTCTCAGTAATGCAACTTGTCATTCGGGCTAAGGTTCTTGCCAAAGCCTAAACTCAATGCAAATATTCCTTGGCTCGGAAAAACATTTGTGCATAACTGAAATTAGGTCCCGCGGGACAAAACCAGTACCAATCCACCCCGTCACGGATAAAGGGAAATTTCAAAGCAATTAGCTGACTTCTGCAATAAGCTTTTGTTGCGTTGGGTTGATCTGGGCGGAAATTCCCGTAGGCTCACCACCTTGCTTTACCTCTGACTTTTGACGTCGCACTCTGCTGACGCCTAGGCCTGACTGAGCCAAAATATTACTCATCATTGCTTGTTTGGGGAAAGAAGAAACTCCTTCCACTGCTCGTTCGCTGCTGCTTCTGTCGGTTCCACCGAGCAGTTAATACGGATACTAACAACAGAAGAGACTTGATGGGAACTTCTCCACCATCAAATATGTCTGCTGATACACAGAAGGGCCCAACCGAACCCATACCTGCTAAGAGCATGCTCATCAAAACTGACAAGCCACGGCCGTATGCCTGTGCAACGTGCACGCGTGCATTTGCTCGGCTTGAACATTTGAAGAGGCATGAGCGATCTCACACTAAGGAAAAGCCATTCGAGTGCCCAGTTTGCGAACGGAGCTTCGCTCGTCGCGACCTTCTTCTGCGGCACAAGCAAAAGCTCCATGCCGCGTTCTCTCCTGATAAAGACGCCCCTATACCACTCAAGGATATCTCTCCTGCGCGTCAGGATCGCAAGCGCCGTGCTTCAATCAAGCGCGAGTCACCAACTATTACACATAGCGCAGCGCCGCATGCCTCTAGTCTGAAAACTAACCTGGGATCAATCGGAGGAGAGGATTCCTCCCCTCCGGTAGGCTCTTGTGGCTCAGTAAGTACACTTGCTACTGATGGTCTGACACCTTTTGGAAACATTGGATTCGGAAGTGCACTGACCGGGGCTTTTGGTAACCTCGGAGCCACTGTAACGCTAGGGCTCGAGAGTATTACACCACATACAGGTGAGTCTATGAACTCACAGATCTCATCTGGTATTGATATCCCTTCAAGATTCACCTCTGCACAAAGCCAACCTCAGATACACCAACATGGGAAGGTTCCAAATCAGGCGCGATGGCTACCTTTAAACCCTCTAGAACATGAGCTGGGAACATTGCGATCTGGGATTCCGCCACCGCAATTTCGGGGTGTATTGACCGGCGTACCAAGGCATCCTAGTGATCTCGACAGTACAGCAGGAGATGACAACGGTCAGAGCCCGCTTCCAGTTCCCAACGATTTGGACCACACTGCAGCCTTCAGATCATCTCGCAGCTCTCGCGCCAACTCATTTTCGGCATCAGGGGCTACTTCTTATATGCCTCTCAAGGACCTAGAAAAGTTTGCGGCCACTAATTTTACAGGAGCATCAGAAGTGGGCTTCTCGACGCCCCAAGCGTACGCGGCAGAGGGGCCCGAGATCCCGGATTACCTAGATTTGGACTCAGGATTCGTGAATCCAGCAGTCCTTGGTGGGTCTACGCTAGCTACTAGGACTTTCCCACCCGTGCATGGCCAGATGCAAACTCGGACACAGGCCTTGAAGCTAAGTGAGTTTGATTTGAATGATATCTCCAGCATCGACTCCCCAACATATATGGCACCAGTGCAGGATGCTCAGTACTGGAACTCGCCGATGCCAATCCCTAACGCTGGACCGGCTCATGCTTCTACACCAACGCCGCTAACATTAGCCAACTCGGCGCCTCCACAGTCAATGACACTAGGAAACCGACGAACAGACCCACTATTCAAAGAATACGTTGCATCTCAAGGAGATGATTTTATGAGCTCACTTGTAGATTTCGAGGATCGCCAAATTGCGAGCACATTAGACTTTGGTGCTATTGCGCCTTTTGGAGACTCTCCAACAGAATACAGCGAGGGCGCGGGTAGTGGGATGTCGAGTCCGTCCGGAGCATTTACCTCCTTTGTGATGGCATGCTTCACTAAATTTACTCCCCATCTGCCATTCGTCCACCCCTCAGCCCCATTGACGCCAGAATTGGAACATGCTATAGCAGCTATTGGCGCTCAGACTATGAATGACAGCGACTCAGCGCTGCGCAATTACGGACGTGCTAAATACCTTCTTGGTGAGGCCAACCCGCTCACTTTAGAATCCGTTCAAGCTGGGATTCTCGTCGCAGTATTTGGGCTCTTTCACGCGTCGGAGGCCGAAAACACTCAGGCCATTGATCGACTGCGCGACCTTATCCATCTCTCCAGTGAGCTCAATTTGGGCGAGTACGATCCTAAGCTGAATATTGCGGGCCAGGGCTCGCCAGCAGAGTCCAGTACTGATAGCTGGGTGCAGTTCGTTCACACGCAATCTCGAATGCGCACCTTATATGCACTCCATGCCGTTGTATCATGGACACACGCGCTCATTCCAAGCCAGTCAGCAGGACTGCGAGTTGACTTGAGTAATGCAGAGGTACCATGTGACGAGGCAAGGTGGCGTGCAATGACAGCGGCGGAGTGGATTTCTCTTGGGCCATCCTCTGGATCTTCAATTGGGTCACCATCAGAGGAAGCGCCTCCAAGCTTTTCGCAGGCATTGGCTACGCTGACCGCTGGTCAACAGTTATCATCACCCCGACCACTTCCACAACTCTTCCTCCAAGCTTTAGTACTAGAGTTGCTCACAAGCGCCACAACACGGCGTCATTCGGATGCCCAGGCACTTCGAGCTTGGGAGAGCACTTGGTCTAGATCACAATCCGCCTCTCTTGATCCGAGATCCGTTCAGGGACCAATTATGGCTGATTGCGTTCCTCTGGCCTCCCTAGTAGCAGTACGGTCCGCAGTAGACTTGAGTCAACTCTCAGCATGTTTGTGGACAAGAGACTATGCGGCCATGAATAAGGAAATGGACTTGGCGCGTCATGTTCGTAACCAAGGGTTAATGATGGCTGCGCCATTTGCTCTCGATGTAATGTCGTGGGCAGACAAGCACGCACGAGATTCATCATCGTTCTCACCGCCCACTCTGGTGGCTCTTACTGACGGTGGATTTGTACTCGCTGAAGCCCTTGCAATTATATCGTCACGAGGTGTCCCAGCAACAGGAGAAGAGCAGGAGCTGGTGCAACGTGCAATCAAGCTCTCTGGTCCTTTCCCTGGCGAGACTTTGAGTTGTGCTATTCTCCGCACGGCTGCACGTTTAGTGCGCTTTGCCACTTGGCCTTTAGCTGGCACTCTTGGGGCTGCGCTAGAAGCACGACGCTACTGATTGATCAAGGTCACAAAGATCTGTCATAGAATTAAATTATTGTACTTTCTATCTTGTTCACGATTCTCGCTCATAGCGTGTCTCTCTGTCTCTCCTGTAGCTGGGGATCCATATCACTAAACTCAGCTTGAGCCAACGGTGCTTCATAACTAGGGCTCAGGGCGGCAGGAATGAGAGTATGACTACGCGACAGACGTACCATCTCTCCATCAATGCGTAATCCTAGACATCTCCTTTAGTAAGCGGACAATCGAGGACTACTGGAAAGCGTACAGAATTTTTCAACCTTGAACGCACCACCATGCTCATTCCTACCTCTGACCGCCGTAAGATCCATCAGTACCTTTTCCAGGAGGGTGTTCTGGTTGCCAAGAAGGATTTCAACCTTCCGAAGCACCAGGAGCTTGACATGAAGAACCTCTATGTTATCAAGGCCTTGCAGAGCCTGGACTCTCGCGGATACGTCAAGACTCAGTACTCCTGGGGCTGGTACTACTACACTCTCACTGACGAGGGTGTTGAATATCTGCGTGAATGGCTCCACCTGCCTGAGATGATCGTGCCCGTTACCCACAAGGCCAGCCGTGAGGAGCCTGTTGGCGGCTCTCGCCGTGCTCCTGCTGCTGAGGCTAAGGCTGGTGATGTCCAGCCCCAGCTTGCTTAGATTGTAGCTCTTGGAGCCTTTGAAGCATAATCGGTGAAAATTCCACTGGACAAAATATTTTATTTAGCTGCGGATAAACCCTACGGTTCAACCTAGACTCTCTGCGACACGTTAAGTTGTAGAATTGTGTGGTAATTAAAACAACTTTTCTGGATTTGCAATGGGAGGAATATCCCTAGCGGCATGGTGGGATGTACGCACTCTCCCACGTTGAAGTATATCGTTCAAAGCAAATAAGTGAATGGCGGGAAAATGTTGTTGTTGTTAGTGAGCTTAGTTATTTTATTGTCTCAGGTGGTTACATTTGCGGCTCTAGTTTGAGTTTAGATTCATCTCCGAGACCCCTTTGGGTTCCTGAGTCTCGCACGGGGTTCTGCGAGAGTTATGCGTAATCACCGCATGTTGCTATTTTTGGAGCTGAGCCTCAGAGGCCGCGCGTAACGTAATTTGTGCAGTACTACATCATCCTCCAGATTCATAGGTCTCGTGTAATGGGGAGACGAAAAATTGCTATAAGGCCGATATTGGATGAAAGAAATCGCTCCGTCACATTCATCAAGCGCAAGGCAGGGCTGTTCAAAAAGGCTCATGAGCTAGCTGTTTTATGCCAAGTTGATATTGCACTGGTCATCATTGGCGCCAATGGTCGCGTTTTCGAGTACACAACATCTACTGTTGATCATGTGATGTCGCAATATTCTCGCGATCTTGTTCATGAGTCAAGGAGTCCTCGAGACTACACCGATCTGAGTGGAGATGCTGGCATCGGAAAACACGCGGCTTCTCTCAGTGACTCCGAATCCGACTATGACGAACCGCCACCACCGCGAAGAGGGCGCAGAACACCAGGAACATCTTCCGCTACCCTTGTAAAGCCAAATTCTTCAGGTGCTGCTGCTGCCGCCGCTGTCGCTGCTGCCCCAACAGCCACCCAAAACGGCCCGTCACATCATCATCAGCATCATCAGCTGCCGCTGTCTACAGCACGAAGACCCCAAGCTACTCCACAGGGGCAGGTTCCGGGCCCCGATCAGCCGCTGGCTCCAACTGTGCCGAGACTCCCCCAAGCACCACAAATGCTCCAGGGTCACATGCCACCGCCTAGAGCAGGGCAGCAAATGAATCCTTACTATAACATGGACGCCTTCGCAATGAATCGGGCAGCGATCTCTCCCAGGCCGCCTTCATCTCAAGGTGGTCCAGATCAGCAGACGTCTGAAAATTCGGAGCCATCGAGCCGTTCACCCGAGTTTGAAAGAGGTGATGACTATCAAAGGCCAAAACTCAAGGTTCAAATCCCTAATACCAGTGCCGAGCCGTCACCTCCAGAAGCTGGAGCTCCTCAGACAGTCTCTCCGGTCACAAAACAAACTGGGAGTCAGACACCTTTAACACGGGGGGCTCAAAGTACTGTACCGGCACATTCCCAGGCACAAGCCCAGATGCAGCTTCAAATGCAAGGTCGGGGTACTCCAGGGGGGCGATGGAGTGCAGGATTTCCCCAAAGTCCTATGGGCTACCTTGTAAGTGCGGGCGCTGATTCCGCAGTACATCCCCACCCTGTTATGCCTATGGCTGGACACCCACCTCAATCAGTCAATGGTGGTATACCGCAACACTTTGCTGCTGCACAGGTGGCTGCGTTACAGGCTCAACAGATGGGGCAAGGCATGGGCCAACAACAGCAAGGTACTGAATCGACACCTATCTCTGCTGCGTTGCCATCGCGCTATATGACTGATATGCTAACAAGCCCATCGAACTTTTTATCAATGGAATGGAATGTTCCCATGTGGGATGGGCCACAATCAGCAGGTCCGCAATCGGCAGGGCCCATCGGCAATGGCCAGCGACATATGCCTATGCAGATGCCCGGTGCAACTCCCGGAGGCCCTATTCCAAATCAACCAATTCCCAGTCAACCCGATGCATGTGCCCCACATGGTAATGTCAATACCGGTATCGACCCTAGCGGCCGAGCTGAAATGAACTCTCCATCAATATTTGCCCCAGGTGCGGCTCACCGCAAACGGGTCTCCACATTAAGTGGAGCCCCAGATGCCAAGAAAATGGCCTAATATGGCATACTTTTTACACTCATCATTCTTTATTTCTTAAGTATACAGTTCAGCATTCATTTGATAAACGATCTGCGATCGACATGCAGCTCAACGCGATCCCCTCATACCCACCCTTTTGAGGATATTTGTCCCGACTACAGGATCTTAGTCAGTTATTCTTAGGGCCGGAGCCCTTTTTGGGCCTAGATGTGTGTGTGATGTGTCATCCACGAATAAGGAGGAGAGAGTAATCACAAGGCCTCTTGAAATTTCTAAGGCGCCTCTCCAAGCTTCTTTTGCAAGAAATGGTTAAGCTCAACCTGGCCTACCCGGCGAACAACACGCAGAAGCTCATTGAGCTCGATGATGAGCATCTCGCTCGTAACCTCTACGAGAAGAAGATTGGCACCGATATTGACGGTGACCTACTCGGGTTCCCTGCCGACTATTTGCTTCGTATCACGGGCTCTAACGACAAGCAGGGTTTCCCCGCCATGAAGTCGGTACTTGCCCCAGGGCGTGTTCGTCTCCTCCTTGACCACCGTCACCCCTGCTATCGCCCCCGCCGCACTGGTGAGCGCAAGCGTAAGTCCGTGCACGGTAGCATCCTTGGTCCCGACGCCGCTGTTGTCTCTCTTGTGATTGTCCGTCGTGGCGAGGAAGACATCCCAGGCCTAACTGACCAGAGCATTCCGAGCCGTCTCGGTCCTAAGCGTGCCAACAACATCAAGAAGTTCTGGGGCCTCGAGGGTGCCACTACTGAGGAGGTCAAGAAGCTCGTAGTCCGCCGGCCTGTCACTGGCAAGAATGGCCGTGAGTATACCAAGGCCCCTCGCATCCAGCGTCTTATTACTCCCCGGCGGTTGCAGCACAAGCGCCAGATTCGTGCTGCCAAGCTCGCCTCCGTCCAGAAGTCTAAAGATGAGGCAGCCGAGTACGCCAAGCTACTGGCTCAGCGCGTCCATGACAAGAAGGTTGAGAAGGCTGAGAGCCGTAAGCGTCGTGCTTCTTCGCTCCGTGCTTAGGCTTAAGCCAGTTCTGGCTATGTCTCCGTTTCGGGCCTAATAAATAAAATTATTTGTGTAATATACACGCCTGTCATACAAATGAAATTCCAGATTGGAAGAAACCTGTCTAATCTACGGCAGATAACATATTGTAACTTCTAGTGTGAGCTAATCTGGTTAAGTAAGGGGTAGTTTGTTGGCCATGAAGGACGACCTAGCACGCTTCCCTGAGCCTGCGGAGGCGTTCCCTCCGCGTGTACCAACTGCCTACGACTCCCTCCAGAATATTCCTAGACCGCCGCAAGCAAGATACCAGCAGCGCTATCCATCCGATCCCCAAGTATATCGAGGCTCACCTCCCAATGTGCCGCAATCCTATGGGAGGCCCTCAGCGCCCCCTTTGCAATTACAGGAACCACGCATATCATCGTCTCCAGGAACTCCCGCGTCTCCTGCTTCGCCCTACGGCCCTCAATACTCTACATCTTATCCACAGCAGGGCCATTATCAGCCTTCGCTTCAGTCGCTACATCAGCACCCTAACTCAGCTCCTCCAAGGTCAATGACGCCCTCTATAGGAGATCCTAGAAGTTCTGAGCGTCCAAATATCAATCACATCCGGCATACACCTGTTATCAATCGGCCTGTCCCCGGACAGACTCGACCTAAGCCACAAGTTCAGTCTCTTCAGCCACAACCCCACGACGTCAATAGTAATAACACGCCCGACTTGAGGACCCTTTTCGACGATGTGGACAAACACAAGCGAGGTTACCTAACTGAGCGTGAACTTTCCAATGCGCTGGTAAATGGCGACTACACGCGGTTTGATCCTCAGACAGTGAGATTAATGATACGCATGTTTGATCGCGGTGGCGATGGCGCAATCTATTTTGCTGAATTTGGCCAGCTGTGGAAGTACTTACACGAATGGCGGAACATTTTTGATCGATTCGATGGCGACAAATCGCAGAAGATATCCTTAGGAGAGTTTGGAGAAGCGCTCACCGCATTCGGCTACACATTAAGTCCAAACAGCGTCGAACACATGTTCAAAGCTGGGTCCAAATTGGGACGGAATGGCTTGCCAGAAATGGCCTTTGATATGTTTGTCCAGAGTTGCATCAATATCAAGACGATCACAGATATCTTTAAGCGCTATGATACTGACAGGGACGGCTATATTTTCATGAGTTTTGAGGAGTTTATGATGGAGAGCACAAAACTGCGTTAATGGTTCATTTTGGAAATGAGGTTTATGTTTGCTAATGATCCGCCATAATCTTCAATTTCGATTTCAATTTAGCTGCATCACCCGTTCTATTCACCCGTTCTAATTTAAAGGAGCCAGCGACAGGTATATTAGTCAGTCCCTATGTCGCAACAACGAGTACGGGACTCGGAGGCCGTTCAATCGCAGGTAGAAACGGTCGCTCCGGCGGAGCAACCGCGGCTCCGACTCATTGGCGATCCCTCTGAACGTGCCAGGAGACCACGGGTAACTTGGACAGAGGAGACAGTCGACAATGAGAACCTGGGGCGTAAGAAATCAAAAATCTGCTGTATTTTCCACCCAGCCGACGAGTCTGAAGAAGCCGAAGAGGAGCTCACATGCTCGGAGTCATCAGAATCATCCTCAGACTCTGATTCCGATTCAGGTTCAGATTCTGGAGACATAGAGCGATCAGGCCATAACTGTGGCCACAGGCATCGCCGGAATCGACCAAATGCATATGAGCGACAACCTCGCTTCAGCCGACGGAGCTAAGATCAATACAAGCAATTGTTTATTCTCATATCAACGTAATGATAATTTGTTTGTTGAGGCGCTTTGGCGCATTAGCATGCGGGCTTAGTTTAGGCTCTCGATCTTAGAAGCAATTAAAGTGTAAAGCCGTTGAGAAGCATGTTAGACTCAGTGACGTAGATGTCGGTGGTGCAATGGCACTGAGGTAACTCGTGCGCTCCACCATGACTGGCAGCTACTGTCTGGCTACGCAGTTCTGCGCGACGGCACTGTTGCAGATCGTCAATGGCTCAATATAGCGGCTACGGGGCTACCTGTCAGTTATGTCAGCATATGGGTAAGGGTTCGTACATATTGCCCAGAGCATACTAGAGTGCCGAACTCAAATTCTCAGCACCGGGTAGGCACGAATGCCTTGGAACTGGCCGCAGTTTTCTCAATCAACTTCTGATGGAAATTTTAACCTGTTCACAGCTCAGATCTTCGAGATCTCGGCAGTATGCACCCCTCTCGTCAGAAGGGGCTCGATGCGGTCTGCAAGACCGTTGGAGAGTGTTAGTCATGATGTCATATGAATAAGCGCGTACTTGGCTCTTCGTATATATCCTCTCTGCCCCCCGCTAGTGACATCTCTTGCGGTTGTTAATATTGGTCATGTCGTTGTTTGGCAATTACTCTCTAGGCAGTGATCAATGTTCAGGGCCTGATGTTCCCCATGACTCTCACGATGAAGTTCCACTTCAGTTTAATTCCAGCCGGAGAACTTCCGTTAGTGCGGAATGCCCGATGCCCAATGTAGTAGAGGCTCAGCGTGTGTGCGATCGCCTCGGGAGCTCAGTTTCTGGGTCTGAAAGCACCGATAGCTCTTCCTTGGACACGCCGCAGCCTCTTTCACCCCACAAGGCTTCCGCCTGCGCTGCCAAATTAAGAGCCAGCCTTCGTAACATCTTCTTATTCAAGGATTTGAGCGATGACTCGTTGAATTTAATTCTCAACTCTCTTGTGTGCAAGAGGGCAAATTCAGGCAGTGATATTATCGTTCAGGGCGATGAGGGCGATTATCTATATATTGTGGAAAGTGGGAGCGTTGAGTACTATATTAATGGCAAGCTTGACGGATCATCTGGGGCCGGTTCTTATTTCGGTGAATTGGCCCTATTGTATAACTCTCCCAGGGCAGCTACAGTCCGGGCATCCGCTGACTGCACGTTATGGCTACTGGACCGAGCAACTTTTAAACAGATCATGATTCGGAAGCGCTCCGACAAGCGCGAGCATTCCCGTGCTGTGCTAGCATCGAGTGAAATTTTCTCTGGGCTTCCGCAAAGCTGTCAGCTGAAGATTGCCGACGCCCTGCAGCCGGTTACCTATGAGGCAGGAGACGTTATTGTCTCAGAAGGCGACAAGGGTGAGAACTTCTACCTCATCGATGAAGGCGAGGTGGAGATTACATCTCATGAGTCTAGACTTGCGACACAATCACGCGGGTCTTACTTTGGCGAATTAGCACTTATTTATGATGCCCCGAGGCGGGCAACAGTCACTGCCTTGACTCAATTGAAGCTCGAGAAGCTGAGCAAGGACGGTTTCGAGCGTCTCATAGGGCCTGCCGTTGTCGAGCAACTTAGACAACGCGCCCCTCCAACAAATTAATGGGAGAGACCATTTGTCGATTCTTTTAAAATAGTTACACTCTAGCAAGTCAGATGGCCACCATCGTTACAAACAAGTTACGCAATGTACGAGTCGCGTACGTTCAACATCCAAGCAGTCGTAACACTAGCGGTGATAAGGGGCCCTAATAACCCGGAGAATAGCCGCGTCGTGCGGAAGACAAGCCACTCCAGAACAAAGTGAACACCTGCGACTACATAAGTGCTCAGAGCAATGCTGTACACGGCAGGATTGGAAAGGTTGTATGCCGCATACCATCTGACGATAGCCACCACAGCTGTCCATGTGCCAAATGTACGGTTGCTGAGACCAGTGACTTCTTGCGGCTTTTCAGAATACAACCGCCGACTCATGTTCAGATCTCCGGCGAAGCATTGGGCGCTGTTGAATAAGGATACAGCACTGACGAAAAGCATCCATTTCGGCAATGCTCCTTCTGGAAGAGACTCAATCAACGATGAAATCATTAAAATAGTTAGAGTTGTCTACGAGGCGTGCTGACTCGATGACTATTACGACTTAGTGGGGATGATTTCAGATTATTGCTGAGTATGCACAGGGAGGGGGGGAAGGCATCGGAATGCTGACCCAGGATTTGGGGCTCTATATATACGAACCTGTGCTGTTTAAGTCTATAAAACCCAATGTGTTTCATTATGCTGCGTATTAGAAAAAATTGAGATCGATCCCCCACTCTCGAATAACTGACCACCAGTCTGCACGTTGTCCCCAGCCAGCGCGGCGACGATCCCAAACTTCGCTCATGACTCTGGAAATAGTTTTGTGAGTCCGGCTGAGACCGAGGTTCCCAAGATCATTGAACCAAAGCACATAGCGGTTATGTAGGGCCTCGTTGTTGATACTCACCTCACAGCCGCACACAAATCCTTGAAAGAGCAGTGGTATGGCTACTGGTATGTCTCGCTGCATGTTCAAAGATTGTATCGCTTCCAGATGCTCCATCACACGTACTATTCCTGCTTGAAGGATGTCAGGGCTAACGTCCCGAGCAATGCGATAGTGATAGACTATTAAGCCCTCATAAAATGACAAGGTATGGTGATTTAAGACAATCAGCATGCGGCCCGAAAGCTCATCGTCGCTTTTGGCGACTTCGGGCCTAAAACTTTGTCTCCACTGCGAGAGAGATGCCTCCAATGAAATACATTTTTCAGCGACAGTAGCGCTGAACGTGCCATTCTCTATGCGCTCCCGTTGTGCCCGAAATGAGATGTGCGATGCCTCCTTGAGAAGATAAACTAGTGCATCAGGGATGCCGTATATCAATTGCATTGAGTTTCCCTCTTCATTTGAGGCAGCGTCTCTGTTGTACTGACTGAAGTACGCTTCGAAGTCCGCTTGGCTATCGATGTAGCGCAAGCTTGTCGCCTGTTGTGACGCGAGCTCTAGAAGGCGATATTGCTGGACTTCAGTGCGTCGTGGTTGTGCATCTGCAAAAACTGTATCCATCCATACGTCATTTTCTAGTTCCTCTAGGGGGTCCGACGTATGAGGTGGGAGCGGCCGCCGTGCCCGCGATCCGGAGGTGATAAGTATTATTGTGACAGCGCATAATCGGTGC
Source organism: Wickerhamiella domercqiae (assembly GCA_001599275.1). Lineage (NCBI taxonomy): Eukaryota > Fungi > Ascomycota > Dipodascomycetes > Dipodascales > Trichomonascaceae > Wickerhamiella > Wickerhamiella domercqiae. The sequence continues at coordinate 1,520,778 of BCGM01000002.1, forward strand.
AAAACTTGAGCCTTCCGGCTCACTGATGGACGGCGTGCCAGACGCAGAATGATTAGTCGCTGGGCTGCGATTAGTATGTCGGCAGCACTGACTTGGTCGCCGCACACGTACTCCGTAACACACATGCTCATTAGTGCAACCAAGTAGTCCTTGTACTTGCCTGTATTGTGCCCTTTGAGGCAGCGACTGAGCCATCCGCGAGCCGCAAGGTGCAGCCGCTTCCCCAGGTCATGGTAGTATGCATATCCGGGGCTGTTTACTGTAAATCTCATTTCAAGATGTAGTGCTGAAGCGGCAGTGATCGCATAGAGCGTGGCATAGCGCGCATAAGTAGTCATTCCTGTTGAGACAATATCACCCACGGCAGCTAGAGCCCGAGGCGTATAGATTGACCGCCAGGGATTGCGTGCATTCATAATTACACTCATGCTGGGCACAAATCTTTCATGATAGTGCCACAGAAGCTGCTGCGCCTGCGCAGTCAGCTGCAGCATAGTAGTGGGTCGGAAACCATCACCTGAAGGTTGGTATGGCACTAAAGCCGGAGTGACAGTGACAAACAACAAGTTCTCTAAAGCAACATCAGCCATATCAGCAAAACTATCGGGCATGATCTGGGCAAGCATTTCCTCATCCATTCCCTGAATCATTTCAGTAACATCAAAATATTCGTCTAGAGCCAGCTCTGAATCCTGCCCTGATCTCCCGTTACCAGGCATCCGCGGGCCAGTAGCCATTGAACCTATTAATTCAGGCACATGCGGCGGTGATTTTTCTGTCACAGAAGTCGCTGAAGAGTTCGAGGTCGTGCTGGGTCCGCCCGGAGTGAGAGGAGGCGGTGGCATTGGGGCCATACCCAATGGTACAGAGTGTCGACCAAGGCTACTAGGCGCCCACAGAGGAGTCGTAGTGGGACTAACAGACGCCTGCGTCATGGGCAATTTTACTTCGGAACCTTGTAGCTGCGTGGATGCTTGACGTCTTCGAGATTTCGACTTCGGCGCAGCATGTCCTCTAAATACTGCGAAGGGGCCCATCACAATTGTGTTCCCTTCAGAATTCTCGGCATTAAGTCGAGTTAAGAGATCATCTAGTTCCTCGTAAGTTTCATACATCATATGTGGAGGAAACCGGACAAATTCTAACGTGCGACGGAATTCGGATTTATCTTCCTCGGCCCAGCATAGTCGAATACTATAACCACCGCATTTAATGCGCGCCCGCTCGCATTGGCTGCACACTGGCTGCTGCAGGTCACATTTTATTTTTCTGGCCCTGCACGTCCAGCAGCCAGTAAAGCTTTTGGACCTGGCCACCATTCTAAATGAGAATGACGACCCTTTACGCTTGATCGGTAAAAACCCCCCAGCTGATTCATACCTTATCAACAGGCACAGAGGTAACTGTAGAAGGGTACGATGGTTGAGCCAAGGCGACGACAGCGCAACCTGTTCACCAACGATATCAAGGCGCTGATGTATGCTTTCGGTGATGTGCCTAATCCTTATCCCGAGTCTGTTGCGATGCTCGAAGACATAGTCCAAGAGTATCTTGCCCTTATGTGCCAGGAAGCTCAGCGCTGTGCCCGCGCTGCAAATCGGCAAAAGCTAAGGGTGGAAGACTTCAAATTTGCATTAAGACATGATGCTCGAAAATTAGGCCGCGTCGAGAAGCTATTGGCTCTCCAGCCTTACATCGAAGCAGCCAGGAAGACATTTGAGGTCACCGAAGGTAAGCAAATGGGAAGGATGTTCGACGGACCACCAGTGCCAGGTGGACCGACTGCGCCAGGGAATGGATCTTCGTTGTCACTGGCTCAGTCCTCGCTACCTCCACCACCACCACCACCTCCTCCCCCTCCGCCTGCCTCCTCTCTTTCCGTTCCACCTAATCCGCCGAGCAGTGCTGATGGGGAGGAACAGCAGTAATGCAGATTCATGCCCAGCCATAATCTTCTGAGTCGACCAATCTGGAGTCAATTTCGTTTGCATTTCTGAAATTCTTTTCTACTTTGCCGGGTCTAATGCTTGATTTACTTGTGCAACCATTTTGGGCACTTACCCTTATGCTCAATGCAGTGGGCTGGATCATAGCATTTGTTACTTCCATCGTAGAGGCCTCGCTCTGCACCTCAGGCAGATCAATCCCGACTTTTGGCTGGTGGGGTTTAGTATTTCAATTTCTTTTATTTCTGCTGGTGGTATATGTGTTGGTTACCGCGCGTATTGAGCAGTACCAGCAAACAGTGTTGGCTTTGCTGGCCATAGCCACGGTTTACACTACGAGCTCTACGAACAACTTTATCTGGGTGGAGAACCCACTCTGGGCTGCAATTGCGTCTGGTTACATTTTGATGTCTATGGCCAATCTTGCCTGGATCTTCTACCTCGGTACCTCGGCGGATGAGCCCGTACATAATGCGGTTGTTAAGTTCTCGCAGACAAGGCCCAAATAGTACGATATATCCACGAATGCTTGCATTTTTTATATACTATTGTTTTCTAGCTGTAGTACTAAATGCTACATGCCATAAAAGCCAATCCTGGTGCGAACGCTCTCCTTCCTTACAGATCGATGTGAAGGGGCACAGAATTTCCACCAGATATAAACCGAGTCCAGCAATTCTGCATAAACGCAATGCCGAGTTTGAATAGATTCTTTGGAAATTCCACGTAAGATCGGAAAATGAAATAGAGGCCCTTCTTAGCTTCTGCTGCCCCCACGTTCCACTGGTACTGCCAAGTTGCCTTATTCACGAGTGCATCATCCGCCTCAATACGGAACCATTCCGTTGCAGAAACGGAATGCGAAAGACGCGCGAATGTTTGCAGCAGAGCCACAAGCTCGGACCGGCGAAAGTCGCTAAGGACATCTGCGGCAGCCTCAGGGTCAATATCAGGGGATTCTGGAAGCTCGAACAAAAACTTCAATGCCGTTCCGTAACCTGCCGTCTGGATTTTTCCCCATAGGCGGCATCTCTCGCAGCCAACGCAGCTCATCAGGGCATTTACGTTGCGAACACGTTGCCGGAACTCGCTTTTGAGTGCAGCTCCCTGAGGCGACGCAAACAGCTTAGTCTCATTGATACCGCGACGACTTTTAGACTCCAAATAACTTCCAAGTCTCTGAAGATTGTGGCGGACAGAAAAGTCGAGCTCTGAGCATGATGGAGCAAAGCTGAGCAGACGATTATAATGGCTGAGTTTCTCGACGGCGCGCGCTACAAGAACCCAGTTAAAATAGAGATGATTGAGCCGATCAGGGTGCCATCCGACTCTTTCCAAATACTGGTCCATGTTGGGGCCCCATATCCCCGTCGTTTTATTGAGGTAATCGAAGCTGAGATGAGTGGAGATGGATGCATGCATACCACTTAGCAACCGATAGAAGAGCCTTTGTTCGACACATCCCTCCAAAGGAATTTGTAAGGCCTCTGGTGCAGCTTGCATCTCCTCCAGAGGATTTCTGAGCCCAAAAGGGCCAGCCTCAGCAGTTGGCGTTATCCCTGATGTCGAGATGTTATGGTCGGGTCCAAAGTAGTCAAAGCAATTTTCGGCGTAAACTTTTTGCCATATCATGTGAGCATGATCGCCATCGTATCCTGTGTAGCGCTCAATGTTGTCGGTGAGGTCCACCCAAACCGCTTCAGCATCACTCTCATCCTCAGGATAGCAATAGTTCCTATCCTCGGCGGATTGTGAAGGCGCATAAATGTGGCTATCCTCGGGCGCACAGTTCTCAACAGCTGACTCTGGGTTGGTAGAAGTCACACTATTTTTACGAAGCCGACCGAGATACTGAGGCGTTGAGAATTTGATATCATTTTCGCTCAACGGTTCAATCGAGCAGGCCCGATTGCCACAGACCCCCATATCATCCTCAAAAGGGCACCTATCATCTCGCATATCGACCCTATATGTTCTGAAATATGGCAGTTTCACCATATCTGCTAGAAAATCTTCAAGGCCTTCATTAAGAGTCGTCACCTCGCCGATAGTGATATTGGTCGTATCCCAGATAACGTCCTGTTGAGAGTTGAGAAACGCGGAATTTTCTGGCGCGGAGGCACCCAATCCATGCAGAAGTCTCTCTGCCAAAACTACGGAGGCAAGCCCCAGCCAAATCTTCATGACACTAATTCACCGTCGACGCAGGTAAATAAATGCGGTAGCACAAATAATTTAGCCGGGTGGCAACACGACCTTCGATTAGTCACTAGAATACATTTTGGAATGGCGCGGGAATCCTCCCGCTCAGGTGGCTCCAGTTCTCGGGAAAAAAAACACAAGCACAAGTCGAGAGAAAAGAGCGCCGATGAGGCTGCTCGAAAATCAGCAAAGGCTGAGCGCAAGGCAAAGAGAGCTGACCTGAAGGCCTCAGCGACTTCCAGTGAAATTTCTCCGGTATCAGAAGAAAAGTCTGCAAATGCGTCTTCATCAGAGTCTAAACCCTCAATCGCTCCAAGCACATCATCAGAGGATATAAAGGCATTCTTTTCTAAGAATGCTGTAAAAATAGACTCTCCAAAAGGCAGTCTGGATCCCTATCTTGCCATGAGCGATGTTCCTCTGTCTGCAGATCTAGCTGAAAAATTGAGTCAATTCAGCAAGCCCACTCCAATCCAGTCGGCTACATGGCCATACTTGCTTGCCGGAAATGATGTCGTTGGTGTAGCAGAGACAGGCTCAGGCAAAACGTTAGCATTTGGCGTGCCTGCTTGCCAGCGTATTCTAGCTGAACACTGGCAAGGCATCTCGGTGCTGATTGTATCGCCTACGCGCGAACTCGCAATGCAGATAAATGATAACCTTAAGATGCTTAATTTCCCCGTTGTTTGCATTTATGGCGGCGTGCCTAAGTATCAACAGCAGCAGGATGTCAAGAAAGCCAAAATCGTAGTCGGCACACCGGGCCGGCTTCGCGACTTGATAGGAGATGGATCGCTGCCTCTCAACAGGGTTCGCTACCTTGTCCTCGATGAGGCAGATCGAATGCTCGAGCGCGGTTTCGAACAGGATATTCGTGATATTCTTGGTAGCGCACCACCTCCTCCCCAGCGGCAGACGGTCATGTTCACCGCGACGTGGCCTCCGCAGGTCCGAGATCTTGCTGCTTCGTTTATGAGTCCTGGAGGAGTTGTTCGCGTCTCAATTGGCGATGCCGATGAGCTTAGTGCTAATAAAAGAATCACTCAGATTGTTGAGGTGGTTGATCCGCGTCAAAAGGAGCGGAGGTTTTTGGACATTCTACGCAAATACACCCGTGAGGACCCCAAACAGAAGATTCTTGTTTTTGCTTTATACAAAAAGGAGGCCACCAGAATTGAGGCGCTACTTCAGCGAAATGGCTACAAAGTGGCTGCTATTCACGGCGATCTTGGTCAGGCTCAGCGCACCCAGGCACTTGCCGACTTCAAGAGCGGCCACGCGAACTTAATGTTGGCCACTGACGTTGCAGCTCGCGGTCTCGATATTCCAGCGGTTAAAGTGGTCATCAATCTCACGTTCCCGCTGACGGTAGAGGACTACGTCCATCGCATTGGACGCACGGGACGTGCAGGCCAGACCGGAATTGCACATACGTTGTTCACCGAACAAGAGAAGCATCTTGCAGGCGCACTTGGAAACGTACTGCGTGGAGCTGGTCAGAGTGTGCCTGAGGATCTTATGAGATTTGGCACCCATACTAAGAAGAAGGAGCACAGTCTTTACGGTGCATTCTTTAAGGATGTTGACACCACCCAGAAGGCCAAGAAAATTAAATTTGACTGATTTCAGACTTATGTATCCGTATGTATATGCAGCTAGATTTTTCACATCCTTGCAAGGTTTCCAAGGGCTACTACTAGATTCATTACTCTCGTATGACGCCCTCCCCGATTGTGTGCACATTATGCAGCGGCGGCCGGCAGCCTATCATGCAACTAAGGCTTGGAAAGCCATCACCACGCAACATAAAGCGACGTACGGGCTTGCACGCTCTCCAATACGCGCAGCCTTCCAAACGACGCCTAGCATCCCGGTCTTACGGCTGTCAACGATACGGGTGGCCATCGCGCGAACATACGTGGCCGTGCAAATAAATAGAAGTATCACCAGTAATAGGGACTGGAAGTTAAATATAGCCGACATCGCGTCAAAAAAAGCGGGACTGCCTTGAACGACCTGTCTCCAAAGACCTGCTGCTGGTTTATCTACTGCTTAGCTATCCTCTTGCGGAGGCCAGGTGGGAGGAATCAGGTCCTTTGCACTCGCTGACCCGCCACCACCCTCACACACACAGTATAAGCTTACTTTCCTAGTAATATCTTTCCAACCGACAATGAATGTCGTCTTGGAAGGCCGAGAGCATGATGTGAAACATAAGCTTCTAACAGAGGAGCTAGCGTCTGAGCTGGCGGCAAATCTGCCGCCGCGATTGCAATTGCACACGCACTGGAAGCTGAAATACAGCCTTGAGCAGCACGGTGCTTCGCTGCGGACGCTTTACGAGCGTGCAGCTCCTGATCTGGGCGATAAGCAGCAGCACGGCTACTTGCTGGTCCTAGAGGATAAGCTGGGCTGCCTCCTTGGTGTTTATGTGAACGAGCCGATGTTACCTACTTCTGGTGGCCACTTCACTGGCAACAGTGACTGTTTCCTATGGCGACAGCCGCGGGGTGCTAATGCTAGAGCCTATAAATACACAGGGTCAAATGACTTTATCATGTTCAATACGCATGGGTTCATTTCCTGGGGCGGCGGAGACGGGCACTACGGTCTATGGGTAGATGATGATATCAACCAGGCTGTGAGCTATGCAGTCCCCACATTTGATAATGAGGAATTGAGTGCCCAGGGACCCAAATTCCAGGTAGTTTCGGCTGAGCTTTGGCAGATTTAACCCCTGGCCGCATCTTGTCAACTGCCGAACCCCCAAGGTAAACTAGTCGATGTCAGTTCAGATAATATGTCATATATGTTAATCTAAAATGCTTAAATCGCTTTCCCCGTGTCTTATGTTTGCTTGATCACTGCTCACGTCCTAATGCTTCTTTTTGTCGTTAAAATTCGATTATGCCATGCTCGTCGCCAGCTTAGCTGAGAGCTACAGCTGAATTTAGATGGCATCCAGGTCTGGTTCTAAGTCAGATGCCTGAGCATACTCAATGGGATGTGCGTATCGCAACCGCTCGTGTAGGTTGTCTATATGCGCCATAAGCCAATCGACGTTAGCGGACGTCCGGCTGATGAGCTCCCGGCTTCGTATGCTAAGCTCTTTTGCATGTTTGAGCTTAGCACTTGCCTTAGACTCAACATCAGAAAGTTCGCGCGATTGAGCATGTAGCATTCCTGATAGTCGTGCCTGAACCACGAGCGCCCTGTCTAGAGGTAGCGGGTCAAATGCTTGAACGATTTGCTCGGTCACCTGATGCTCGGCACTCTCCTGGATTGCGGCTATTGACGCGGCTGAGCCAGCATAACTACTGCTGTTGTCGGAGTCTATCTCCTCGTCTGAGGCTGAGCTATTGAAACCTTCCCTTGAGCTTTCACCCCTGCTCGTGTTGGGACTCCTAGGTGTATGCCCACCCGCCATCGCGAAGGGATCTGACACATCCAGCTCCCGCCTGTCAACTGGCCTGACGGACTTCCTTTTGAACACTTATACACACAAAAGCAGTGGCTGGCGCAATGTCACGGCTACACCCTTTCGGGTTCTTATTCGAAAAATCACTGAATGATTTAATTCGCGAGATCAGAGCTCGAAAGGATCCCGAAACGCTACAGGAATACCTACGGCTCGTTGTTGCTGAATGTCGGGAGGAGGTGCGGGCACCGAGCCTTGACGTGAAGACTGTCGCTGTCCTTAAGTTGGCGTATCTTGAAATGTTGGGCTTCGATATGAGCTGGGCCGGCTTTCACGTGTTGGAAGTGATGGCCAGCCCTCGCTTCCAGCAGAAAAGAATCGGCTATCTTGCTGCAATGCAAAGCTTTCGCGGCGACCCAGAGCTGCTGGTGCTGGCAACTAACATGCTGAAGACAGATTTGGCCAGCAGCAGTCGGTCTCAGGTTGGCGTGGCTCTCAGTGGACTTGCGACCATTGTTACACCGCTGCTGGCGGCTGATGTGAGTGACGATATCATACGTATGCTGACCCACAGCCAGCCCTATGTCCGAAAAAAGGCTGTTCTTGCCGTGCATAAGGTAGTGCTTCAATATCCCGAGGCTCTTGCAGCCTGCCTACCTCGACTGGCCGATAAGCTTGACGATGAGGACGCCAGCGTAGTGGCTGCGACGGTGAATGTTATAGGTGAATTTGCGCAACATGCGGCAACCGACGATCTTGCCCCATTTGTTGCCATGTCCCCACGTCTTTACAGCCTCTTGGTTAGCTCTACGTCTAACTGGACGCTGATCAAGCTTCTCAAGCTGTTCCCGCTATTTACACGGTATGAACCGCGACTGCGAGCAAAGCTTGCACCGGCGGTACGAGATATGTTCGATAATGATGTTCCCTCGCTGATGTACGAGTCGGTTTCTTGTTTCCTCAACGGAGGAATGGTTGACAGCGATGACCTGGAGCTAGGCTTGAGTATTGCCTCAAAACTGCGAGGCCTTTTGGCAGAGGCAGACCCCAACCTCAAGTTTGTGGCTTTCCACTCTTTAGCCCAGCTATCAGCGCTCAATCCTTTGTTTGTTGCCGAGGGAGCTACGCGTTCCCAGATCCTCTCATGCCTCGCAGACTCTGGCCTCATGGCGGATGGGGCTATCCGGTCCAAGATTCTTCGCATGTTACACACTATCGTAGACGATGATAACCTTTCAGATATCACAATCGAGCTTGTGGACCAGTTGAAGTGTCTGCTTCCTGATTCTGGGGCCGGCCGGGACCAGAGCACTGAGTTGGCACTGGCTGTCGTCGAGTTATGCTCAGCACAAAATTACGATCACCTACCAAACTTTAGTTGGTACTTGGATGTGCTAGTTGAGCTATCAACGCTTGCCCGACACCAGAACGCTGCTCAGGCTATAGGTGCGCAACTGATCAACGTTGCGGTACGTGTGCGAGAAGCGCGTAGTGAAGCGGTCATGGCATCATTACGGATTCTGGATGGCACTGAGCTCGAGCAAGTCTTGATCAGTGATGCAGTATGGGTGGTTGGTGAGTATGGCACTGAACTTAGCGAGCTGCCCGGTGGTGGGTGGCCTGGAATCATCCGCACAATTCTCCAGTCGCCGTCACCGGCCGCGGCCAGCGCTGTTGTGAAGCTCATATCGACATATGCCAAGGCTTTAGTTGACTGGAGAGCGTCGCGCCCTGAAATATTGGCTATTCTTGATGAAATAGAGTCAACTTTATCGCGATGGAGCCGAAGCATCGAGGTCGAGTTGCAAGAGCGCAGCTGTCAGTCGTTGGAGCTTATCCGTGTCTCGCGGGATGCCGTTCAAGATGCCGACATGTCCGGGCCTTCTTTGCTCACCCGAATCATTCCCAGTTTGTTCAGCGGCTTCGACATAACACCTCTCGCTGCTGGCTCGCAAGCGCGAATTAGGCCGTGGCCAGAATTAGATCTCGACACCCCTATTCCCGTTGACTTGGGCGCAGAGGAACTATCACAGGCGGATTTTGAGTCCGATTCAGAAGGCCACCAGCCGAACATGCAGCTTGAGTCTGATCAGCCTGTAGATGCAGCTTCAGGCGTAGAATCTCTACAGGACCCCAGTGCCAATTCGGTTTTCTACATATCCTCAGCTGCTGACGCGGCTGCTAGCATCAAAACTGCGTTTGAGGAAGATGAATCAGAGCCAAAAAAGAAAAATAATATGGATTCTAGGCTTTACAAGCCGATTAAAAAGAAAGTAACTGTGGCTGTGGACGAAAGCATTGGTGATCCACAAGAATTGTCGGTGCCGCCATCAGGGGGACGACAAGTTGCGTCAGACCAGCCATACTTTTCTATGAATGAGCCCTTATTCAAGGTTGGCTTTCGGTCTCAAACATCTCCCGAGCTAGTCACTCCAGTGTCTTCGACCGCGCCTTCTCCGCCTGAACCTGTGGTTGTCCGGCACAAGCACAAGTCAAAATCTTCGAAAGTTAAGTCAAAATCGAAGGCAAAAAGCACTAAACAGAAGTCTACTGCATCCCCAACTTAATTATCAACATAGAATTACTTGACGATCTTCTGACCCGCTAATGCGATGTGACATTTATTAACGCTTAAGACTCGCCCGCCATCGTCAGTAAGCAGCAGCATCCTCTAAGCATGTTCTAAGCATGTTCGAGTTCACGCAGGCCCCTGCGATGGGTCTCCTGTCACGCTCCGTGGCTGCATTCGCCCGAATAAGCGAGATAATATTTGTGTATGCTGAACCAGATTCCCTAAGATTTGTTGTTGCTAACGCTTCCCAGACTGTGGACGCGTCTGTGACATTCGCCCGCCCAGCATTTGAGGGCACTGGCTCTCGACGGACACTAGCGATTAAGGCCAAGAATGCAGACTCTGTGTTCACTCGTATCGATAGCGACCACCAGAAGCGCGTATCTTTGCGCCTCAGTTCTCGAGACGAGTTTCTAGAGGTACGGCTAGAATCAGAGAAATCACGCGTGCTTCGAACATTTAAGCTGGCAGCCGTCGATGCCGACGCTGCTCAGTCCGTTGGAGCGCCAGTACAACCCCCGGCACGATACTACTTTATCAGCTCTCCGGAACATCTGCGTGAGATTTTAGCTAACTGCATGCCTAGCGCAGATGAAGCAGAGCTGCGTTTCGACACGTCTGGGCAAGTTGGCTTTCATTCGCGAAAGCTTCCTGTCGGCCGCGGTCATCACGTAAATGCAGCTGCGGATGCCACGGGTCATTCCAGCCTGCGTTCCAGTAGCGATTCAGGTCTGCTAGCTCGTGACATCTCTACCGTGGTCAACTTCGGGATGTCTCGGTTCGACCAACTTTATGTCAAGGCTCCATGGAGCGCAAAATTCCGTCTTAAAGAACTACGAACTATGCTTAACTATATCGACCCAACCCATCAGGATGTGGCTATCAGAGCTGAATTCGGCTGCGCAGGCGAGCCGCTAAAGTTTGCTGGCAGCTGGGTTGAATCAGGCGTGCATTATCATTTTCAATTCGTGACGCAGCCGGTCCCACTAAGGCAAACGACGCCGTCGCGCGAGATTCGTATCAACGCACGCTCAATGCCCCGCCCAACCTCGCGGCTATCCAGCGTTGAATCGACGACTGGTGGAATTAGTCTCGCCCCTCAGATGGCCGAACGCGAAAGACGTATACAGGGGGTTTTGCGGGCAGAATCCTTGATGAGCATGTCAGCTGCATCTACAGAATCTCTTGTGGCAGTGAGCGATATGGATACCGACGAAAGTTCGCCTCTAGAGATGGCTCTAACGCCTGGCACAGAGCCCGCACCACAAGGTATCTTCGAATCATATTTTTCCTAGCATTAGCATAGCTTCCACATTAATGTAAAAGGAGGATGGCTACTTTATTGAACACCACTATTTCCCAGTTACAGATGGTAACTCTTTCTTTTCTTTGGAGCCGTCGTCCAAGTAGTTATATTTGAGCCAGCGCGAGCCTTGGGCTAGTTGTGCCACCTCGTTAACGAAATGGCAACCAAAAAGGAGTGGATTCACTGGACGAATTTGCGTGGAGTAGCGCATGAACACTGCAGAATAAAGTATAAGCGATCCCGTCATAGGGCCAGAAATAAGGTCAGGATCCTTTTTGAGATCCATGACTGCCGCGAGCGGAATGCCAAAGTTGGAAACGGGGCCCCAGAAGTGTGTCGAGCACACATACTTAACAAACCTTTTGCTAAATAGAAAGTCTGTCGTCTGCTTGTACCACGACATTCGAAAAAGGTTGGGCACTTTTGGGTTTTCGACTGCGATTTCTCAGCTTCCCCTCCCCGCTCATTACATTACTTACTACTTACACCCATCGTTTTTTCACACAGTCAGATAAGCCCTGCGATAGCTTCTTCCATTGATGTGCAATGTCCGAGGTGGATGGAGAGGTCGGAATTGGACTTGAGAATGAACTTGCCCCCATGCCTGTGTCAGAGTCTGTCGATTTATCGCCACCCTCCCCAGAGTCCTCCGAGCCGCCGTCGAAAAAGCCAAAGTCAGATGGATCCTTAGAGCGAGTAGATAAACGAGTTCTAATGGCTGCTCAAAATGTAGACGAATGGATTGCTTCTCGAAAACGAAACTGGCCCACAAGAGCCCGAGTAGCTGCCAAGCTGGCTTTGGCCGAGAAGGCACCACCTCCAGAGAAGTCTCAGACACAGACGCAGGTTCAGCCTCAATCACAGCAGCCACAGGCTCCACGGCGACGAATATGTAAGTTTTTCTCCCGAGGACACTGTGTTCACGGTTCCCTGTGCCGGTTCAGTCACGAAATGCCTTCGAAAGCGTCGCCGCAGCTGGCTGAAAAAGTCTACAAAAGATACGAGGCTCCTCCTAAAGCGCCTCTTTTCCTTCGTTTGGCCCAAACGGATATGGACGCAGAGGACTACAACATTCTAAAATTTGTGTGCTACCTCTATACCAATGGCTTGCTCGAAGAGGCGCCGCAACCGTAGGTCCAGCCATAGAAACTATTTAACGTAAAGCTTTGATACGGACTCATAGCACGAAACTCCGTGCAGGCTCTTATAAGAAATCTTTAATTCGTTCAGCTTCTGCGTCTCCTACATAATAAACCTCCTACAGCTTTTAGCGGACAGCTATTCTTGAGCATTAATATTTAGCTCTTGCGAGCAATGTACGGATGGTTCATGGCTTCCCGCGCAGTAAGTCTCTCCTGGTGGTCATATCTCAGCAAGCGATCCATGAAATCGATTGCCTCGGGATGGCTGAGGTGCTTATTGTCTGGCTTGATAAATGCTGTCCATGATCGGCGCGGAAATGACGTTATGAGGTCATCGTATTCGCGTCCGAGCTTGAGGCCATACTTTGAAAGATAGTCGTAGAGGCCATCGGTGCCCAGAACCTTAGCAATCTTTACCAACTGATCGGTGTTGGACGTACCGTGGAAAAACGGATCTTTGCGGAATATTATAGCCGCAAACATTGCTCCCAATGACCACATATCCAGCGAGTAATCGTACATCTGCATATCCACCAGCAATTCGGGGCCTTTGAAGCAGCGGGACGCTACACGAACGTTGTACTCCATACCCATATGATAAAATTCAGCGAGACCCCAATCAATTAAACGTAGCTGACGTTTTTCATGGTCAATCATTACATTGTGTGGCTTGACATCCCGGTGCATGATGCCTTTCGAGTGGCAATAATCCAGAGCTTTGAGCAGTTCGCCCATGTAGTAGCGAATCTCACCGTCAGTGAGCTTCGGGTACAAAATGCGGAAATCTGTATTGTTGACGTACTCAAATATCAAACTCGGCGTTTTAGAAAGGGGATCACGCACGACGTCGAGCAGGGCAACGACATTCACACCGCCAGTGAGGTTCTGTAGAATCTTGATCTCACGCTTTATCTTCTTTTTCTTTACTGGTTTGAGTACTTTGATAACGCATCGAGCGTTATTGTTGATATTCACCCCTTCAAACGCCTCAGAGTACTTGCCACGACCGATCTTGCGCACCACTTCGTAGTTGCTCTGGGTACCCCAGAGAATCGCTACGTTGTCGTAGTCCCAGTAACTACTGGGCATTTTGCGATTGTAATCCGCATAAACGCGGGCCACACTCTTGTACTGGCCCGTGTCCATCGTCAGTAATGACTTTGGATAATGGGGGAAGGACAGGGATTTTACTGCGCGATGACTAACCTTACTCGGCCGGAGGAGATATGCATATGGCATGCTGGTGTGGCAAGGCGCGCTAACCAGTGTGGAATGGCCAGGCGGACACGAGGATCTTCACGTTGAACTGTGGGGCGATGTACCCAAACAGGAACGTCTAACCAAAATATTCAGCGGCTTGTCACAGCTACACTTCAGTCGACTGGCACCCACGATTCCGTTATACGCAGTCACCGGACCCGAACTCGCAGTTTACACCTCCTCTGAAGCTAGTGCCGAATTTTTCGGGCTACTGGCTGCTGCGGGATGGATACTTACTGTGACATTATCTCCACCGAAGGGCTCTCAGGCAAAGCTTTCTGTGGACCATCTTGCATTCTATGCTGTCGATGATGACGACGTGACTAGAATATGTGCGCGTCCAATAGGTCTTCCCTCTCCTATTATCAGCCCCAGTCCAGCTCCCCAGCAGCGTCAACTAACTCTGTCACAGCCATCACCGGAAGCCTCTACTACATCTTCCGGTTTCAACTCTTCCAGCGCAACGGAGCCGCATGGCATTAATGGCCCAGTTCGTGCTCTGCAGCAAACGGTACTAGGAGCATTGAGGCTGCGGGGAATAATGCGAGACCATCCAAACTATAAGCAGCTATACCACTTATGCTTTCGATGTGCCGAATACGCTTTGCGTAACCATAAACACCCAATTCCGGTTGACTTGATGCGAGAAAAAGTCGAGGCGACTCTAACAGTTCTTAATTCGTAGCATATAATCAACGAGGCTTCCAGCTAATTTCCCGGTGTCACATGCTGTTTCTGTGTTTATCATCAGAGAGCGAGCAGGTATTCTCGGGACTCAACCCCGAGGATAACGTAAACAGAGTATCTCTTCTCATGTCGACTTCCGCCGCAGCGTCTGCTGTTAAAGATTCCGCCGCAAAAGATGTTAAGGTTATTTCCCTGAGCGAGCTAGCCAAGCACACCACGCGCGATGACCTGTGGTTTGCTATCAACGGCAAGATTTACGATGTAACCAAGTTCCTCGACGAGCACCCTGGTGGCGAAGAGGTCTTGATCGATTGCGGTGGCAGAGATGCTACTCAGGATTTCGAGGACGTGGGCCACTCCGAGTATGCTACGGAAATGCTCGCAGACTTGTATGTTGGCGATGGCGATCCGACAGAGCTAAAGGTTTCCAAGAAGCCTGTCAGTGCGCAAAATGTTGGTTCTGAATCTCAATCCAAGGATTACCTCCTATACGCGTTTGTGGCTGTACTGGTAGCAACTGGCGCTGCCTTGTTCTTCCGGGCTACTCAGTGAGGATATCACTTTAGATTCTCCTCCTCCAAAGGTCTTGAGGTCTTTTAACGTAGAGCTTTATATGGCACCTTTAGGCGGACTTCTCATAATATCTATCAAAATTAATCCAGAGGCCACGGCAGTATCTTTTTGTTAACCGAGACAATGTGTATATCAAATGAACAGGGTCTATATCGAACTCCGTGCAGGTAGAATTAGTGATAATCTGATAGGCTGTGAGCCGATCCTAATAAAACGTTTGTTGGACAGATTTGGACCATAATGTCTATAGCAACTGAGCGGTTGCTGTCTCTGATTCTTTTCTGGTCGTCTTGCGATAAAATTTTCAATGATCCTTTTCTGAGAGTATGTTATCCTCAACGTTCATCTTAGAACCCCAATTTGTCGCACTACTCCTAACTGGAACATATAGTATCATCACGGGCAATAAGATTTTCTATTCGCGTATTGTGTATAAAGCACCCAAATGCTTCTGCCGAAAAATGAAGTTCTGCTGCCAAAGGACATCATATAACTATAATAAACAACAAGGTTTTCATGTTCAGACCACGAAAGAGTTTCCGATGCTTCAAGTTTCTCGAATAGAAAACGAAGATTTTAGTATTTAATCTAGTATTATACGATTCCCTCAGTGTCCAGCATCAGCATTAGCACTATTGATACGCACTACCCAACAATAATAAACGATAGGTGATAGAAGCGGCTATGTGTACCAACTTACTAAAGATAACAAAAATTACTCTGTCAATCTATTAATCCGTGATAATGGCCATTGCGTCAAACCGCTCTACCGAGCTATTAAAATATTTCGTCTTGACAAGCTCCCATTACATTTCCAACCTCTGGCTCTTCCTGCACACTAGCTGTCAATAAATTTTATCTGTAAAAACTTATATGTATGTATACGATTTTGAGGTTACAAAGAGCCAAATCTTTAGGGAATGAAAACATCGGGGTTCAAACCTTATACATTGCCCAATCATT
Organism: Wickerhamiella domercqiae; assembly: GCA_001599275.1. Taxonomy (NCBI): domain Eukaryota; kingdom Fungi; phylum Ascomycota; class Dipodascomycetes; order Dipodascales; family Trichomonascaceae; genus Wickerhamiella; species Wickerhamiella domercqiae. The sequence goes on from BCGM01000002.1 coordinate 1,536,847, forward strand.
TTTATAACAAAACCGACCAAAGTAATAAGATAGATAAAAGCTAGCGCTGAAAATCATATCGCCGAATTAAGCCCAACAGCTCACCCTCCCCGCTCGGCATGGGTTCCGTTGTTTCGCTGGCGCCAACGGTTTAATAAGCTTATCGCGACGGTGCTTTTGATCATCTCGCGCCAAGCTACAGCGTTGTAGTCCAGGCAGCTACAACTCCGATCCTAAGAAGATGGCAACAAATATAAACCCATAAATATAATGCAAGCAGTTGAATTTGAAAGGGCTTGACAGCTGAGCTGCCCGTGATCAGTATGCCTATCTCAGATATCTTATCACGGGCCGAAAACGGCAGGGGGCTTTCTATATTAGTGATCAGCGGTAATATGTATCCGGCATGTTTCAGCGACGATTTACAATTATTAGTGGTTTAATGCTGCCGTTATTTATCCTCTAAACTCCATGTTGGAGGCTATTTTCTGTCGGCCTCATATTTACTATTCCACGTTGTCGACTGATAACCAATGTGAGGGTTGATTTCGACTTATCTTTCCACGGGTTTAAAATTTCACTTATTGAGTCATATGTAGTTTACATAAAAATTTTTCTAAGCGGGGAATGATGGGTCAGGGCTCTGAACTATAAAACCGGTGGCAAGTTCGCTGACTAGATTCAAGCAGTTTGCCCTCCCCCCGTTGAACACCCCAGAAGAGAAGATAAGATACACTTTTTCGCGATGTTCTAAACGATTTTTGAGAGCCAAACTACCTACCACACATATATTCACAATGACAAGATAACAGGAAAGAAACGCTTTCCCTCCCCCCCTTCCACAATGGTTTCTACCCACACCTTGATTTTTTAGAACACGAAACAAAAAGATTTGAATTATTTGAAAATGTTCAACAGTCCTGATTCTACTATCGCCCCGTACTCGCGCCACCACAGTGTGTTTGGCAAGTTCGCTGCCCACGAGGCGGCTCGTGAGAGCTTCTGGGGCACTACAGGCGCCGGAGCTCCTTTGACGCCTTTGACGCCTTCGTTGGTGCACCCTGAGATTACAGTGTCTCCAGAAGAGCTGTTTTCGACGCCTCTTGAGACTGATTTGTCTCCCCTTTTCGATGACATCGATGTTGGTGTCGATGCCGCCAACTGGGATTCTCTCTTTGACGAGGTCCCTGCCGAGGCTCCTCGTGAGACGCCCGCTGATAGCGCAAGCTCAGAATCTCAATCGCTATTCTCAAAGGATGAAATTACACCTATATTTGAAACGGAAATTGAGACTTCCAAGCTTGAGACTTCTGTCAAGCGCACATCGTCAGAAACTCAATTGAGTGACCTTGACAAGGACGAGGATGACGACATGGCCGGCCGCAAGCGGCGTAGATCATCATCGTCTCCGCGTATCGATGAATTCGGAATTGTGGCTTATAGCCGTAAGCCGCGTTCTCAGCCACTGAAGCCCGTACTGATCCCGGAATCTGGCGATGATACCGCCGCCAAGCGTGCGAAAAACACGGAGGCCGCGCGTCGTTCTCGTGCACGCAAAATGGAGCGCATGGGTCAACTTGAATGCCGTGTTCGAGAGCTTACACAAACCAACGAACTTCTCGAAGAAGAAGTTAAGCGGCTGCGTAGGCTTTTAGACCAAAGACTTTAAGATTTGGTATTGTTATCCTTTCCTTCGGAGTAAAGGGTAACTTACTTTAGATACATATAATTTTTTATTTTACTGATTATTTCTGAGCCATTCTCTGGACAAAGAGTACGTAAGTTAGCGTTACGATGTGGCCTGATGCGGCCCTCGGCGTTCGAAAATTGTGAACTCGTCAATTAAGACAACACGAGCTTCGACGATAGCTCACGGCATCAACTCACATACTAGGTACATAGCGCGTTCAATGTTTGTTTAGAAGCCCTCCTGTCCATCGAAGCCAACGAAACCTGCAACGAGGAAATGCTTGTAGAAAGGTTTGCGCGGCAGCTCGTTCGCCCAATTCCATGCTGAGGTGAGTCTTCCGTCAATGCACGAGCCGGCGTCGTAGAAATTATCGGCACCAGAGCCATCGAACGCATGCCGAAAGAAGTCAACTAGTATGACATGCTCTAGATTTTCGATACTGCCAAATTGGGACATAACCCACTGCTGTGAGCTCTTGTCCTTGAGTACTTCTGGGAACAAATCAAGTACTTTGTGTACGGGATTCAAGATACGTGGAACTTGAAGATACTTATCAAGGAAGAACAATGCATTCGGAACAGCACGATCACCAAGATGCACCACAGCTGAGCCTACCCACGTCCCAGTAGCTTTCTGAGCGCGGGAGATAATATTATGCATTGCACGACCTACCTTCGGGCTAACTTTGATTCGATTCAGGCCTTGACCAGTGTCTTGAAGAGAATACCGATAGTTAATAGATAAAAGGTCATCATCCGCATATTTCCAAAGCATATACATATCTCTCATTATCTCGGACCAAAGGGTCAATGACTGTAGGACATATTGGTATTGCTTCTGATGGGAATGCGAGAGGCGAGCACCAGCCCTGCCAACAGATATCGCCAAGCTCGCATCTTCGTCTTCTCTAGTGAACTGTGTGTTTAGGCGTTTGATCATGTCTTCGACAGGTGTTCTATTAGCACCAAGGTAAGCATAATAGTCACCGATGGAATATAGGACCTGCTGGAGTTTATCTCTGGTACCAGGAATGCTACTTCCTTTCGCATAACGAGAAGAAAGGGTAGCTATGGCTTGCTCCTTTGCTCGGATTTCCGCCTGGATCTTATGACGAGGCTTTGATCCAGCCACGATCTCACGCGTCCCAATTAATATCATAGGATCCTTCAGCATCTCTTGAGCTCCGTGTTCCTCCAAGACTTGGTGCACAGTGACGACAGGCTTGTACAAATCAAATTCCAAGATGTCTCTAACTTCAGGTAATCGCGAGTCCATTATCATGTACGCTAGCTTACCGTAGCCTGACCGCATGCGCTCTGGATTCTGTATCTTGTATCTTCTCCCAATTTCAAAAATGGTCTGATACCATTCTGCATGTGCCGCAAAGTCCTGGCCGTCGACAAGGTCTTTGCCAACCTCCAGTCCATGTGCAACAACTAGCCCTGTCAATACAGTGCACATTTCGCGCAGCTGGCGCACGATACGCTTGGCTTTCGAGGAGTAGCTCAATATATCCACGTTATCTGTGTATTCGGAGACGTGTAGCGCAGCCTCTAAGAGCCTAAACAATTTCCTCTCTTCCATTGAGAGCCGCATTGGAATGAACTGAGCATTCTTACAGAACTGGTCCATGGTTGCGTCTTTAGCTTGCTGAGATTGCGACCGATGAACATGAATATCTGCTTCGAGAATTTCGGCAGCGTCCGAATCAATAGCCTCTGGTGCGTCTTTTTCTTGTTCTGACTGGGAAACTGATGACTCTCGCGAGATAGAGGATGAGCCAGAGATTTGGAGAGGTACGACCTGGTGAGACTTCCTCCTTCCCGTTCTATGGATATATTTAAAGCAGACTTGGCAAAAACCATCGCCACACTCCACGCAGTCGAGTTCTTTGGGTTGGTCCCCACAGTCAACGCAAAGCCGGGGGTCCTGGGCGGAGGCGCACTCACCCAGGCCTCCAGTAGAGTCAACAACCATATCTTCAGCATTAGAGTCACTTGTGTCAAATTTATGGTCAGCGAGAAGCTCCTTGAGCGATCGCTTCCCGGACATAGTCGACCAAAGCTAAGAGCGACGTGATTACACAACTCATGTTGTGCAAAGAAACGCGTCCACAAGCATAGACTCGCGTTCTTATACTAGCCACGCGCTTTAAACCAAATTTATGGTCAGCATACCTAGCTTCCTTGATGTGATTGAAGCTTAATTGTCTTTTTTCGTAACGCGTTGCCGTATGCAACACGGGCCGAGGCTTTGCCCTGAGTTATATGCGCCGACAGTGCGCTATTTTGCAGATTGGAAAGTGATGCGGAAGCAGGAGATCTTGCCTGACATTATCGTTATTAACCATCAGTGTACTCCAGCCAAGAGTGCGCTACGTCATGTGCTCATCAAATCAGACTCTGCATCTTAAGCGCCAGCTCTCTAAAGAGGATGTTTAGAGGGCTACTTAAGATGTGGGTAGCCTGAATTTTAGCGGTTTGTACGTTTGTTCTGCAAATGGTTAGCCCAATGGCGCTCAATAATATCGTTACGATGTAAATTTAGACTGTACACACGGCTAAACATCAGGGTTAGGCGCATTTGCCTCATATGGAACTCATAGGGACAGTGACATATGCATAGTGAACTTTTAGGGTAGCGAGTGTATATGGCGGCGGTTCCTGTACAGGAAGTTTGTATACGTAATTGTAACGCGAAAGAGCAGACGATGACGCTGCAGATGAACTAGATGGAGTTTTGCTGCCTGCAAGGCCACAATACTTAAAGCAAGGCGTCGGGCTATCCTGTTAGTTCATATTTCAAAACATACATGTTGAGCTTAGCCGTGGTCTGCAAAATAGACAACCTGCTCCGCTCGGTGGGTGAGCCCTACTGCTTGCTTGTTGGTAGTACGGCAGGCAGCGTTGTGACGTTCGGAGACCCGAGTCTTTTGGGCCAGATTCCTCTGGCCAATATAGATCATGCGGGACCAGATATCTCCACTCCTCCTTGCACTCCTCAGCATCCCAATAGCCAACAACATCAACAGCGGCAGCAACAACAGCTACTGTCGGACGTGTACAGTTACGAGACCAAGCTAGACTGTCAATACCAACCAGAAGTGGAACGAAGTCCCGTTTTCGACAACGGCAATATGTACCAGCCAGTTATAGACGCGACAAACTTCAGTCCATCGACCCAATTTGCAGGAAAGCGCACGCTGCTAGCACCACGTGAGATTCTCGTCGATGACGCCCTTTTTGTGGATGGATTTACAAGCGACGCATCATGGTTAGAGGAGCCCGATTCTCCTACTCCAATTTTGACACCATCTGAGGTACCCGCCTCACCTCTACACTCTCCTGTAACTTTTTTTGCCGACCAAAACGATCAAGAGGCTCTTAGACCACGACTCTACATGCCTCTTGCCACACTTTTTTCCGGACTTCGACAAGAAATGTGTACACGCATTGCTATCGCCTGGATCAAAATATTGCAACCGAATAAGCGGGCGACCCATTCTTTCAAGCGCGGTATAGCCGGAAGACCGCCGTGGTGGCCCAGCAACGTGCGTCACAGACATCCTTCTCATCTACTCAAGCCGGAACGTTTGCGGCTGTTGCAAGAACTAGCGCTGAACCCCGATATTCAGATTGAGAAGTTGATCTCTGTGGCTTTAGAGCAAGTTTCGAAGCAGCAAGAACATGCCATCCACCAAATTGGGTCCTTGATCCGCGACTTGCGCCATTCGCATTCATTCCGGTCACTTTGACTCGCCACTGTAATCTGAGCTTCATTATTGCATAAATTTTTAAAGTATATTGGCACAAACATATTATAGAGTAAAACTTAAGCTGAAATATTTTTTTTGGTCGCGAAAGTCAATGCCAACTAACGTGAGGATCTTAAATTGGGGCCTTCATGGATATGCATAACGCAATGTACCGTTGAGCAAGCCAAGGAATTTCTAACCTCAAACATTGGGTAAAATGGTGGGCATGAATAATAGCTGACACATCGATAATAGCGCAGCCGGCACGTGAACTTAAGGAGTAAGAAGAAGTCAGGGAGCAACAATTACTCCCACCACTCGGAGAAGAATTTTTTTTGTGAGCGCTACGTCCTCTTTGTGAGCTGCTACATTGCACTCGGCACACAGTGCTGATATTTTTCTAACTTCTCCCCTCTCGAATTTTTTGTTGACAAGATTTTTACGGGCATTGAAGAATGCAGCCGTAGAAAGGCCCGGTTCTGAATTCTATTGATTTTGATTGTTGCTACGTTTTGAATGCCAGTATCTTGTGATATCAGGCGACTGAGCCTGCACGATCGAAGTTTCGAAGAAAACTCGGAAAGTATGATCGCTAACCAGAGACATTTTACAGGCTTACCCGTGGCAAGCCATGGTTCGGTGGCCGCAGCTGTTACATCGGCTGTCTCAACTATATCAACTGGATCTGACTTTTACCATCTCGATCGTACCAGCGCCTTCCGTGACACCGAGTACACGGATACAGACGCGTCAGAGGTTGAAGATAATAGCGATGGACGGTGCATTTCTTTTGCGTGCCCCCGGCCTGATCGTCAGCAGAAGCCCAGTCAGTTTACCCGCGTGCGCGTTGGCACTCCTGTAGACAGGCATCAGGCATGCGCTTGGGCTTCAGACTTCAGCGATTCAGAAAGCGACCAAAGTGTAGGTCACATTTCAGACTCCGATGATGAGGAGGAGTCATTTATTGAGTATACTGCAGACTATGAAAGACCTGATGCTCTTTTTGAACTTAAATAGTGTATATTAACATCATTTATTTTTTTTTCGGACAAATGAGGCGGGCTGGGTTAGGATGATTACTACACTTGTAATTTTGCATAGCACTGTTGAAAAATTTCATTTGCAATGAGCTACTCGGGATACGGGGGCGACAACGAGCGCGCACGCGACGGGCAATACAACAATTACAATGGCAGTAGCTCTACTCGTGGTGGTGGCTATGGTGGCTATGGTGGCCGTGGCCGCGGCCGCGGTGGATATAGTAATGGCGGCGGTAACCGAAACTTTGCCGGGAATGGCAATGGCTACAGCAACGGTGGCTACAATCGCAATTATAACCAGCCACAAATGGGTACTGCTGGTCCGCTGGAAAAGCCAGACTGGGACTCGATGGAGCTCCAGCCGTTCGAGAAGAATTTTTATCATGAACAAGCTGAAGTGGCTGCTCGTAGTGACGAAGAAGTCGAAAAATTCCGCAAAGACAACGATATGACTCTCAGCGGGAGCAATATTCCCAAGCCGGTTGAGACTTTCGATGAGGTTGGACTACCGGACTGGCTTTTGACCAGTGTCAAGGCACAAGGCTTCGACAAGCCTACCGCTATCCAGAGCCAAGGCTGGCCCATGGCTCTATCTGGCCGTGACATGATTGGCATTGCTTCTACTGGAAGTGGCAAGACTCTGTCCTACTGTCTCCCTGCGATTCTTCATATTAACGCGCAGCCCCGACTGCAGCGCGGCGATGGTCCAATTGCGCTGGTGCTGGCGCCTACGCGCGAGTTGGCAGTTCAGATCCGGGAAGAATGCCTCAAATTCTCTAAAAGTAGCGGACTCGGTGTTACTTGCGTTTATGGTGGAAGTCCTCGTGGCCCACAGATCCGCGATCTGAGCCGGGGTGTCGAGATCCTCATTGCGACTCCTGGCCGTCTCATAGATATGTTAGAGATGGGCAAGACCAACCTGCGCCGTGTCACTTATCTCGTGCTTGATGAGGCCGATAGAATGCTTGATATGGGCTTCGAAGATCAGATCCGTAAGATTGTTGATCAAGTTCGTCCTGATCGTCAGACTCTTATGTGGTCGGCAACCTGGCCCAAGGAAGTGAAGCGCCTTGCTGCAGACTACCTGCATGATGAGATACAAGTGACAATTGGCTCTCTTGAGCTCTCAGCGTCGCACAACATTACCCAAACTGTTGAAGTTGTTGAGGAATATGACAAGAAGCCGAAGACAATTGCAAGATTAACAGAACTCTTTGACAACGACAAGGAGGCTCGCGTGCTCGTGTTTACAGCAACCAAGCGTACAGCAGACAGTGTTACCAAGTTTTTGCGCGAGGACGGTTTCCCGGCATTGGCAATTCATGGCGACAAGGAGCAACGTGAGCGCGACTGGGTGCTGCGAAGCTTCCGTGACGGCTCAGCTCCAATCATGGTTGCTACTGATGTTGCCAGCCGTGGTATTGACGTCAAGGGTGTTCGCCTCGTCATCAACTTTGATTTCCCTGGAAATGTTGAGGACTATGTTCATCGCATCGGCCGTACTGGCCGTGCGGGTACCAAAGGCGCGGCTTACACGCTATTTACTGAGGCTGATAAGCCCAAGTCCCGCGAGCTGGTCGGTATTCTCACTGAGGCAAAACAGGAAATCGACCCGAGACTCGCTGAATGGGGCCGCCCTCGCGGCGGCGGCGGATACGGCCGTAATGGCGGCGGACGTGGTGGCTACGGACGTGGCGGAGGTCGCGGGCGTGGTGGTTATGGTCGCGGGCGTGGTGGTGGCTATGGAAGCTATGGGGGCCGCTCTGGGCAGAACTCGGCCCCTTCGCAGAAGACTCGGTGGTAGACGGCCAGCATTAATGTGCGCGAATACTGATATTTAGTTTCTAATTAGATTATTGAAGTGATATATTAAATGCAATGCGATGTGAGGTGATACACAATGATTTAATCGTCCCATCCCCATGCATCGTCATTCTCATCCTGGTGTTTTTCAGCGTCATTTTCTTCTTCCCAATCCCAAGCATCAACATCGGTATTGTCGAAAGAGGAATGACTGAGAATGCCATTAGAGAGGGGCTCGCCGACAACATCTAACGGGCTTTTCGGCACGGAGGCTTTGGGTGGAAGCACTCTGCTTGCTGAAGCCACTGATGCCGAGTGACTCGAGGAAGCGGCTGGGGCTAGGGGGGGAGACAGAGATGACGCTTTTGACGGAGCAACTGAGGATGCGCGAGAAGGATGTCCCGCTGTTTCCTTAATTTTAGCAACAAGAGAGTCGAGAATGTCCGCTGCTTCTGCCGACACTTCAGGATCCTTGTCCAGAAGTGCTATGGCGGTTGGGCTCATTAGCTTCTCAGCTACCTCACGGGCCGAAAGCGACGCAGCAGTCAGGCTGACGCCATGTAGAGCTGCAGTGCGCACAGCCGGAGATGGATCCTTGAGAGATGTACCTAAAGCTGTTGCTACAACTGCTGAGCGCGAGCTAAGATGCGGAGCAAGTGCACAGAGCGTTGTGATCGACAATGCTCGGATGTCAGCTTCAGCGTCATTGCGTGTACGAGCAATGATCTTCAGGACATCTCCATTGCGCTGGCGTTCTGTAAGCTTCGGAGCAAGGATAGGGATGCTCTGTAAACTTGCTGTGCGGAGACGAACGTCCGTGTCTGCAAATCCGGGGCCTAAGACGGGCATAACCTTCGTCTGGACAAACTGCGCCGGCAAAGCAGGCATCAAGCGAGGGAGAGCCTCTAGGAGTTCGAGTCGTACTTCCCGGTCGAATGATGAGAAAAGGGAGGCTAGCCAACCTCCCACTGACTGGTCCGAATGTTGGGTAAAGGGCTTCTCTAGTTGCGAGTCAGAAGTATAATGATCTGCAATAAGAGGGAGAACTGTCTTTACAGTAGCAATACCACCCTTTACACCTGTCTGAATCAGTTGAGGAACCACTGTTCCGACCACAAACGAACCCGGAAGTTCTGCGGAGTGTTGTTGAACTAGCGCCAAAAGGTCTTCAAGATCAGTCTGGTCAAGCAAAAAGACCGAGGATATGCTTTCAGCAATCTTTGTAACTGGCGATGACTGGAACGATTTCACCATTGACGAGGTGGCTAGTTTTGCGATTGGAGGCCTTCGCGGGCCTAGCAAGGTCTTCACGAGACGATCTTGATCACGGAGCAGGTAGTCCACAAGGACCCCGAATTGATAGGACTGAAGCTCCCGAGCATCATCCCAGCCCTCTGGAGGGATAATATAATCAGCACAGGGTAATATGGCTGCCGTAGTCGCGTCAACATCAAAGCCACCAAGCACAAATTGACCTTGAGCATTTATGAAGACGGTGCCCGCGCACAAGCTAGCACGAATTGTATCCAACTTTTCAAGCGTCACTAAAGTGCTGAGGATATCATTCAATAGCCACTTACGAGCAGAAATGCTAAGATCAGGTAGTACACAGTTAAGGGGTTGGACCACCTCGGTCGCGATGTATACGCGTCCGCCACTTTCTGCCGAGTCTATAAGCTGAAGAACACCAGGGAGTCGTAGTCGGCGTAAAGTAGAAGCTGCAAGATTAGCTGCTGTCACCGTAGCAGGGCTGCTGCTAGTGTCGTACACAAAAACAGTACACGGTTGACCGGTCTTGCGTACGGTGGCATTATGCATTTTGAAAATCTGTCGGAACTTTGGGTCTTCTGGTATTTGATCGCCTAAAGCAAATGGAAGTCCACTTAAGGATCCGAGCGCTTTGGCGACAAAGTCCATCCTGAGCACACGACCTGGCGGGCGGCTGACCAATCTTTCTATAATTTTCTAGCCCGGCGGCGGTCATTAAAGGGCTATGAGCGAAGACGTCACCATGAATGATGCGTCGGCCACTCCAGAGTTGCTTCGCGGTCTTGAGAGTGACAAGTTTACTATACTACCGGGTGCAAGCTCCGATGGCTCCGCTGCCTCGTTTCAGATCAAGAACGAAGATCACACCTTGGGCAATGCTCTGCGATACATGATAATGCGCAATCCCAATGTCGAATTCTGTGGATATTCAATTCCTCACCCAAGCGAGGCTCAGATGCATATTCGTGTTCAGACTTACGGCGATATCACAGCAATCGAGGCGATACGTAAAGGTCTCAGTGACATCGTCTCTGTGTGTGATCACGTAGAAACCGTATTCAGAAGACGAATAGAAGAGGGTAACTTTGGCACGACTGAGCCTTGAAAAATAAGATATTGTATTAGAACATTTTAGCTCCATGCTATTAAGCTATAAATAAAAGAAACATCTTAATCTTCTTCACTGTCATGGGTGGGATTTGCTACTCGTAGCACCCGACGAGAGTAATCTTCATTATCTTGCAAGCTGTGACTTGACTGACCATGCTCCCACCTCATATACATTTGATTAGGATCCACACGCTGATCGAAGATAGGTACCAACTTGAGATCTGTTTCGGAGAAGCCCGAGTATGTTCTCACATGACCTGGCGAGCCTGTGCTACTCATGGGTGGCGAATTGTGATAGCCACCACTAGTGGAGGTATTACGAGTGAGGACTGCCAGAGGATGATGACTGCCCCCACCTGAACTTGCTTTCCCAGTGCCCTTGCTCGGGGGAGTAGATGCAGGGTCAAGTACCGCCATGCCCAAAGCAGCTTTTTCCTTGCGATTTTTCCGCCACCTCCATAGCAACCATATTAATATGCCCAACAATGCCGCACCCACAATACCGACAGCAGCAAATGTACCCCCCACTTTGCTTGAATCATCCCAAAAGCTATCGCGATTCTGATTTCGACCTACTGGCGAGCCATTTGTCGCCGTGGGTGGAGACCCTACTGCACCTGTAGTCGAACTTGTAGAGTAAATTGAGGAGGTCGATGGTGTCCCCGTGGCTGATGTGCGTTGAGCTGATGCCGAGGATGCAGGGTCGGACGAGGAAGCTCCAGACGATGAAGATAATGCTGTGGACGAACTGGAAACACTAGTCAGAGATGTTGTCGTCGGGATTGAGGAAGATGAGCTAGAGGATGAAGTCTCTGAAAAAGTAGAGCTCGATAGTGTCGACGACTCAGCTGCGGCTGAGCTCGAAGTCTGGCTTGAACTTGTACTCACGATTGAAGACGTGGTCAAGGTGCTACTGGTGCTACCAGCGCTGGTCGAACTACTGGTGACGAAACTAGATTCCGAGCTGGAAAATATGGTTGATGTTGAACTTATAGACGGCTCCGACGAACTTGTTAGCATGGAAGAAGAAGAAAAAGAAGAAGACGTCGATGTCAACAACGAAGAAGAAGAAGAAGAAGAAGAAGAAGAAGAAGTAGAAGACGTCGATGTCAACAACGAAGAAGAAGAATAAGAAGATGACGAGCTAGATGGCATTGACGAGGAGCTAGATGTCATTGACGACGATGACCCTACCGTTGCTGACGCTTGTCCAATTTGAGCGTACCCAAATAGGCCCTCGTCTGTGTTACCGCAACGGTCGCTCGGGTATCCCGGACAAGATTGCGAGCAGTCACTTACGCTGGTAGTATCCGCTGGAGCGTCGTTGGAGCACCAGCAGGTGTTTCCTTGCATGATCGCGAAAGCGTAGCCATACTGTTGACAATTCTCGGTGCATTTGCCGTATGAATTCGAAACGAAAAAGGTTCCCGCGCCAGAGGCAGTATTGGTATTAGAACATAGCGTGAGAGGGTTGGTGACCTGTGCCAGCACAATAACCGGTAGAATTGCTAGGGCGGTTGCTACCGCCCGCATGCCCTGCAAGCTGTGTTCAAAACCAAAGGCCAACAACCTAGGTAGAGGAGCTTCGTATTACATAAGCGGCACGCTAAGATGTCACTGAAACGCACATCAATGCACCCTAACCGCAAAGGATAACCTAACCTTAGCCATACCACAACAATTCGTCATTATGCCGACGGCTTTCAGCATTGTGCATGAGCTTGATGCGCGTTGCAGCATGATATTTTCGTGTCAACTACAATAATACCTCGAATAATCCGGACTATGACACTGGATAGGTTCAGCGTCGTGACTTTTTAAATATGATTGTGCTGCAATACAAGGTTTAAAAAACTCTTCCGCCGCGAGGTGGAGAGAGGGGTACCATCGGAAATTACAGCCCACCAACCAGTACCAAAATAAAAGTGTCTAGTTTAACCCAACTACTAATGCAAGGCCAGTAGAAACCCCAACTACCGATACTGCCAGTGATTTCAGTTGAGCAGCAAGAGAGCTTGTGTGAGGAGGTTCTAGCACCTCGGGCAAAACTCCGACAGCAGCAACATACAGGAAAAGTCCTGCAGTAGCCGGGGCGAGGATCTCCTCAACGCGTTCGGACAAACTGGAAGCAGCGAAGCAGCCAAGCACCGTCCCTGAAGCCGTCATGAGATGCGCCAACATACCGGTCCCACGACTGTGACCAGAATTAAGGACTAATGCAAAGTCACCGAGTTGATGCGGAAGTTCATGACTCGCCATCATCGCTACTGCGCGTGCGCCGAGAGCAGGACTAGTCTTGAATGCGGCAACTAGCGACATGCCATCGGCAACGTTGTGTAATGAGTCGGCAACAGTGTTGAGAACAGCAGCAAGATTAGTTTCACCTTCATTTCCCTGGGAAAATTCCCTGGGTTCTTCGAGTACATTTTTTTCTGGTGTTTGCTTTGTCTTGCTACGGTCTCGCACATCTCCGCGGATATGTTCATGAGCTACGGCGGAAGCGGCAGCTGCAGAGGGTTCAACGGGCTGCGAATGCGAATGTGAATGCGGTACAGCTTTTTTGGGTCCACCGATGACAGCCATAGCAATGCGGAGTAGTTTATCGACAACGGCGAACGCTAAAAAACCCCCGACAGCTCCCTGACCGAAAGCGCTTGGCTGAGTCTCAGCAGCTTCTGGCAAAAGATGTAAAAAAACGTTACCGAGCATTCCACCAGCTGCGGAAGCCACTAAAAATGCAAGACTGTGTGCAGATAGCTGCGGCAGTCGCCAGAGAACTGCTTGGGTCAGAGTCGTTAGCAGGACAACCGCTAATATCGCATTTTGGAGAGGAGAAAAGGCAAATATTGGCTCCAGGATATGACTATCATGTTTCGATGCTAAATCATGTCCGATCCCATGAGCAGTTACCCCTGATATCAACGCAAATTGCAGCACTGCCATCAGTTGGGTAGTTCAGGTTTACTACTAAGTTGGGATATCGTGATGATGGCATATATATAGGATCAGTTCCACTATCCCAAAGCGACTCTCAGTTACCTGAAATAGAACAATGAGGTGAAGGTATCAACTCTACGGGAAAAAAGTTAATGATATAACACTAAATTACAGACTAGGCTGACCAGAATTTATAAGTGAGAGGCTGCTCTACCGAGACTGGTCGTAGACTCGGGTTAGGCAGTTGGGCTTGACGAGCAGGGGCTGAAGTATCCTCTAAAGCCTCAAGACGTAATGATCGCTTGGCTAGTCTCCGAGCCTGCTCAGCGAGCTCCAGAGCACGATCGGGTGCGATATCGGGGATTGTTGCCTCGCGAAGGCGTTTCGTGACCTCGTCAGCCTGCTGGTTAAGCGCTAACCGGTCAAGATATAGCTCGAGACGAGAGGATTCGATTTCACGACGCTGAGCCTCCAATATTTTTTCAAGTTCATCGATTTTTTGTAGTTTAAGTTCCACTTTCTGCGACTGTGCGTCCACAAGCTTCTGCAGCATTTCTTGTTGGCCTAAAGAGACCTCCTTAGCGGCTTCTTTCGCTGGCGCAGATATCTTTTCTGCAGCACCAGGCTTCTCTAGTACTTCATTTACTTTCGCCAGCAGCTTCACTATACCAGATTCGTCACTTTTGGCCTTCTCGGCATTCCCTACGAGATACGCATCTTCGATGGGCATTTGTACGAATTTGAGCAGACAGGCCTCTCGTGAACGGGTTCCCACATGGTGCGCAATAGCATCCCAGTCCGTGGGGTACATTTCGACACCTTCCAATAGTAGCAGCGTTTCTTGGTCGGACCACTCCTTCGCACCTGCCTGAGCTTGTTCAATGCGAAGGTAGTCTGCAGCGCTGAAATTAGCCGGGAACAACGCGTTCTTAAACGCTTGCGCGCCCACTGACTGCTTCGACTGTAAGTTGTGATACCGTAGCTTAGTTACGTCGTCGCCGCACGTGAAGCAGTTGTATCTCTTAGTTGCTAGCTCTGTCCGGTGATGTCCAAGAGCAGCAGCATCTGCGCTTGAATCATATACGTTTCGGCGGAGCTCAAGGTTGAGTGGTTGCTCTTGTGATTTATGTTCAACCTTCTCAGGAACCACGTCCGACTCAGTTTTCAGACTAGTTCCTGCTGGCGACCCGCTGACAGGAGCGAAAGGTTCAAGACCAGTAGGCGTGTCTAGTGTAATGCGGAAGTGGCCCGTATACTGTGGCCCGAGAACCGATGGCCTTGTCTCAGCGTCAATTTGGTAGTTGATAAGACCCCACTGCTCAAGGAACCGGTGAATGCGCATTATCGCGCCAACATCGCCAGCAAGGTTCCTGCGACATGCAGTGACAGTCAAGTATTCGACTGGACTGAGCCGGTACACGTCAATCATAAAATTTCGGAGTTCTTTATACACCTCTGGAGTCTTGGTACGGTTGCGACCGCTGAAAAATTCAGGCAGCCCCTCGCGCTCAATCTCGTGGATGTCCTCTCGATCGAACCATCGAGAAAAGCTAGGAACAATGACCTGGTGAACCTGCTGCGCGAGGTATTCGTTAGCGCGCGCAGCCCAGTCGACGTCGGGCACGGCATCGTCTGCCATCTTCTTCGGCCAGGGAGCTAAGTCAGCCAACTATTTCCGCCAAGTCAGCAGCAGGCGCTTGACCATGTCATCCTCCTTTCTTCGAAAACTACACGACCTTAGGCCCGTAATCACTGAGTCAGCTCCCTCGTCCATGGAGAATCAGCTGATCCTGGACTGGTTTGTGGTTACCGGTGCTGCAGATGTTGCTTTAACATTCGCTGCTGAGGCGGGTTTGCCAGAACCAGATTCTAGGGAGCTTCGTATGCGAGCGGCAGTGGTAGCTGCCGTGAGAGAGGGGGACATAGACACTGCTGTAGCTTGCATAGCTGAATATGACAGCTCAGCGCTCAGCAGCGACCCAGACATCCTATTTGAACTAAGGAGACATCAATTGGCTCAGATGATTGCCAATGCCCCTCTAGATTCGTCGCCAGATCCAGAATCGCTAATTAGAGAACTCGTGGCATTTGCGCAGGCGCATCTAGTCCCGCTCGTTGGGGCTGCTGATCTCACTGAGGAGCGACAAGCGGATATGACAAGGCGTCTAGAGACTGTAATGGGCCTTCTGCTCTATCCTGGAACTGATTTAGGAGGCGGTGCTCAACTCCTTGCTGCGGATGAACTTGAACGACTAGCCAGAGACGTCAACGTAGCTCTGCTCAAATGGCAGAACCATTCAGGAGTATCGAAGCTGGTCAAGGCTCTTCAAATTGTCAATTGGGCGCAGGCTCAGCCTCTCCCATCGATTTCGCCGGATAACTCCAGCGCTCCAGGGGTTCGGGTGGGCGGCCGGACCGTGCATACCCCCTCCAGTGCACTTGCATTCTCGGCTGCTAGACGTCAAGCCGAAGACGAAGACATGTCGGACTCATCTGGAGATGTGGGATCGGCCACTGAGGCTCCGGACGTCCCACCCGCACGAGCCTTACGAATTTCTCGACGCTCCCGCTGGTAGTTTATAGCTGCTCTTTCTTGATATTCCTTGATTCATAAAAGTATGTAGATGAAATTCTAATGTCAAGAGATTGTACATGGATATGTGGAAAGCTAATCTATTTACGGCCCTTACCCTTTTTACCCTTCCTTTTCGATCGCGATGCGGATGAGCCTGGGTTGTCGCCGGAACTGCCACTTCTCCCTGGGTTATTTGCGGCACCTTCAGCCTGTTCTGGCGCGGCTGTGGTCGTAGCCTTAGGCGCCAAATCAAGATCGGCACGCTTGTAAGCCTCGTCTACTTCACTGTGGAATTTGTGCAATGTATTTATCGCTTGCTTGCGAGCCTGACGGGCATCCTCGTCGTTGCCTACATTGACGTCGTCGAGCTGCAGCATCTTTGCCAAGGCTGTCTCGGAGAGAACTCGGTGCTCTTTTTGCCTTGCCTCAGGATCCGCAGGTGGCTTCGCCACAAATGCGCGGCGACGGTCCCCAAGCTCATTCTCGACACTGTCGAGCACTGCCTGCACCTTATCCGAGGCGGAGGGCTCCTTGGGCGGCTCGTGGACCGCCATCAGCTCAGCACCATTAGCTAGGCCATATGCGTCTATAGTCTTGGAATCATCCTGTAGTTTCCGCTGAGGGTTAGTCGTGAATAGCACCAGCTCCGATGGCTGGCGAATGTTGAACCGGCGCGCTAGTAGTTGGCGAAGATGTCCTAGACTGACGCGCTTGCCCTCCACATCGAAATCTTCGTTGCCAAACGATACTGCAAGCTTTTTTCCGCCGAAATGAACGTAAACTCCGCGAACGGGAGGCTGGTTGCCCTTCAAGAACGACGATATGGATGACCACATGGTTCCGACACGCTGCCTAATTAGCGCTTATAGTTGACATCACGTACCAAGCGGTCAAATTATCCACGGTTTGGGAGGAAGTGTTTGAGCCAGACATGATATCAGAGGTCGCGTTCGCATTGGCAAGCATGTGCTTTCTCCCTATTCTGGTCATGTTTGGCTACGAGCTAATTGCCATTGCTTTCCCGCGTAAGATCAAATCCGTGTAGCAATACTCTACCAGTCCGGATATCTTCCGCGGATTGGAAGCGCTCTTGAGAATTAGCTATTTAAATAGTTTATTCCGAACTTGGATTCTGTTCGTTCCACATGTTTCAAGCTGTATGCTGCACATATCACCAGGCCGGCGCGGCGCCAACCGACTTACTGAGCGGCATCAAATTATACTGTGGCAGTAGATCCTAAACCTAGAATGCTGGTACTTTTAGACTAACTGAGTAGCAGATTTTTTTTTAATTTTGTCCCTACCATCCATTAATGTCGGGTCCTAATTCTCCTGTCTTAGCTTGGAACCGTTTATCCTCCTGCTCCGAAGCTAACCTACTGCCAATGTGCGTAATGTCCCAAATGTCATAATTGCTCTACTGCTTCAGGAGCAGCCCCAGCATCCTTTCCTCACAGCGGCTGTCGTCGCTGACTCACCAGCGTCACTTGTGAAAAATGGCTATCCCGTCGAGCGGTGCGCAGCCTGAAGCAGGCTTCTTCCAGAGCATGTGGGCAATCCTGTCAGGACCCGCACGACCCCTTGTGGCCCATGCAGCCCTTTTTGCTGCCGGTGTAGCGTTCCTGCAGTCTGACGCTGCAGCGTACTTGAACCCTCAATTGTAGAGCGCCGGCGCCCCGACCAGCCAGCGGCAAGGATCCAGCGGCGACCCAGAGTCGAGGCTACTGCGAATGCGCATGCAAACTATCTACCTGTCTGTACATAAGAAAGCAGCAGATTTACACTTCATTTTCTTTAGCACCTAGATAAATAACGTGTCTGTTTTGAAGTCTCCTAATCGACTCACAATCTACGCTTTTAGCTGAGCAAAAGCTTCTTCGACCATTCTCTTCACATCCTTGTATGAGATAATGATTCGTGTTCGCTCATCTGGCGATACAAGTAGCATGTTTTCGTTGATTCCTGCGTCCAGCTTGTTGAGGACGGCAATAGCGTGGGCTAGGTTGAGGCAAGGACGCCCATCATGGCCCAGCGTATGGAATGCAAAGTGCTTGAAAAGAAGTAGCGGGTACATTTTACCCGTAGGAGACCAGTCAGGATCATCAGCCTGTTCTGGTCTGTCAATTACAAACTCGAGTTTCGAAAGGAGCCGCACTAGTCGTGCATTTTCAAGCTCATTTGCAAGGATCTCTTCGAGCTCGTCATCGTAACTTAGAGCTCCATCTAGAACTCGCCATAAGTGCGGTGCGAGTAGCGTGGCCAGCTCTGCCGACTCTCCCTGTTCTAACTTCTGAACAAATCTGGCGAAGTCGGCCGAGTATTTATCTGCAACATCGGTGGGACTCACCAATGAGCTTATCATAGCCGCAAGGTCTCGCCAATCCTGGCGCTGTCTTTCGGCAAGGACGGAGCTGCTAAATTCATCATAATCAACTACGTCCAGCACACCACAGGAGCCGATGCGCAGACGGTCCTTTTGGGTTACAAGGACTCGCTTGGCATCAATAACGCGCACGGCAAGTTGTCGCTTGTGTATTACTTGAATCGCCCCAAATAGTTGGGCAACAAATGACCACATGAGACCCTCCGGAGGTGCGATCTGGTAAACCTCTTGCAAGGGACGCGCAAGTGGCCAATACTCGTATACAAGAATGAGTGATGGCCCACCGAATGCGAGTGTCGTGAACGCCTCCACCACGCCGACAACAGCAGATGACATGACGCGTTTCCATTTGTTCACGACCTGCAACGCGTGCTCCTTCTGTAGTTGGAAGCCATCAACACGCAGAAGGCAGTACGTACGACCGTCGGTATTCGATACGGCCTTGTATCGCCACGTTGGGTAGCCGAACTTCTCCGTAGAGCCAGCGCGAACGTCAAGCGGTACAAGTGAGTGATAGACATGGACAAATTCAGGCAACGAAGAAGCCGCTAGTATTTGCAGTGTGGCCTCGTTACGTTCCTGCAGCTCCTCGCGCAGCTGATTCGATATAAAAAGCATGTCAGGTGTGCGTTCGTGGGCCTCAAGAACAACCGAGCGCGATCGGAACGGCGTGGGGGCATACAGGTGGTATTGCAGTGGGTGAAGTGGCGCGTGGTACATTCCTGGGTCAATAGTCGGCGCGCTCATAGCTGTAGATGCAGCTTGATTTCCTAGCTGGCCGCCTAGGTGGCCATTACTGGGACTACTGCCTGGGGTGGGGCTAGTCGGCGCTGTGGGCGTAAACGTTTTCGTAGGATTAAATTTCGATTTGGGCGCCGAGGGGCCCAAGTGGAATGTTCGTTGTGGATTAAATTTGCCTCGCGGGAATCGTCTGGGTGCGGCCGAGCTCTGGCCAAGGCCGCCAGATGGGCCACTTGGGCCTGTGGGAGGACCCATCCCTCCGTTTGCGAAGTGAGCAGTTCTAGAAACTGGTGAATCGGACCGTAACTTAGTTCTATCGCCATCGGGCTCCTGGCCGCGGCGCGACATCGCGCCTCTCCTCCTCCAGACCACTTGCTAAGGCTGAAGTGTGTCAGCGGGGCCGGCAGCCTCCAGCCCGCAACCCAACTTCGTGGTAGCACGGACATAAGAGCAGAGTGTAGGGAGAAACAATTTAGCAGAACACCCGTGTCATGATGATTTGAATATCTAACGTATAACTATATGGACTATCCGCGCAAAGGGCCGTGGACCTTGCCCTAAACGTCGGATATGATGGCGGTCGCTGACCTAAGCCGTCCATTGAACAGATCAGCATGGCCACTTATCTGGTGACAGGCACCTCTAGCGGTATTGGCGAACACATTGTACGCGAGCTACTAAAGCAGAGCAACGCTCGTGTGATTGGGGTTTCTCGCCGCTCAACTCCTGCAGCGTTTTCCTCGAACAAGGTCTACGAGCATGTCCAGGGTGACCTTGCTTCTGTAGAGGTTCAGCATAAAATTGTCACTGCTGTGGGTCCCACGCTCAACGGAGCTGTGTTCAACGCTGGTATTCTGGATGCTGTGACCAAGATTGCGAACCTTAAAACCGATCTCGATGCGTTCCGCCATGTGTTTGAAGTCAACTACTTCTCAGTTGTGTCCTTGACATCGCTGCTGCTCCCTGCACTTCGCAGTGCCCATGGTCGCGCTATCTACGTCAGTTCCGGCGCAGCGTTGTCAGGTTATCCAGCGTGGACTGCTTACGGCGGCTCTAAGGCAGCCCTCAACCAGTTTGTTCTCGAGCTTAAGAGTGAGGAGCCTGAGGTCATCAGTGTTTCCGTGGCCCCTGGCATTGTTGACACGTCAATGCAGGGACTCATTCGCAGTACGCATGCTGAAGGTGGCGAGATGACGAAAGAAGATGGTCAGAAGTTTATGCAACTGAAAGCCTCGGGCCAGCTAGTCAAGCCAGAGGATTCTGGCAAGCTCTATGCCAATCTTGCCGTGCATGCCTCACCGGAGCTTTCGGGCTGCTACTACCGCTACAACGATCCCAAACTCAAGGCATATGCTTAATGCGCTTAAGGCGCTGAAGTTGGTATGCAGTCTACGATTCATCTGTTCGTCTTGCTAACAGCGACTGGCAGGGGACTGGCACCGCGGGATTCATTTACACACAAACACATAGAAGATGCAGGTACATATTTACCCACATAAAATTAAGTCAAAACGCTTGTCGCGCTCTTGTGCCGAGTGCTAAGACAATTTTCCAAATCTACTTTCGTCTTGTTAATCATTGTGTCGGAGGACAGGACGGAAGCAGACAGAAGCAGGCAGACCGCTGAACCGCTGACCTACCTGACTGACTATGCGGGCAAGTATAAGGCGTCTTGCCAAGGCCCGCGTGCGACCTTCAGCCCCGGGAACAACCGCTGCGGCCCAAGCAATAGCAGACTCTTTGAAGGAACAGCCTTCTAAACCCCCAACGCGACGATGGGGCCTGCTCTTCTTACTAGGCGGTCTCGCTGCTGCATCCTGGATGGCAAAGCCTCCTACTGAGCCACCTGCAGCGGCACTCGATCCGTTCAAGCTTCCTGTTGCCATTGTGTTTGTGGTAGGAGATAGCGCTCCCCATGAACATTTAGCTCAGCTAGCCGATAAGCTGGGCTATGCCTACCTCCCCAATCCGACGTATGCAGCGGTAGAAGAAGCCACGAAAGCAGGGAAAACGCGGTTGATAATTGATAATGTGGATCCCAAGAACCTAGCTGAGCTCGAAAAAGACGTAGTGGCCTGCGACCTTGTTCTTGATTGGTCTGGCAGCTCTTCATCACCTGACTCTGACGGTCCACTGGCGCCAGTCGAACGATCTCGTCGACTTGCAAATATGAAAACGTCGAAAGTTTCTGTCGAGGATGTTCTAAGACAGCACAATCTTGTGTAAAAACATTTTGCAATTGCTCCTAAGTCTACGTATGTTGCTGATATGCGTGCGTTCTCCTCCAGCACTTGGCACACACAGAGGAGGCTCCCCGAGCACTTTGATAGGACGTAAATTAAAACATAGAATTGAAGCCATTTTTACGTCAGTATAGCTTGCATTTGAGAAAGCAGTTTAGAATTCTTAAGGTCGCACAAGCTTATCGGTTTCCCAATGCTCAAGTCTCAAAGTGCTGGGGTGATTAACCTCCCACCGAAGTATAATACCATGCGCTATGAAGTCAGTCGAACTTACATGCGGAGATGCCGAGCACTGAAGAAATCTAACTTGACCAATCTCGGATTCAGGAGCATGACTCGGAAAATATTTGCCCGGCATTAGCCTTTCCATGTTAGGGTGATGATGGCACATCGTATTCAAAAATAAATAATAGTACGTCAATCTAAGTATATCGCGTGCTCAGAGCCAGCACTGGATGCCCTAGTCGCTGCTGAGCCGGATGATGGAGCCAAGTCGTGACGAGTGAACTCTGCGAGCGCGGTAGAAAGCTGTCCAGTCAGGACGGCTTCGTCCGTAATATCCAGCAACGCAGTCAACCCAGGACAATCTACAGTGGCCAAAATAGGTGTCGTTTGGTTGGGATTGAGGGTCTCACGTACGACGCGTACGACATCATCGACACCGACACCTGCAGTTTCCGGTAACGGTGCCAGGGCAATCAGATCAAATTGGACGCCCCCCATGGCCCGTCTGATGGCCTCATCATTCGAGGTTCCGGCTACGACGCGACAACCAAGGTTCCCGAAGGCGCGCTCGAGCGCTGCGAGAGCAACAGAATCGTTACTACATGCAAGAACGTCTGACGCGCTCTGTCGCGAAGGCCCGGGACTCATGCTGGAGCCATCGCTGTGGTGTCCACCAGAAAGTTGAGGAATTCCTCCTGGGGGCGGCGTACCGAAGGAACCACGAGGACTGGCAGGAGAGCAAAATGAATGTCGCAATTGCTGTCTCCGCCGGACCCGCTGCAGGGCTGCCGAGCGGGCATCGTCGTCTTCAGGAGTTCGTGGAGTTCCTGAACGTACCATCGTCGCTCCTGATGCAGGGCTAGGTGGCGACTGCACTGGAGGTGTTGTGGTTAAAGAGAAGCTGAGCCGTCTAGACTCCCGCGGCTCAGCCCGAATCTTTGTTATCACCTCGTTATTGGCCTTCTCGAGCACCGGAAGATTACGGTAGGAAAACGAGCCAAAGCTCTGTGGTTGCGTCTGCTCATCTTCACAACCTAGTGTAGGAGAAGATGCTGTCAAGGCCCCAGGAACGGAAGGAACGGCGCCCGATCCAGACCCAGGGGCCGCGGAAGCACTCGAGTTTCCCGCTCCCGAGAGCACCGGGCCCGAGTAGGAGTGTGTTGAAGATATCGAGGACGACCGACGCTGTTGCTTGTAGTGATGATCATCGACAAATTCAATGTCTGGACTCTCCCAGTCAAAGTTCTGCGGCGGGAGCGCATTGGCACCGCGGTCATCAAAATATTCGGTGCTAGTTGGCGAGACAATGTGAGGCACGAAAGGACCATGAGTACGATACAAATTCCCCCAGTCAATAGATCGCATCCAGGGATGATTGCGAATGGCTTCACTGTCGAGGCGATCACAAGGATCGCGACGAAGTAGGCCCTTTATCAGGAGCTTAGCTTCTACAGACACGTCATCCTCTCGAGGCAACGTAGGGAATTCGAACCGCCCCTCCACTACGTTAGATATAACAAGCTGGGGTGTTTCATCGTTGAACGGCGGAACACCATACAAAAACTCGTACAAAATGCAACCGACAGCCCACCAATCTGTTGCTGCACTCTGGGCTTCACCCAACACTGTTTCAGGAGCGAGGTAGTCTGGCGTTCCGCCAATTTCCTTGCCCGATATCAAGGGCGTTGTGCGGTTACGGAATGCAGTCGACATACCGAAATCTGAGAGCTTAATATGGCCCTGAGCGTTGATCAGCAAGTTGTCTGGTTTGAGATCGCGATGTAGAACTCCTGCTGCGTGAAGGGAGTCTGCGGCGAGGACAAGCTCAGCAATGTAAACACGTGCCCATTCTTCAGGGAAGCAACCCATCTTGCGTAATAGCGCTGCACAGTCGCCTCCAGGAACGTATTCCATGACGAGATATAACCAATTCTGAGACTGGAAGCTGTAGTAGAGGGTAGCAACGAAAGGGGAGGCTGCTGTTGTCATTAGAACCTGGCGCTCAGCGCGTACTTGCTGAACTTGATTCTTGGCCACCATAGCCAATTTGCTCAATACTTTGATCGCAAACAGTTCACCTGTAAGACGCTTCCGAACAAGGTACACAATGCCATAAGCGCCTCGCGATATGGGCTTAAGCACTTCATAGTCTCTAATAGTGGGCTGCACGGGGCGATCGTCCGAGGAAGCCGACGCCGTGGTTGTGGAGCTCAGCCGTCGCTGCAGACTTAACGAGTTACGCGTTAAAGTGGTTGTAATACTTCGACGATGCGGCGGCGTAGCAGATGACATCGGAGAAATGTGGCTGCTCGCACCCACGGCACTCAGTAGAGGGCTCATGTTAGCGTTTACCGGGGCAGTGGCTGAACCAGCTGATGTAGTGCCCGCTAGATAGCTCGTAGGGGTTGCAGCTCCAGACGAGCAGCTCGACCACGGTCGAGGCGATAACCGCGGTGACATCCGAGGCGATAGTCGGGGTGACATGCGTGGCGACAGTCGCGGCGAGTCGCGTGGTGAGTCCGAGGGCGTCAGCCTGGGACTGGCATGTGGGCTGACAGAATGAGCGCTGTCCAACCTTCGCAGTAACTCAAGCTCATCGTCATCATCAGCTATGGGTTCTGTGTCTGAAAAATCAGCGTCAGTCTGCGGACCGCGCAGAGTAGAAGCTGTTGAAGCGTCATTATTATAGCTGGGAACCGTCAGCAAAAAATCGGACTCGAAATCGTAGTCTATCTTGATTTCCGCGGCACCGTGTTCAGCTGCTTCAACTGTGGCTTCTATAGCGGCACGAACTTCCTTTTCTATTTCGCGCCATAATGTCATTGAGAAACGCACAAGCGAGCCCATGTGATCTATCGCCGCTGCAAATGCATCCACCAGTGATCGCGTCTCGTCAACGAGCTTTTTCGGCTCTGCAAGACCATCCCAGCGCAGCTGTCCTATTCGATGCAAGATGCTCGCTGATTCGGGCGAAACAGGCTCGGGGGCCTCGGAATCTGGGATATCCAGATCGAGAGCAAGATCGCAAATATCAATGAGAACGGATTGCAATGGAGGGACTAGTGGAGAGGATACCCGCGGCCGACCAGGAGGCGCTGGTCTTAATACGTGAAGTAGCATTTCGCGATGATCAAGTAGTTTCTCCTGAACACTGATTACTCGCTCCTCGCATTTGTGCTTCAAATAGCATAGCCAATGGTGACGCTCAAACCACCACTGTTTTATAAACCGCTCGCAAATGCGACACAGTTCTTGAGGGGGAGCAGGGACTTCAGGTGCACCGATCCTCACGGCCTCAGCCAATTCCTCAAGGAATTCTGCAAAAATTTGGGTCACAAAACCAGGAGTGGTCACCAATTTTCTTGGTAGCTGTATGTTCAGTGCAGGCTCAGCTACATATCTGCTCACGATCCAAAGCGTGTGTGATGGCTGATTACCGCAGGTGCTTCGTATGAGGATTCCTTGCGCCTCTAAAAAAAGGGATTCATCGGAGGAGTTTACAATGCCAGATGTAGTGCTCTCAGACTGCACCGGTTCAGATTCCGCGGAATTTGCGGCGACGCCGCCTACGGTCAGTCGTGGTTGAGAGTGATCTAGGGATTCCGGAAAATCTGGTGTCTGTGGCTCTAGACCAAATTCTATATCAGCCTCCTGAGACCTCGCAGCTACTGAAAACCATACTGTATACGAACCGCTATTGGCCTCCATTTCTCTCAGAGCACGATCAAAGACCCCCTTCTCAGCCTCTGTCCCCCGAAGCCATCGCGACATAATTGTCCCCACTAGACGGCTTGCGGGTACTGTAGGGGCTACTGTTTCCCAAGTGGGACTAACATAGCGTACTCGACCGTCTAAACTAAGTTCTAGGACCGCACTGGGGGCTCCACTAGCCGTCCGTAAGTCTTCGGTTGGATCCCAGCGGCCGTCACTATCGCTAGCACTGTCAGTATAGACGCCTCCGGCCAATGCATCTGAGCTTGCATCAGTAAGTAAAATAGCCGAAGGTCCTATGCTTTCTGGCGTTTCATCATCTGTCGTCGCCATCAACGGTCAATGCGAAGGCCCATCCGCTTACATACGATGTCAGCGAAATCATCGAAGTCGTTGGGTTCAAATTAGGTTTCACTACCCAAAGAAATTTTGGGTTCAATGAAAGCAAATGTATGCTATCATGTCGATGTAATATTTTATTTCTATAAATGGATGTTTTAACGGCCAAAAAAGTGAGGGCTGGCACGAATTTGTTATCTGGTGGTCTCGTGCAGGGGAAGGGGGGTCTTAGTGGGCTGAGCTGCGTAATCGGGTGAGGTTACGCGTCAACTGCGACCGTCAACTCCTTGAAATAGGCGTTGAAGCCACTATAATTGCAGTCTTCTAAACCAAAGAATAATTAAATCAGAAGGTGACTACGCCATGCTCCCAGTATAGAAACGAAATGATTTCACAATATTCTAATCGATAACTTCCACACAAAGCTATGGTAACTAAAAAATTGTAAGCGCGGTATACATTTCCCTTGAAGACTACTACAGAGCCTATCGTGCGGCGCCATCTTATTCTAACTCACCAAGACAATACCTACCAGTTAAAATCTCTTTCAACGATCAAGCAGGATAGAAGTTCATGCAAACGAGCACGTTAGTTACCCCATCGCAGCCCTAACAGTCCTCTACAATTGCTTCTATTTACATTTCATACTCAGACCACATTGATCTTTTCATGATGCTCTCTCTGGTCTCTAATTGGCTCACTCATATATTGCCGGAATGTCTCGGCGATCACCGACTGAGTGTGGCTTGCGGTGCAGGAGCCATTGAGTGTACAAAAGTAAATTAACACGTTTTTGTCAATAGCTACGTTGCTGTCACATTATACTCAAAGCGCTTGGGGAAGCAAAAAACCGGTTATGTCGTAGCCATGACAGCCCACGCTGTATATAGTGTTTTTGGAGCAACTAACCAAGAATCAGGCTAGGTAGATGCTCTCCAGTACCTGGGGTGACTCCCTTGACCGATGGAGATTTTAATTTAAGTGAAAACCGCTCTTCGCTTCAAAAATGGGGGCAGCATGATTCGGTGATAGCCGTCTTAGCAAGCTCCTTGCGCCCAGTACGGCAGCCAAGACAGAAAGAACAATCAGAAAATTTAGCTAGTACGCTCAATAAGGTGATATCCCGAAGATGTCTCAACGACACGACTCAGCTCGCCTGGCTTGAGAGCAAACGCAGCATCCTCGAACTCCTTTTGCATATCTCCACGGTTGAAGTAACCTAAATCTCCACCGCGCTTGTGGCTGGAGCAATCCGACTCTGTCTGTGCGAGTTCGGCTAGACTTGTAGCTCCTGAGCGAATGCGTGCCTCGTGACTGAGAATGATAGATTTTGCTTCCTCCTTTGATCGAGTAATCTGCGGGTCCTTCCAGCTACTCGGACGGCGGCTATCCTTGTGTTTAACTAACAAATGGCTCGCACGTGCGGATTCTTGGCCGCGCTGCTGCTCTGGAGGTGGTGGCGGCACGAAATGGGCGGTCAGATATTCCTTGAGTTTGGGAAGATCTGTTCCCTCGGGCGGTTCCCACAGTGATTCATTAGATTCTGCATTGTAATAATAAGGTAGCTCACGACTGCGCGACTGAAAAACTTCCCAGTTTCCTGGCAACCCCGTCTCGCTCATTTTGGAAGCAACCTTGCGGGAATGCTGTTAGCAATAGTCAGATAAGTCTCTCGGTCACGTGGTGGGTAGTGCTTTCATTCTACTTACGCGTAACATTCTGTGGGGAATCATGCACGGATATTAGCTGCTGATGTAATACTACGAACGGTGCACCTGTGGCCCACGGTGCTCTATGGCAGTGAAACAATATAAGGGCAATAAAATTATTAATACTTTGAACGCGTCGAGTAGTCCGGCTAATTATATGCTAGCTCTCGTTCCAGATGTCTTACGAGGAAAGCAGATAGAAGTTTGCAGGGCCGAAAGCCCACGCACAGGAAAGCTTGCACGCTACGTAGTTAATGATGAAGGGATCTGGGAGCTGTTACGCGTTCCGTCGCCAACGCACTTGCCCAAAAAAGCCAGCGGCCGGTCAGCAGTTGTAGGTGATCGGGTGGTATCCGACGCATCATTTGCTGTTCTGACGCCCGTGAATCCGGTATATATGTTTTTACGAACATTGTGGTCGAACCGTGGCAAGGCAATGCCTCTAGATCTCCTTAGAGAACTTGCGGCTGGCGATGGTGTTCCAATACCTCTAAGAATGTGGAAGGCACATGTGGCTACAATTTGCACCGTGAATGATGATGATGTTGTCCTGCTTGACTTAGACAAATTGCGTGAGTGGCTGGCGAAAAAAGTTGAGCATCTGATAGTCAATCTTCCTGCGTCGATTCGTGCTGCTGCAGAGAGTGCAGTCGCTCCTCTGGAATATGGTGCGATAACTGACCCAACGCTAATCCAGGGAGCGCGAAGACATGCGGCAATAGGACTAGTCACGTCATGGCTGCCACCCAGTGTATCTGAATGGGCTCACGGCGAGTTAGAGACTTCCGAGGTTCTTGCTGCTCGCAAGGAGGCACAAGAGTTAGCATTGGCTCGGCAAAGGCAGCGCGCTGCCCAGACGCTGAACGAAGGATCGAAGCGTGCCGCTTCAGCTATTGCAGTCAATAAAGTCGCTAAGCGAGCTAAACCGGAGCCAAAAAAGCCCAAAGGCAAATACATCTCTCTCACAGATATGTTCAAGCCGAAGGCAAAGTAAACGAAATTCTATTTTCTCTTGCATTTTATTGTTTATAAAAACTCAGTTATTTGACTTGGCTGCAGGCTTTGGGGAGGTGGGTGCCGGTTCACGCTTAGCGGTAGCAGTGGTTTCCCCAGGGCCCTCCGATGCCGGGCGAAAATAGTTGTCATAGTACCAGCGAAGCTCACTAATGCTCTCCAAAATGTCTGATCGGGCGCTATGATCCAACTTTTTCTTTGGGACGCGTCTCATTAGAGAGGGATTCTGGCGGTAGCCAATCTCCTTGACTGATGAGACGTCTACTATGCGGTAATGCAACCAGTCTAGTGACTTCGGAAACTCGTTGAACATGAAAAGACGATCCATATGTACTGTATTTCCTGCTAACACCCCTTTTCCCTTAGGCATGAGCCGCTTGAGATAAGCGAGCAATTCCTCGTCAGCCTCTTCCTTATGAAGCTGCGAGGCAAGAGATTTGTCCCACAAACCTGTTTTCTTGTGTGTAGTCCGACACCAATCATCCATTGCCTCGAGTGTTGAGGCATTGGCATGGATTACGCGTTCATATCCATTGTTTTCAATAACTTCGAGGTCTCCGTCGGTGACGACGCAGCATATCTCCAGGATCTGATCTGTTCGTGGATTCAACCCTGTCATTTCACAGTCTATCCACACCAGTGGTCCTGGGGCACTCATTCTACGCGTCCAGCCTATATACCTCCGCTGGTAATGCCCTAGAGCTCTCCTCCACATGACTCAGGCTTCCTCGACCGGCAGGCGCTTTCTCTACCTCTTCTTTGCAGCACAGGCATTGACAAAAACGATGTTGATAATGGGAAAAAGTTCCATGCTCAGACATAGAAACGCGGCCTCTATTACTTCACTTTAAGATATATCTATTTAAATAGACCGAAAAGACCCTTTTTCTTAGGAGTGGCGGATTCCAGTGCAGGTTCCATTTCGACAAGAGACTCGGAAGGAACATAATTATAGGCAACATCATAAAAGACTGGCTTGGCAGCGACTGGTAGCACTGTACCCTTAAGATCGGCTACCTGCGACAACACAATCTTTGGCGAGTCTCGCACTGGCCACACTCGCGTATCATCAGAGACGTACCCCTTGGTGTGAGGAATCTCAGCTGCTAGAACAGCGCGGCCGTGGGCTTTGGCTAGCTCGCGACGAGCTTCTGCTGTCCATTCTTCGTACTCAGATTGAGCTATGGGCATATCGTTTCCGACGTGTCCACTAGAGACCAGTTCCGCCGCCCGATATCGTAACGCCAAAGCTTCGCGCCAGCGGCCGGAATCAGCATGGAATAATGCTAGAACTCCGAGCCGCTTTGAGGCAAAGTAAGAATCGAGGGATGATACGGCGGCGCTAAGTTCGGAATCGCTGGGCACGCCAGGAAGCTCAGCCATTTCGGCCACACTTTGGCGCACAGAGTCCAATAGCCGTGTCTGGTGCGGCTCATTAGCAGCAAGCTTAGCATCCCGCTGTACACGACGGAACAATAGATTCCATTTGATGTATGTGTCCAGAACGCTAGCGTTCTCATCCTCACCACTCGCCTCGTCGGTTCTTGCTAGCTCAGCGGCATCCACTGCGGCCTGCCAGGCATGAAGAACTTCGTCGAAATTTGTCACAGTTGAAGATGAAATCTTATCTGAGGACCCAATGCTAGTTTTGGCGTCAAATGACGAATCCTGGCGCTGAGCGTCGAGAACTGCCTGAGCAACGTCGGCATTAGTGATGCGGGCGATGTGACCACGCCATTCCACCTGGCCTCCTAGTTCCTCGATCGGTTTGGCAGCATCCGTACTCAACGCTTGAGGAGCAATGGCTGCAGCAAGTAATCTTATCGGATCATCATTTTCGAGAGCCTGAATGGCAGCGCGCGGAATATCTACTCCACGTCGAAGGTTCGTATGGGCAAATGCAAGCCTTAAAGCAGGGTCTACGGTCGAACCAATCCAATCGGAGAACACTAGCGAGGAGGTAGCAGCGCCCAGCGCTACTAGCCCGACGCGAGCAGATGATCCAAGCCGAACCGCCTCTGTCCAGCGGGAGCGGTCTACGGCTCGAGCCAGTCCAATAAGTGAAGCGTAAGTAGCCACCTCCAGTTTCTGGAGGTCCGAGACTATATTTTCAGAGGGTTGGGCATTCTCAGCTTGTAAATCCACTAGCTCCCATGCCGTGAGCGCAAACTGAACTGACTTAGCCAGCCGTGTGGAAATCCGTGTTCTTAGCTTCGCTGGCTTAGGTGCAGCATCAAGCGCGGATCGCGTCTCCATGGCCTCTGCCCACGCGCGTTCAGCAAGAACGACGGCTAATTCCCAACTTGTAGGTGGTCGCGGCGGCTGCACTTCGTGGCCTTTGCGAGGTCTGACAGATGTGCCAGCTGCGTGCCTCAACTTTTTCGCACGGCGGCCAGCCGAGCGTGCGTACCTGTTATAGTCATTCGTAGATACAAGCCCAGCCCGCTGCTCTAAAAGCTCGAGAAGCATCTTGACACCTAGAGCTGACGAAAAAGAGATGATTTTCAGATGTGCGTAACGTTTGCGGATAGACAGACAACTTTTGCCGTGCACACAGAAACTGTGTTACCTCAGCTATGAGTCATATCGTCCTACTACTGACATATGTGTTACTAATCCGGAGACGATCGTACGCAGGTGCGGCTACGCAGTATTCTGTAAATATCACAATGGCCGAAGAACCAGGAATTGAAGAAGAAGCATTTCAGAACATTGCGCAGGGTCTTGAAGACCCGTACCGTCAGGTTCTGATCGACTACTGGCAACGCACCATCGACAACATAGAGCGGATCGGGGAAGGAGGCTCCGAAGACATGCAAGAGGCGTTTAAAGCGACTGCACTACCGCTAGCTCGCATAAAGAAGGTCATGAAAACGGATACTGAGGTGAGAATGATATCTGCAGAGGCGCCGATTCTATTTGCGAAAGGCTGCGATATTTTCATCACTGAGCTCACTATGCGGGCGTGGATCCACGCCGAGGAAAACAAGCGACGCACACTTCAGCGCTCGGACATAGCGACAGCATTACAGAAAAGCGATGTGTTTGATTTTCTTATTGACATTGTACCGCGTGAAGAAGCCCAGCCCCGCCGCTTCTACGGCGATGCTGCTCAGGATATTTCACAGATTGCCGACATGCCTGATGAGCTTTCAGAGGGGAATAGTGGCGAACATCTCATGAATGGTAAAGATGGGGAGAGCGAAGAAGCTGTGGAGGCCTCGGAGGCTCCGGGTGGCGCTGAAGACTCTTGCGACGTTTCTGTCACTGCTGAGGCCCCCGGACTCGCTAGGCGGGTCACAAGTGGCCAAATGAGCGGGATTGAAAATGATTTTGATGTAAAGTCTGAAGTTGATTTTACTTATGCGGAGTATTCTGATCCTGTAGATGTTAATGTCGGGTATCGACAAGGGTATTGATATAATAAGTCAATGAGGCAGCGTAAAGCGTGGAGTACATTTATTCTAATTTATTTCACACTAAAAATTCATCTAGGGGAAGGCCCAAGTCTACAGCAAGGCGTCGCACAAAGCTCTCGCTAGCATTGACCCGCCATTTTGTTCGTGAGTCTAGAGGATCCTGCTGGGTTTTTATAACGAGATTTTGAGCCGTAAGCAAAGCTAGCTGCGCGCCTACCTCAGCCGAAGACACAAATCTCTGCCCACCAGTTTCCGTAAGGGCATGGAAAATAGCCAAAAGCCGCTCGAGTTCGAATGTCGGCGGGGCCATTGACCGCGGTGGTATTTCGACAGCTTTCCGGGGCTTAGTTTCCCGTCTCTTGGCTCTGGCATCTTTTGCATGCGAGAAAAAGCGTGCATCGTATCTCGGAGGGTTGTAACTCGCGAGATATGCAGCAACAATCAAGAAGCTAGCGGTTCGGTCCATAGTCACATCTGATGGAGCGGGCAAAGCATCTATGAACGACGATTCAGACATGAAAAGTTCCTGCCGCTCTTGATAATGTTTTGGAAATGCAGGTGGGGGTCCCTTCAAGTCAACTCCTTCGATGAATGGTGGCCATAGGCGTAGAGCACATCGTCGGAGGAGAGCCACATCCGTGCCCGCATACGGCGCCAAGACTGAAGTAATGACGCGGAGAAATTCATCCCTGAAGCGATGCCACATGGGAGGTACTGTGAAAAGCTCATCGGCCATGCTAACTAGTACAGCTGTCGCCTCTTCCGTCGTGTACCTCGGGAACCAGACGTGGGGGAGGCCATCTAGAAGTGCGCGTGGCTCTGGTGTTGAATAGACGAATACCACGCACAGATTTGATATTTGCTTCAACTCAGGCAGCCGCGATAATACACGATACAAGGATGCAGGGGATTCCTGAAGCCGATCTATCCGATCGAGAATGACTATATGAGGTGTTGAAAAGCTGGCTGCTCTCCAGTGGCGATTCAGAACGTCGCAGAAAGCATCTACATGTTCAGAAACAGCATCCTCTGGCCCGCCAGTACCTGTATTGACTAGAATTTCTCGCAACGTCCGTTGCAGGCAGACCCGGACACTAGTGCAGACATCACAGCTAACATAGGACACATTCTCGGGATTAAGAACCGCCTTCAAGGTTGCTGTTTTGCCCGTGCTCGGAGCTCCATGAACGGCAATAGCACTCGGCACTAATGGTCCCAGCAGGAGGCCCTCGAGCAGCTCGACCTGGCGGGCTCGCTCCATGACAAACCCTTTGAAAACAGACCGCAGATCACTAGACAGAGCTACATTTGTACCTAAATTAACCCTTAGTAGTTAAGTCCAGAGACTGAATCAGTGCATTGAGCTCGAGTAGTCTCCAGTCTTTTACGTTCCTTCTGAAGCTGTGACTCGATTGCTGCTGGTTCTAGGTCCTGAGCCTCAAGTTTCAATCGTAAATCATATATTGCCGCCTCGACCGCACGGCGACGTTCGTGAGCTACAATGCGAGGGTCCTTAGCTCTGTGCCCAGTGGTGGCACTTTCTGCTGATGTATCTGAAACTACTGGTGCTTGAGCCAAGTTTGATTGTATGAAATTCGAGCCAGCGCCTGCCGACCCAGTTCTATTCAGTCCCATGGCTACCGAGCGCCCGTTACATAATTGTCACGCAGGACCCGCTCTGATCAGCGCCGGTGCTGGCCGATACAATTCAATTCATGTTATCAGCTGCTGAACGAGCTTCCCGAAGGGCAGAGGCCCTGCGAAGACTTGAAGAAACCAAAGCTAGATTCAGAAAGACCCACAGCACAGCCGAAAGTGGGGGTTCAAATAGCGCCCAGAGTGGTCCTCCTCAAATAGGTCAGACGCCACAGATTGGACCGGCCCCGTCGGTAAGAGATGCACAGAAACCTCAAAATGAGAAGAAGAGCGGACTTTTTGCGAAGCCGTACATCGAATACGATTTCAGTACGATGAAGGATAGCCGTGGTGGGTTCATGGTTGATGAGCAAGAGGCGGCCACAGCGGGCCCCCGAGAGGACTCGCATGCCAAGTGGCTGGAAAGCCTCTCTGCTCAAAGGCCTCCTTATGACTTCGATGATCCGCGAGCGCCCCGCTGCTTTGAATGTGGTACACCCGAAATTGACTTCCGACTATGGCGGGTATTCGGAACACGAGTGTGTCCTGAACACCGGCGGGCAAATCCAGAAAAGTATTCTTTGCTAACGAAGACTGAGTGCAAGCAGGATTACCTCTTGACTGACCCAGAATTGAGGGATGAGGAGCTGCTGCCTCACCTAGAGCGACCAAATCCTTACGCAACGACCTATTCGAACATGATGCTGTACATGCGATATCAAGTTGAGGAATTCGCGTTCAAGAAGTGGAATGGTCCTGAGGGCCTGGATGCAGAATGGGAACGCCGGGAGAAGCTTAAGAAGATTCGTAAACAGGCTAAGTTTGAGGCCAAGCTTCGAGACATGCGAAATAAAACGCGGGCGGAGGCCATCACATCAGCATACAGCGCCGCAGGACGCGCGGCAAGGCGGCATGTGCACAGTTGGACTAATGCTGTCCCACAGCCAGATGGCAGACTTTTATCAGAATGTACAGAATGCGGAATGAGTCGCGAGGAATTAGCAATAGGCAAGTAATCATCTACAACTCTATAAGGATATCTTCCTCTACTGGTTTGTGTAATGCGATCTCAGGTTCGAGCTCCAGCTCTGGCTCAGATTGAGGCTGGTACCCAAGACGCTGTTGTTGTTGTTGTGGCAGTTGCTGGGTCCGCTGAGGAGCATACCGAACTGGAAACTGGGGATTGGGTTGAACATGGGATTCAACCTGGCCATAAGTCGTGGTAGCGTTCCCGCTGTAAGTCGGAACTGCAGGCTCATTCACCTGATCTGATAA
Source organism: Wickerhamiella domercqiae (assembly GCA_001599275.1). NCBI lineage: Eukaryota > Fungi > Ascomycota > Dipodascomycetes > Dipodascales > Trichomonascaceae > Wickerhamiella > Wickerhamiella domercqiae. The sequence goes on from BCGM01000002.1 coordinate 1,571,698, forward strand.
TTGCGAAGATACAGGCTCAGAATTACCATTGAGCGGGGTTGCGGACGGTGATGCAAAGAGGTCCGGGTTTAGCTCTTGCTCCAAGATGCGATCATATAACGACGATACAGCCGCCAACCTTCCATTGAGGTCTTCGAGCTGCTGCAACCGGCTGGATACAGTCTTCAGCTCTGAAATTATTCGAGGTTGCAAAATAATCGCCCGGCGGCTATCGGCTATCAGCTTGGGATCATACAGGCAGTCCCGAGGTTGGGCAGCTGCGACGTCACTAGCGAATGAATTCACCTCGCTACGCAACTCATCCATAGGATCGACCTTGACTGTCTGATTGGGAGCAGTTGTGGGAGATGCACCAGCTTTAGACGTAGACTGTTGCTGTTGCTGTTGCTGCTGCTCCTGAAGAGCCTTGGGCGCAAGATTCATGTCTGCCAACGATGCCTCAATGGCCCTACGCATGTCCTCATCAATTTCCTCGTCGTCATCATTATCAGTTCCATTTCCTTGAGCGGACGAGGTGGGGGGAAGAGGCGGAGCTTGATGAGCTCTTAATGAAAGCTCGATGGCCTCACGGAGCTCCCGATCATAGCGGCTAGAAGAAAAGTCACCATTGTTGCTTGAAAGCTTATGCTGTGGTGTTTGTTCTGCAGCGGGCAATGCATTGCGTGCTTCCAGCTTCGCTTTGCAATCATCGCAAACGCGCTGAGGCTCGTTCAGACCAAATTGTGGCAAAGGGACAAAGTTCGAGCAATATTCACCTAAAAAGACGGAACCACAATTGCGGCAATGATGCTTTCGATTGTAGAACGTGAACGGCTGGCCAGACTTCATGCAGGTGTCGCTGTCAATCCATTCTGGAGCCGTTGCCGAGTCAAGAAATGTCTTAGACATTGGCGTTACCACCTCTGGAAATTGATAGCCGTCACGATCTTTGAGTCGCATGTACCGTTCATATATGTATGACAATGCCTCCTGATCCCGAGCGACCAGCGCCCACGTCTGAAAATACTCCGAAAACAGTGACTGAACCTCCGGAGACCGAGTCTGATTGCGTAGCGTCAGCAGCTGAGCCGCCATAGCGTCCACAAAGTTGTGTCCACACATTTCAACTAGTAGATGCTGCCCACCATTCTTAAACAGGAGGTCCAATAAGTGCAGTGCTAGGATCTGAACATTTGGGTTCAGATGATATAGTCGCTTCCGCAGTGCCCTCAAGACATCGGGAACTGGAACTTGCTTGCTTCGAACCTCATCGCATATCTCCAGGTTTAGAGGTAGATCCTGCTCGCCATTGGGAATCTCCTCGCTCGTGGCACGCTCGATCTGGACATCGAGTGGCGACTTGGACCACCAAGACATGCTGAGGTAATCAGCATCGCTACCGTCTTGAGGTGTTTTGGTTGAGTAGGAGAGAGGCTAGTGATGATGGCATCAGAAAGAACGGCAATTGGCCCTTGACAAACGCGATATATGAAGAGAATAGGCCCCATAATGAAGCTGAGTTGAAATGAGTTGAGTTGAGCAGAGCTGGATATAGCTTTAGTCAAAAAAATATGTGTAGTCGAGTGCAACAACAGGTTAAATTTCACTTAGCTTTGACACGACGAGCAATAACTGAGGTAGAACACACTGCCCACTTGCCGCAAACTCGAAATCTCCATGATCTAAATGTCACGCATTCCTCTTATTAGATCTGAACCTAAAAACAATTAACGTTATCTGATATGCGCTCGGATATTACATATTACAATGGCGATTCTGGTGCGGTCGTCGGCTTTTGACTCGTTTCAATCTCCCACCACCCCACACAAATATGACAAATACCCCACACTCCTCCGATAACACATCCGCATTATTTCTTGTGCGAGCGGCATTTGATAGTGGACTTCTATGGCCGTGCTATCAAAACCTGTGGTGACGACCGCTCTCTCTCCATGGGGAAAAGCTGCAGCGGGAGCTGGAGCTGCAGCTCTTGCAAATATTCTCGTTTACCCGCTGGATCTTGCCAAGACCCGGCTACAGGTTCAGAACAAGGGAGATCTTGATCCGGACGAAGAAAACTATGCCAGTGCGTGTGACTTCATTTGCAAAACGTACGCTAGCGGTGGAATAGAGAAGCTCTACGTCGGAATGGGTGGAACGATCCTTGGCACGATTTCTACCAATTTCGCGTATTTTTATTGGTACTCAGTGGTGAGAGGTCAGTATCTCAAGCATGCGTCTACCCGGACACCCACTACCGGTGTTGAGCTTCTCCTCGGTGCTCTGGCTGGTGCTTTGGCTCAGCTGTTTACAACTCCAGTTAGCGTCGTAACAACGCGACAACAGGCCGAGGGTAAGCGAAAACTCGGTCTTTTGGAAGCTGGCCGCGAAGTGGTTGCTCAGGACGGTATCAAAGGCCTGTGGCGCGGATTCAAGGCCTCTCTCATTCTTGTTGTAAACCCGTCCATCACTTATGGCTCTGCTTCTCGGCTCCGTACCCTCTTCTTCCCGGGTCGGTCGGTGCTTACGGTCGGTGAGAACTTCATCCTTGGAGCTATATCTAAATCATTGGCTACAGTTTCAACACAACCACTGATTGTAGCGAAGGTTATGCAACAAGCTGCCGGCTCAGGACGCCGCAATTTCAATTCGTTTGTTGATGCGCTTCTCTACCTTCTACGCACTGAGGGCATCCGAGGCATGTTCAAGGGGCTCGGTCCGCAGCTGAGCAAGGGTATCTTAGTCCAGGGCTTGTTGTTGGCGTTCAAAGATAAGATTGAAATATGGCTACTTCTCATTATCAAGTTCTGGCAACGTCGCAGTCTAGCCATTAAAGTGTAAGCACGCTCGACAGGTTCAATTTCTTCCTGGCTCTTGAGGTATGAATTATTATTATAGCACGTACAGCTAGCCAAATAAATAACAATAAACCATACTGCTAAGACGTATGTCTCAAAGTAGTAATTTAGGATCGTAGCTATATTGCAAATACTGGGACTCTTCGGTGGCGGCAGATTTAATCAGGCTCCGCTGCTCAGGGTCCGCTTGCAGTGGCATGCGCATATCGAAGGCATCCTCATTCTTTCCCGAGCCATAATACTCAAGCACGCGTCGAAATGGCTTAAATCCGAATTTGCCATACATGTCAACGGCCACTCGATTGGATGTCCGTACATACAGGTCCATAAAGTTGCAGTCGACAGCTTCCGAGCATAGCTTCAACTGATCCACTAATAGTTTGCCAAGTCCAAGCCTCCGAAAATCTTTGTCGACAGTCACAGCCGTAATGTGGCTATGCCACTCTGATGCTTTACCCTCGCTTTTGCCAATCATATATCCAACTGGCCTGGTCGCAGTCTGCGTCTTAAACAAAAGGGCAGGCCACTGAATCATGTAGTCCAGATAGAAATCTAGTTGATAATTTTCAGTAAGGACATCGAGATTGACTGCGTTAAGCCGTAGCAGATCAGGGGCTGTGAATGGTGTCAAAGACGTCATTTATCTTTGCATCGAGTCAAAGCTATTAAGCCAGCTTGAAGTAAACGTAATCGTGTCATCCCTTTCGTCTTCCACCAGTGAAAAATTGACATGTCCGCCTACATCGGGAAGACTATCTCCGTGATAACAACGGATGATGTTCGATTTATTGGCCGACTAGAGGGGATTTCTGGCGAGACGTCAACACTGACTCTTGCCAAAGTTTCCAAACTTGGTACTGAAGAGCGCCGAACTGGCGGTGACGCGGTGCCAGCATCAACTGAGATCTTGGCTCGTATTGAGTTCCGGGGCTCGGAAGTAAAAGATTTACAAGTTCTCGAGGAAGAAGTTGTAACAAAGCCTAATAGCGCAAAACCTGCTGTCGCTGCTGCAGCAGCGCCAGCTGGTAATCAAATCGTAAGTGATGAATCAGAGCTCTGAGGTGTCTTATGCTGAAATATACATACTCTGTTGCCTTCCTTCTGACTTTTAACCGAAAACTAACTTAACAGACCGATTTTTCTGAGCTTAGCTCACATACAAACCGCTTGGAGCAGCTGCATCAGCATTCTGAGGAGGCTAACGCTAATGCCAACGCGGTTTACAATCGCCAGTCGTCATTCTTCGACAATTTTGGCGCAGACAATAACTCTGCCGATAGAAAGACTTTCCATCATGAGGAGCGTCGCTTAAATTATGAAACGTTTGGGGAAGCCGGTGATGTGGGAAGCCGTCGCAACCGCGGTGGGCGCGGTCGTGGGCGAGGTGGTCGCGGTGGGCGCGGTCGTGGAGGTAGTACGAGAGGCCATAATGGTGAGAATTCAGATAGACGGGATGACACCAATTCTAACGTACAAAATGGTGACGGATGGAAGACGCAAGAAAGCTCTCACGGCAGCAATGGAGGCCGTGGAGGTCGCGGCGGTCGCGGTGGCCGTGGTGGACGCAGTAGTCGTGGCAATGGACGCGGAGGTATCCGGGGCACTTCTCACGATAGCGTCCGTGGTGCCCGCGGTGAGAGTAGCAAAGGCGACTTTTTTGATTAGTAGCATTGCAGTAGCATTATCTTCATTAATCTCCTTTTCGGTGGAGGACTATACAAAATAGTTAAAAAAAAAAAATCGTCATAGTCTAATATCTGCGGAACAATTAACGTCTCTTACTCGCTTCGGGTCTTAGTGAAGGAGCAGCTTGCAGCCACTCTCGCAGCCAGACTCGCAGGCCACGTCCCGTACTGGAACCACCGACTTTCATTGCAACAGTGGCCACAGCCATCCAATCCTTGAGTAATGCCCATAAGAACCCTTGAAGGAAGGGGGACAAGGCATTGTTCCGGATAATGAGCAAGACCGTCGGCCAAGGTCTGCCTTGAGCAGGAGCTATACCTGCTTGAAACGAGCTTTCCGTGCGGAGATCAGCATTTAATAGCGCCAACAAATTGTTCGGAGTCTGCCATTTAGCCGACATAGTTGAACAAGCTAGACTTTACAGTCGCTCAATGAGCCCGAAGTAAGCTAGAATAATAAGTAATCGACCCAAGCCACTTGACGAAGTTTCAGAGAGCGTTCACTGAAATTCTCAGTGGAGTCGCTTGGTCATCATCTCGAGTCGAAGCTGCAACGGAACTTCGGCCAACATGGAGGTCCCCAGCGTGGTTGTCAATAAAGTCGGCAAGGATGAAGTTGACATGACAATCAGCGGCATCGATCTCAGTGTGGCAAACTCCCTACGGCGCGTCTTTCTCAGCGAAATCCCCACGGTGTCGATCGACCTTGTAGAGATTGAAGTCAATACCTCGGTGCTCGCCGACGAGTTCCTGTCGCACCGCATGGGTTTAATTCCACTTGATTCGGCACTCGTGGATGAGTTGGAGTACACCAGGGACTGTGACTGCGAGCAGTATTGCGACAAGTGCTCTGTAGTTCTCACACTGAACGCCAAGTGCTTGTCTGATCAGACTATGGACGTATACTCAAGTGATTTGGTTATCGATGTTCCAGCTCGGAGAGATGATAGCATAGCCAGGCCCGTACACTCTGATGCAACCTCAAAGGGCGTTTTAATTGCCAAGCTAAGGAAGAACCAGGAACTGCGGCTGCGCTGCGTTGCTAAAAAGGGAATTGGTAAGGAGCACGCAAAGTGGGGTCCTTGCGCTGCCATTGGATTTGAATACGACCCTTGGAATAAACTCAAGCACACAGAGCTGTGGTATGAAGACGACGCAGCTGCAGAGTGGCCACGATCAAAGAATTGCGAATACGAGGAGCCTCCGGGAGACGATACCAAATTCGACTACATGGCGAAACCTTCTAAATATTATATGAATGTGGAGACCACAGGACAATTAAGACCCGATCAAGTGGTCGAGCGCGGAATAGAGGTGCTCCAAAAAAAATTAGCTGAGGTGGTCCTTTCGCTAGATAAAGGCGAGACTGAGGAAGAATGGCGTCAGGGATGGTAGAAGTTATATCTATATTTTATTTTTAGCAGCTCCAGTGTATGATATTTCTATATTAATGAGATTTGTTCCAATCAACAGCATCTTCAAATTTCACCCCTGAGCCGCCAAAAATATCTAGAGCACTACCGAAAGTCAGGTCCACTCGACCGCCACTCAAATTATGCACCAGCTCGAGGTCGCTCAGGGACCGTCCACCACCGGCATATACCACGGGCAGGGGGCTGTCGGCCAAAAATCGCACGAGATCCTTATCGACACCTTGGCACAGTCCTTCTACATCGGCAGCATGTACTAAGAACTCAGAACAATGACCAGCTAGCAAGTTGAGATTCTCCATTGTCAATTCAAACTCAGTAAGTCGCTGCCACCTATCCATGGCAACGACCCAACCACCGTTAGGAACCCTTCTGCAACTGAGATCAATCACTAACTGTTCTTTCCCAATAGCGTCAGTCAAGCTTTTGAGCCTGGCAGTATCGAGGTTTCCACCAGGAAACAGATAAGACGTGACTATTACTTTGGAGGCTCCTCGCTCGATCCAGCTGGCAGCATTATTTGCTGTAATTCCGCCTCCAACTTGCAAGCTCTTAGGCCATGCCTGCAGTGCTTCTATAGCCGCCTCGTCACAGCCTGGTCCAAGCTTGATGACATGTGAGCGTGTAACATGATGACTGCGATATAATTGTGCAAAGAAAGAACTTGGCTGTACTGCAACATAGTTGGTCTTGAGATTTTCAGTATCAAGAGATCCGCCTACGATTTGCTTGACGTGTCCCGCATGGATGTCAATACATCCTACGAAGCGGGTCATTGTGACCGCTTACCTTATACTGCTAAGATTGAAATATCAATCATAGTGCCCGTTTGCAGCCAGGCATGGACAAGTTACGGGAAGCCTTCGAGGCACAATTCGGCACAGAATGGAGCATTCCAGTCAATTCAGTGAGCTCGGATAGTGCAGCGGAGCAAGAGGACGACACCTCGTCTACAATTATCCGCTCAGAGGAGAAGAAAGATGAAAAAAGAGAAGAAGACGACAGTAGAGGAAATGGGGAAAATAAAGAGAAAAAAGATGCTTGCAACGAACCTTTCACGGTGACTCACAGCGAGAGAACCCAAGAAAGAGATCATTTATCGAAGAGGGAACGGCGATATTTCATGGCTACTTCGGCTCCTAAAAAGCTATCTGAGCTACTAACAAGTGCCACCCCAGAGAAAGATGAGGATTTGAAGAAGGACATTGCTCTTCAACGCCTCATCTCTGAGTCGCACATCTTAAGTGAGCAAAATGGATTCAGTGGTGCCGATATTAGCGGCGCAAGCGATCCTCTAGAAACGACCGGAAAAACTCGACTCAAAATCATGGAGGCACGGTTAAGCTCGGCAGGGGCAAAAATATCGAGCCAGCGAATGCCGCAAACCATTGCTCAAGGAATTAAGAAAAAAGCTAAACATCGCGAATCTCAGCAGCGTGCATTCGCTGCAGAGGCTGGCGTGATACTTGCTAAGCACGCCAAAGCTCATAAACAGAGAAACCATGATCGTGGCATCCAAATAAATACCGTGGGCAAGGCAACTTCTCACGGTGTAACTGTCTCCAAGGCAGAAATAAGTCGCATTTCTGGCTCAGGGCGAAATCACAAGGGCCGAGGTCGCAATCCAAACTCTCGGTCAAAAGATTAAGATCTAATCTCAAGTATCACCGGTTAAAATACGCTTAGTTTATTGTTGCAGATGATATGCAACATGCATGCATAATATTCCACGAGGACATCAAACTGTCTCCTCCCATTTCTCCTCAGGCGTCTCCAGCATACCGCCATTTATAGCGTACTACTTGTATAATGATGTGTTGCGACAGAAGAAAATAATCCAAGCACGTCCTGCATCTATCATTATGTTTAACGTTCTTAAACTATAACACCGAAACTCAGTTCCTCTGATGACACTTATTCTTAGCATTTCTATTTTTCCATACACTAATATTGTCACCCTAATAAACGCGACCATGACATAAACATTAATTAGAGTGTCGCATTAAGATCTGCAGGAAGGCTAGGAGACGTGTCTTCATAAGTAAGCACAGAGCGTCGTGCGTGAGCGCCAAAGACCTCTCATGGGCCTTTATTTTCAGATATTATCGACATAAATGGCAGCGCAAGTAATATGACGCGGGCCTTGTAACTCCAGACTTCTTTCAAAGCGAAGCAAAGTGGCATAAACCAGCTAAAACGCGATTCGGAAATTTAATTGAGGGTAAAGATAGCCCGCTCATACATGACTAAAACGACGCGTTCGGGCACGGGTTACTCGCCCACAGCTCCTACCCTTACACCCTCAAATACCGGCTCCCGGGAATAAAGGCGACAATTCATCTCCTCTAAAATCACTCTAGCGTCCTTTTCGACGTTCTGCATACTTTCTTTTGAGGAATGAACGCACGTCTTTGGTGTGGATTGTGTGCTTGGGTGACCCTGGTATCTGCCAACACACTGCTAGAGAGGGCTGAAGATAAGAGCATATCATTATTGCCAGAGAGCGGAAACTATGGTAGCTCAGTGGCCAGTATTTCGCTTCTTGACAGTTATACGTTTGCGGACTCATGGGGAAAGCCCGCAACAGCTGACTATGTCCCTCCTAGCTCATCGTTCAATCGTGTGATTCTCGACTTCACAGTGAACACAACTGGTAATAACTACGACCGCCTTGTGGTAATCAAATTGGACGACATTGAGATCTGGCGAAGCTCGACGCCAGAACCCGACGATAAAGGAGTTACATGGACTGCTCGCAAGGATCTGTCGTACTATCTGCCTCTTTTCCAGTCATCTCATAAGCTACAAGTATACTTGAACAATGTAGTGCAAGGAGGGCTAGGAGGTACATTCATTGTCTCGCTGTCGGCTGACTTCTATAATTCCAATGGCGAGATGGATGCAGATGATGGGTGGGCGGTATCACTCTCCAATCTTCCTTCTCAGGTGCAAGCTTTATCTCCAGCAAATAATGCAATGGCGTGGTCAGCACCGGGAGATGACATTAGTATACCGGTTGCCGCACTTAGTTCCAATGTGGGCCGCGCTGTATTGCATATATTTGCGTCGGGAAATGGCGACGATGAGTTTTGGTGGGACTCAACAGGTTCTACGCCCCCTTCTCGATTCGTTGATGTGTATGTAGGCGGCAAGCTTGCAGGTTTTACAACACCATTCCCAGTGATTTTCACTGGAGGCCTTTCTCCGTATTTATGGAAACCTCTGGTCGGCCTTCGCGCATTTGACGTTCCAGCCTACTTCGTCGATATTACACCATTCCTACCGGCATTATGGAGTGGTACCAGTATCAGCTTCAACGTCACGAACGGTATAGATGGTGATTCAATTCCTTCAAACTGGTTTTTGAATGCGAATCTCTTGACTTGGACTGAGGGTAGCAGCAACTCTGGCACCTCTGACACTCCAGTTTTCACATCCCAGGGACCGTCTTCCTTCTCATCCGGTGACCAGCTGAGCATTTCTCGCCAGCTTAAGACGTCCGCTGATCTTATGATTAACGGCAAGCAGCAGCATGTAGAGTGGATTCAAAATGCCGGTTACCAGCACAGCACCGGCGGAAGCGGAAGCGTTAATCAATTCACTTGGGGTAATGATTCGTTAGTTGGTGAAGGAACTTCCCAGGTGTACCGTACGTACTCATATCCTCTGCAGACAGTGTTGCAAGACAATCAATTCTTCCATGTGCAAGCAAGTTATGACGTCGACACTGGCGATGCTTTTACTTCTTGGATCAATACACAAGTTGGATTTAACAAAGGGAGCTTCTCCTGGTCGAACTCCAGCGAATACTCAGCAGGTCCGTTCCACACCCACTACGCTGAGTCGGTAAATCAGGTTATTGTAAATGAATGGTAACTCGATCTCCTCGGCATTTTCAAAATATTTTCTTAGCATTCTTTTATTTTCTACAACTTTCGATAATTCTTTACAGTCTCCCGTTCTCCCAGTAACACCATCTAATTGAGGATCACAACAAAAGGAACTCAAAATCACCAGGAACGGTTCCACTACAAAAAAACCGGCGGCTGTTTAACATTTTGGCTCGACGTGGATTCATATACGAGCTCACATTGATGGTCATGCTCTAGTGTTGAAGCTCGCGCTTCATTGTCACACCTCAGATCTTCAGCTTAATTTCCTCAAGATTACGCCGGATTTGATGTGCGTGGTCCAGCAACACAATGTGAAGGCCGAGATATGGTCATATGCGAATACTTCTATTACCCTCAGTTTGCTATGAATATAATAAATATGCGGTACGTAGTAAGAACAGTGCAAAGATAATAGTCCTGATTTGACTTGCCCTCTCTTATGTAGCAATTGAGATGGCACCTACATTTCCCATTGGCGAGTACGGCCTCATACCGTAGTATACACCAATCAACAAACAAGATAATACTCCTGCCAGCAAAAATACGAACTGCGGAAGGACATCGGCCGTAAGTGAATACATCTTGGCAAATATTGCAGGCAGTATTGCGCTAGCAGTTGTGAGTACGACAGATCTTGCTGCCATAAACTCACCCCGATTTTCTGATGGCACGAGTTTGAGCAATGCGGATGTCTGAACAGGTGCGGAAAATGCACTACTGGCAGAGAAACCGGTTGCAAGTAGGAAAAGGGTACTTGTAGGTGCAAAGGCAATTAGTAGATATCCCACTCCGCTGAACACTTGTGCTGCTTTAAGTAAAACGACATCGACATTATCGACCTCTTGAGATGACGTTGGCCATATCTTGCAGAGCCAGTCGTTGAGCATAGGAAAGAGTAATAGGAGCCAAAGAGCGCTCACAGATGCTCTGACTGACATTCCTGTTCCAACGCTGTCAGACTTCCAGCCAAATTGCCGCTTTGCATACAGGTACTGGATGACCTCTAGCCCTACATTAAACTCAAGACCGATAAGAAGTGTCACGAACAGAATTCGACCATTGATGACAGTGGCAATATCAGGCGCATTGGTAAACCATAAGATCCCTGCCATCCTTCGAATCTCCGACGTAGCTCCCTGATCGCCAGTTGAGTGCTCACGGGCCGATTCTTTGCGAAGACTGGGCGACAGCGATTCGGGAACAACAAAGAAAAAGACGACCAAGATTGCGAAGGCACTCATCGAGGCCCACAAGTTTAGCAGTCCAAAGCCATAGGCCCCTGAGAGCATTCCGCCAAGGGCAGGACCCACCGCGGAGGCAGCCATGGACAGCCCAGTCGCGAAACTCAGGTAGGACGTGCGGAGCTTGACCTCAGGAAGCAAGTCTGAGACATAAAGAATAATCATGTTGCTCAACATTGGCAAACACCCAAATGCTGTAATGATATCTGGAATCACCATGCGCCAGATACTGAAGGTTGGAGGAAGCTTATAGATAACCGGATATACTGAACTCACAGCTAAACCGAGAACTGCAAGGCACCATGTAATAACTGGTTTACGACCCCTGCGATCAGATAGTTCTGATAAGTACGGCGTGACTACTATACCGCCAGCAGAGCTGATCATTGACGAGACCATTGTATAGTCCGCCACTGCTTTGTTCGCTCGGCTGCTTTCCAGGCATTCGTTTCCAAGAGGTATTCCAAAATTCAGACACACACAGTCATACTGCATATCCATTTGGATGGACTGAGTTACTAGTAGCGGGAAGACTGCCGCAACGAGTAGTATCATGGCCATGCGAACCCTTCGCTGCCGTAGTGATAAGGAAGCAGCATCTGCTTCGTTCTGGACATCCTCACCATATGCTGTAGAAGCTGTGTCTTCTGTATTCAAGGGTTCAGCGTCGGACATAACTCGATTGGAACTTAATCTATTCACAATTGCACTTTGCCGTGCGGCGCTACTATCTAAGTAGTGGGCTAGGGTAATATGTAGCGCCTGTCATGTAATAATATTACGCTTTACAAATGACCGTGGGATGCAAAGAGAATCTGCGGTTACTGCGCTTTGGCTTTAGCACAAAAAATTGACAGATTCCTCAATTTTTGCCTATCTCTACTTATATATTCGTCCAAATCATCCTGAGGTTGCCGGCTCCAGAGCATCAATGCTAACAGTTCCAATAAACCCTTTTTTGGAGGGACAAGCATCGAATTCTTATCATTATCCTCTAATTGAATGAGTCTTAAAATGTACGTATTGACACCTCCTAAGTTCCTTCACTCAATACGGGCTAACAATTCCTATGTTTGGTTGGATCTAACAGCTGTCCCCCGCATAGCGCGCTCCAACCTTTGCTGACACACGGGTGTGTTATAGCCATGTCTGTTGACGAGGCGTTTGTGCGGGCGATATACACGATCAAAGCGCTGTCCCGGGGTCCAAATGCCATCGAAAAACCATCAGATGAGGCACGAATAGATCTTTATGGTCTGTACAAGCAAGCGACTGAGGGCGATGTAGAGGGTATCATGCCTCGACCAGATGGCGATTCGCCCCAAGCAGAAGTCAATCGCCGCAAATGGGACGCGTGGAAGAGCAGAGAGGGGCTTGGACGGACTCAGGCTAAATTAGCTTATGTTGAGCTTCTTCTCGATACCATGAGGATAGTCTCACCCGCGGCGGCGGCTTCTAATCCTCAATTTGCCGAACTGCACCGATTGTGGGAGAAGGCGCGATCTCAGCCACGTCCGCCGAGTCCCGCTGAGATTTCTAACTATGGAGTTCCGAAGCTTCATCGTGCACCGTCTCTCAGCAGTCATTATTCGGCTTACAGTCAGTTCCTCAGAAGGCCAGGTGCAACCGGGACAAGTGTTGGGTTACCAACAACAGCAGCCCAATCTGAATACCTTGGGCAAACACCTGGTAGCATTCAGAGTGATCCGCAGGAATTCGAAGACCCCTCAAACTGGAGAATGGATATCGCGTGGCAGCTAGAAAGCATGAACGAGGAGATTGAGGCCATGCGTAGGAGATATCCGCGCCCGCTTCAGGACTCACGGCCAAAACCAAAACCAGATTCCAGCCCGTCTCCCTCGGACCCAAAGAGGACACGATGGTTCGCCATCCTGCTGAAATGGCTCGACTCCACATACATTGGTTCGCTGCGGCTTCTCGAGAGACTTCTAGGAGATGCTATTTTAGTTGCCGGAATTTTGGTTCTGTTACGATTCTTTGCCTCGCGGCCCCATCTCCTTCGCCGTATGCCCATAGCACGCCGTGTAGTGGAAGTTATCGGTCGCATAATTGCCCTTCTTCTACGCGAACTCGGATTCGATGTTAGGCCCCGTGTCTCAGTTTCCTGATTGAGGGAATCACTAATTTGCTTAAGTGGGCTGATTTTCGGGGCGGGTAGATGTTTCCTCAATCTAAATTGCCTTAGTGACGGTAAGCATGAAAACCCCTACCACGAAACCTCAAAATGGTTAGTCCCAAACTCGCGTCAGCCAAGGACGAACTTATCACAATTTTGAGTATTATCCGATAATGGAGTTGCCAAAAGGTTGCACGTCTAATCTTGTTGACCCTGTCCCACCTGAATTTTTGAGCCCTGGTGCTCAGGACCGCTGGGCTAAACTTGAAGGAGTGAAGGCAGACTTGCGCGACCTTCAACGTGAATTCACGGGCATAGTCGCGTGCATCAAAGATGAGTTGAAAGAGGCACGCCGCTTGCAATTATATGACCCCATGGGAAGATCTCCCGTGTATAGCAACGATCCCGCAAGCGCGTTCAGCATTGTAAAGGCATATGTAACAGCGTCCGAAGTCATGGGACCACCTCCAGCCACCGCAATTCCTGCTCCAATGCCTATGAGCACGCCTGCGCCTGCTCCTATGGGCTGGTTCACGCACTGTGTGCCTACTCCGGCCTCATTGAATCGTCCGCGAGTGAACCGGAGTATGGTCAAAGTATCGTCTGAGGTCGCATCTCCGTTAAAGCCTGGTGCTGCTGCGGCTCCTCCAAGCTCAGTACCTAATATACAAAGCTCAGAGCCGATTTTAGGCAGTCTTGTCACCACCAAACCAACGGAAACTGAAATTGACGTATCTACAAGGGCTCCAGTTGCGCCACGAGAAGACGGTTATCATATGGCACATGGATACGCAGTTTGCAACGCTTGCGACCGTAGATACAAGCACTTAAGATCCTGGACTCGCCATACATGTAAGCCTGCGATCGCTACGCCGTGCGCTCCCGTGGCAATTGCCCACTCATCTTCTCCTCCAGTCGGTGACTCTACCCTGTTAAAGCCTACAGCTCATACTAAGGAATTTCAACCAGTAGGCGTGATTGCCAACGATGCAATTGAGTCTAGCTCGCGACCATCTACCCCGCGGAAAGTTAGCCGCTGTGAGATGATGCAGCGTGAATACTTGTGGCGTCAAATTACTCCCGAGAACTATTCCCTTGATACCAATATTCACTCGTGCTCAGAGTTGTGGACAAAGTGGAAATATGGAAGCTTGTGCAAGCCGAGCATAGAGTGGATGAAAACAAACTTCAAACTCAAGGAGTGGGCGGCACGCGAAGGACATAAGACTTGGGTCTATACTCGTGCGTTGATCATTAAGGAGATCGAATGGCATATTGCCGATAGTGGAATGCCAGAAGAGGTGGTCTTGGCAGAGGCTGACCGAATGGTTCAGGAACTCGGCTCAATGTACAGGCTTGCTATTACCATTCGTACCAATTCCAAGAATGGTCTCACGACCTTTTTTCCATATCGAGAAGGTTCCAGCTCAGCAATAAGTATGGCACATTGATCAAAACCTAAAGTCTCTCTGTGCCGCATTCTGGCACTTTCGCCTCTTATCTATTTGTTACCGTGTATCATCTAATACCAAATTAATCGGCAAAAAATCTACCATAAAAAAATGCTTCCGAGATCTACATCGGCACCAGTAGGTACGCGTAACAGAATACGCGTGGAGAATTATGCATAAATATCTAATCTGCTTCTTAAGCCATTGCGTAAGCATAGGGCTTTGGGTGGGCGCGCTCCTCTCGAGCCGGGCGTCACGTGAATGTCACACCCAACTAATATCACCACAAGGTCCTGACTGACACGAGACGTAGCAGTAGCCATCATGGGTCGTCTTCACAGCAGCGGCAAGGGTATCAGCTCATCGACTGTTCCGTACTCACGGAAGGCTCCGAGCTGGTTCAAGCAGACTCCTGAAGATGTTCAGGAGCAGATCATCAAGTACGCCCGTAAGGGTTTGACGCCCTCGGCTATTGGCGTCGTTCTGCGTGACTCGCACGGTGTGCCACTGGTCAAGATTGCCACCGGCAACAAGATCTTGCGCATTCTGAAGAGCAACGGTCTCGCTCCCGAGATCCCGGAGGATCTCTATCACCTCATTAAGAAGGCCGTCAACGTGCGCAAGCACCTCGAGCGTAACCGTAAGGACAAGGACTCTAAGTTCCGCCTGATTCTGATCGAGTCTCGTATCCATCGCCTCGCACGTTACTACCGTACTGCCGGTGTTCTACCGCCAACTTGGAAGTACGAGTCTGCCACCGCGTCGGCTCTCGTCAACTAATCATTTATTTTTATTACGACGTAGTGTATAAAAATGCCGTAAAAGATGCGAGATTTTAAGGGTCTCTTGTTAAGGTAATCTTCTTATCAGCAAATGAAGCCCGCCGCCCAGACTGCTGAGCCTGAGGATGCGCTCGAGCGCCTCTCCGTGAAACCAGTAGTATGTTATCCAATTGAAAGTCTCCCGAAGCCACCGGTGGAGCTCTACGAGAAAGCGCGTTCCCACCTCAAGCTCGTGGAAACCGTAGTAGTTCCGCCTCGTGAAGCCCGATGCTTCCGTGCCCGCCGTGGTCAGTTTTTCCGGGTCGTCTCTACTGAAGGCTCACAAGTGGGTGATCTTGATCTGTTCTCGGCCGAGAACCCGAAAGAAAAATTCTATTCCGGTAAGACTCGGGCTCTGCACGGCACCCATTTGGGTCGTGGTGACTCTTTGTGGTCATCGTTCCCTTGGATGCGACCAATGGCAACGATAACTCACGATACACTGGACTGGTACAAGTTTGATGAGTATGGTGGAGGTGTTCACGATGTCATTGGAACACGTTGTGATCCATACACTCACTGGGTTTTGAGCGGTGGTGAGAACTATCACCACTGCTGCCATTCTAACCTGGTCAAGGCTGTCGCACCCGAGCTTGGAATCTCCACAGAAGAAGCGGGACACCTCGTTCACGATGTTCTCAACGTCTTTATGTGCACCGGGTTCACCTCGGACACCCACCAATACTTCATGAAGGCGAGCCCTGTGCGTCCGGGCGACTTTCTAGAGTTCGTGGCGAACATTGACATTCTTGGGTGCATATCTGCATGCCCCGGAGGTGACTGTTCGTCGGAACACTCTTCGGATACTGCCAAATGCTATCCGTTAATTGTGGAGATATACGATACCACTGTAGACATAGGCCCCGAGTCCGCTGTGAACGGCTATCAGCCTAACTATTAGACACCAGTGATTATTACTGTGATAGAGCATACCGTCGCTTATATTGAATAATTAGTCTTACTGGTGATAAACTACTCTCTGTTAGTATGCAGTTAACCCGGACGTCAATGCTCGCCTCTCTCAGTAAGCAGTACCAACGGTTCCCGGGGAGTTTATAAGGACGCAGACACGAGGCTCAGAGAGGGAGCACTTGCCCTAAGCTGCACGCCGGGCCATGATCACTTTACACTTCCGAAGGAATAAGAGCCTTATTACGCTGCCCGAGCCGCCGACAGCAACAGTCCCCCACCTGATAGCTGAGGTTGCCGAGGTTCTTGTTGAAACCAAACTCGCCTCAAGTGAAGCCACACGAGGGCTTCGACTAGCTAAGGAAACGGCCCTGGGATGGGAGGAACTCAATGACACAAAGGCATCAGTGGCTGAGCTTGGCCTTGACGATACGTCAATAGTGGTGGTGGCTCTAGAAGGAGAAGATTTTGGGTATGAAGCGCTTCCCACATTCGACGATGAGGAGTAATATCAAAATAACTAGCCAGAAACTAATAGCATACTTGTATCTTATTATTATTTACTCGTCTTCGTCGGGAATCTCCCGCTTCTCGACCACGAGCGGCTTACCGGCAAGTCGCTGATAGATATCTTTGACATCGTCGGTCATGGATTCAAAATGAGACTGAGCATCGTAGCTGCGAGATATGTATACGTTATCAGCCTTGCCATCTGCAATAGGCTCGTACACGTCAGAAATGCTGAAAAGTGTGTCGACCCGAGGACCCAACAGCTTGAATGCGGGTTCAATCTCCACGTGAGGATTAGCTGTCTCTACTACAGTAGACACAATTGCCAGCCAGTAGCCTGCTGGGCAAACTGCGTGCGCTGAGCTGACAACAGCCACGTAAATATCGTGCTGGCGCTTTACCTGATGTTGAGGGATGACAATCTGCAGCGAGTCCGCATCTCCAGTAGACGGAATAGGATGGTTTAGAATGCAAATCGCACGCACGATACGCTCACCGGTCTTACGGACTTTGTCAGGGAAGTACGTAGGGTCACCTATCACAATGGGAGCATGTGCTGTCTCATCTCCAGAGCGGACGCCCTTCACCTTACCGTTGTCATCGTAGACGATCTCATCTACAGGCTTGTCAAGCATGTAGGTACCGCCATACACAGCTGATAGTCGCGCAAATACCTGGGGGAGTTCTCCCAGGCCATACATGGGGTAAATGTACGGAGATTTGCCATAACGGCTGACGCTATGGGCGTAGAGCTTCACGCGCTCGACGGTTTCTCGAGCAGGTTCTTGAAGGTATGCATCTGTCGGCCATAGGGCCATGGCATGTCCGCAGAAGTCACGTGTGCCACTCTCTAGCCCAAACTTGAGATACACCTCCGTCATGGTATTCTTATCAATGTCCAGGCCGTGATGAGTGGACACATTATCATCATCCCAGCCAGCCACAAACTCAAGGAATTTCTTCATCCGTCGCTTTTCGAAAAAGCCCATAAGACTGCTAGTGAGGGCCTCCCGCTCGTTAGATGGTACCTTTGCGATTCTGCCATCACGGTACACATAAGACCCCGCAATCTGCTTGAACTCGAGCGATCGGGTAACGTTTGTGTGAACGAGGATATTCACCAGTTCGCCACTGGCCATGAGAAACTTGGGAATGAGATCAACGTTCCAGTCACGGTCACGGCCGCGACTTTTGTCGAGCGGCACCTCCTCATCAGGGCGAAACTTCTTGTAAATCTGGCTCAATGTCAAGCTGGCTGATTCTCCGCCATAGTGGTCCTGGCGGTCTATGTGCAGCACCTTCTTGCCCTCAACGGATAAAAGCCCGCTCAAAATGCATTCTGTAATACCGGTACCTAGTACAATGACGTCGTACGACTCGTCCATAGTAGTTGTGGTGTGGAGGTGCAAGCCAAGCTGAGTGACTAAGGTTGCTTTTGCGCGTGCTGGCTGCTGCTTTTCAGATTAAGATGCGGTATTGGGAATTACCTGATTATGTATGGCTTCATGGGAAGAAAGGAGGAGAGAGGGGGGCCGGGGAATGGAGTAAGTAAGTAAATTCGAGTCAGTAGAGAGAGTGTGCCCCATCGGGAAAATCCGAAGGTTGCTTTTTAAAAATTATGATTCCGGCTCGGGTTACACTTCATGACGGGATAGCAGTAACTGGAGGTATAAGTTCTTATTTTAAAAATACAACTGTGCATATAACGTGTGTCCAATTTGACCGATACCGCTCGCTCGTCAAGACTGACACATCCTGAGGGTTCTGGCACTTTAACATGTTGCGTCTGAAAAACGCTGCATTTCCGCAGTTTAAAAATCCAATTTCGCTGGAGATTGGCACGGCCGAAAAATGGGCGGTGCTTGGTCCCAAAAGACGCGAGGCCCTGGATGTGTTTGCGGGGCGAGTCCCGAGCAACCCACCGCAGGCTCTGACATATCCATCGTTCGGCCACGATGTTTGGCCATCGCACGCCATCGCTCTGGTGAGATTCGGGCAATCAATTAGCTCTACCAAAGCTCCCTTCTTGTCCGCGCGCTATGAGTCATTCCGAGATCAAGAAGTGGACCTTACCCTCGGCGACGTCTATCTGCAACGGTGTCCCGACGAGGCACGAGCACGAGATGCTGCTAAGCATTTGCGTTTGACAGAGTTCTGGGACCGGTGGTTTGCGACATTAAGCAATGGTCAATCGCGGCGAGCTCAGATCGGCCTAGCGCTTCTAAAACAGCCGCGATTCGTTATAGTCGACGAGCCGTTCCTGGGACTCGATCCCAGCAATCGGCACCTACTCTCGGATATCCTCGGCAATTTAGGTGTTCCTGTAGCCTTAGGACTTCGGCACACAGGAGAAGTTCCTCATTGGGTAACCCATTTAGCATGGGCTACCTCGGAAGGGATCGAGTCTGGCGAGCGCCACGAAATCGGCCCAAAAATTGCTCGCTTTGAACAGGAACTGAGAGATGAGGCTCCTCTCGCATCAACGCGATTGCGTAAACTAGGGGGACCGGTCATTGAGCTCAAAGGTGTCACGGTAGCCTACCGTGGTCGACCGGTGTTCGAGAACTTGGAGGCTACTATCCGTGAGCACGAACGCGTTCATATTCGTGGAGCGAATGGATCTGGAAAGTCTACGCTGCTGGCATTACTCACCGCAGACCACCCACAGAGCTGGAACGAAAAGGTTGTGCTGTTCGGTGAACCGCGTGAAGTTGGCAAGCACAGCTTTTTCAGTATCCAGAAGCTCATTGGACACTCTTCACCTGAAATCCACGCGCTAGTACCTCCGTCGATGTCTCTGTTGCGCGTAATATTGACGGGGTATACCTCAAGCTTCGTGCCACCTCGCCAGCCATCACGCGAGCAGCTAGATCGGGCCGAGAGTATTGCGGCCAGTCTTCGAATTAAGGACAGCCTTGATATTGAATTTGGGCAGACAAACTTGGCAACACAGAAGCTTCTGCTATATGCTCGGGCTCTAGTGCGAGACCCACCCATTCTCATTCTCGACGAAGCATTCTCGACGTTGTCTCCTGAGCAATTGCTCGTTGCATTTTCCGTGCTAGACGACTACAAAGGGACGGTTCTAATAGTCGGTCATGTAGAAAGCGAGATTCCGCCTTGCGATTCAGAAATAACTCTTGGATAGACTTACCCCATATTTCAGATAGCTGATATCGTCATCCTTAGTCCAACAAACCTCGTCGATGACCCCACCCGTGAAAATCGATCGCTGATCATGTGACTGTTTCAGTTAGTCATGCAGCCGTGACGATGAAAGTAGGAGACTGCTGACTGGCCCCTGTACCGGATCATGGCGCGTGCACGCCGGTCAAAGGCCAACACCGCTTCGCCTCCCGTCGACGAGAAAGTCGATGCGAACATGCTAAGCGAGCTCGATCCAAAAGAATTCGGACCCTTAGAAAGCCCGCGGTATCTCTATCAGCAGCATTTAGTACCGCCCACAGGCGACAACGTTGATGAACAAGTGTCCTATCGCGTCGTTATCACAACCTATGTTCTATATTTGTGGCTGCTCGCGTTTGGACACTTGCGTGACTTCTTCTCCAAGTGGTTTGACCCAGACTTTAAGCTGCAGCACCGCGGACAGGATGGGTACGCCCCTCTGCTGTCTGATTTTGATTCGTTCTATACGAGACGCTTGAAGGCACGACTCCACGACTGCTTTGCACGACCCACTGTGGGTGTGCCCGGACGCATAACCCGCGTATTCCCAAGGCGGTTTAAGCCGGGCAAGTTTTTCGAAATTGACGATGACAACGAGCTTGACAGAAATGATTATATTGACTGCATCAATCTTGGCTCATATAACTACCTTGGATTTGCTCAGAGTGTGGGTGAATGTGCCAATGAAGCAGCGGATGCTATCAAGTCTCGTGGCACTGTAAGCGGTGGCTCGCGCTTCAACTCTGGAACCACGGACATGCATCTTGACACCGAGCGGGTGGTGGCTGATTTTGTGGGCAAGGAAGCGGCCATGATCTGGAGTATGGGATACGGCACAAACTCGGTCGTGTTCCCCGCTCTTCTCGACAAGAAGTGTTTGGTTCTTAGCGATGAGCTCAACCATGCCTCTATCCGTACTGGCCTGCGGCTCAGCGGGGCTGTTCTGAAGATCTTCTCTCATAACGATATGGACGTCTTGGAATCGCTCATTCGTGAACATATTGCTCAGGGTCAGCCCCGGTCGCGGCGCCCGTGGCGAAAGATTTTGGTTGTGGTCGAAGGCTTGTACTCGATGGAAGGCACCATGTGTAACCTTCCACGTCTAATTGAGCTTCGGCGAAAGTATGGGGTCTACTTGTTCATGGACGAGGCGCATAGCATTGGTGCGATGGGTCCGCGGGGTCGAGGTATTTGCGACTACTTCGACGTCTCGCCCTCCGAGGTGGACATCCTAATGGGTACGTTCACTAAGAGCTTCGGCTCGGTTGGGGGCTATATTGCTGGATCTCGGGAGCTTGTAGATTTGCTTAGAGTGTCGAATATGGGTTCCGTATACGCCGAATCTACGGCTCCGGCCGCACTAGCACAGATCCAGGCCTCACTGCGAACGCTGACAGGCGAGCTACAGCCCGGAGAGGGTGCGATCCGACTGCAGCGCCTTGCGTTCAACTCACGATACTTCCGTCTTGGGCTACGCAAGATGGGCTTTGTGGTTGGTGGTCACATTGACAGCCCTGTCATCCCGGTGATGCTGTTCCACCCGACAAAGATGGGCACAGTATCACGATGGTTGCTTAAGAATAAGATTGCAATTGTAATCGTTGGGTACCCGGCTACCTCGCTCATTGAATCTCGCATTCGATTTTGCATGAGTGCCGCTCTCACCAAGTCTGATCTAGACTTCGTTCTAGAAAAAATGGACGAGGTCGGAGACTTGCTACGACTCAAGAACGCTGTGGGACAGCGGCCTCGTCATTTCAAAGACGTGTGCGAGACACTTGTGGACGAAGTACACAATCCGAACTTGCAGTAGTTCCCTCATTTAGTTTTTTTTTTTGCTAATGTTGTTTCTCCACTGATGTGTTGCGCCCACGGGTTTGTTTCCAACTGCTTTTACTAGCTACCGCGCTGGTGTAATAAATTCGGTCGTTGAGGATAATAATCAACTTTATGTAGGACTCAAATATCAAAATCGGTTATTATCGGTCATGTATCTGTTCAAAAATCCACTCTAGCGTCCGACGCAGAGAAATTGTGAATCGGGCTGTGGGATGTCGTCAACAATCCTTAGAACTCCCCCACAGCCTGCGTGAGTCAGCGCATGCATGAGCGTCACCACTAAACATAGAGTCCATGGTGGAGCCACGACGCCGCCAGCAATCTCGAAGCTGGTCCACCGTGCACTTGTTCTCGCCGAAAATTATAAGTGTCTCAATGAAGCAAACCAATCAGATCCTCGCGCCGAGAGCGTACTCGCCGACCTCAGACACGTCCTGAAGGAGGCGATTCCAGGGCATCCGGCCTTTGTACAATTTGCTCAGCGTGGCGATGAGGGTCCCTTTTACGAGGCGTATTCGAAGCTCTGCTCTCACCTTGCTGTATATGAGGCTGAACGTGGTACGCACGGAAGTGTCAGACCCCGCAATGCCAGTGCTGGAGGCGCCATCACGGAGCCGGTGCCAGTGCTCTCCACAGAGCCTAGCAGTCTCGAGCAGCGATTTGAGGCACTGAGACGCCCATCCAATTCCGCGATGAATGCGCCGCGGCGTGGATCTTCCCAGCAGCCTGGGTTTGAACTGAACTCTTCTCAGCGATCTACGAGGCCCTATGTGGAGGACCAACAAAACCCAGAAATACGTAATTCCACAAGGAGAGCGTATTCGAACGCGGTGTCTCGACCATTGCCAGAATTACCGATCCAGGAGCCGCCAGACTCGGTATCAAAGCTGGCACCTAACTCGACACCTCAGCACCAACCGGAAAGGATGTATGACTCCAATATAGATAGAGAAACAGTCGGCGCCTCACAGCTTGCGGCGCAACTTCCAAGCGTTCTGCTGCTAGATGTGCGACACCGGGACGACTTCGAGGTGCGTCACATTCCAGGAACCCACATTGCTTGTCTGGAGCCTGTGAGCCTGAGACCCGGAATGAATGTCCAACAGATAGAGGACACGCTTGTAATTGCTCCTGCCGAAGAGCAAGAGGCATTTTCTAACCTGGAGTATGCCAGCCTTATTGTCCTCTACGACCAGAACTCCCAAACAGCCACCGACTCGCCGCCGTTAGAATACGTGGCCACAGCGCTTCGGGCCTCTGGAAAAAAGCCTCTCGTGCTCCGCGGTGGCCTTGATGCATGGGAAAACTTCCAGAGGTCCAATCCTCAACGTGCTGAGAGCCCCGGGCAGATGATGCCACTACAACCTCAGCATGCCGGAAGCGGCCGTGGATTCTGGCGGCCGCCGCCAACGGCCCCGGATCTCCAGGCCCCTCTGAAATCTCAGACTAATCCTTATACAAATGGCCGGGTTACAACAAGATCGTCTCCTGTACCACCTCCCAAGGTCCTAAGCTACCCTAGCGTCGCCCCGCTATCTCAACCGCCGCCACGGCCGCCTTCGTCGCTGCAATCAGCATCGCAGAAAATGCCACAGCCGCCGTCGCAACCTCCGCCGCAACCTCCTCAGGTGCCTCCTCAGGTGCCTCCTCAGGTGCCTCCTCAGGTGCCTCCTCAGCTACCTTCTCAATTGCGTCCGTACGCTCAACAAGAGCAAAGAAAGCAGTTTGGGTATATTTCCACACTTTCAGCACCCTCCAAGCCGCCGCCACCGCCGCCACTGCCACCACAGCCGCAAGCTTTTTCACCTCCATCACACCCGCCCCCGAAGCGCTCGCTTCAGCCCGCCGTGCCTAGCTCTGAATCTGCTCGCCAGAGCCCCACGCAGCTCTCAACGTTGCAGGCTGTCAGTGCAACAACGGGACTTCGGAACCTTGGCAACACGTGCTACATGAACTGCGTGATCCAGTGTTTGTTGGGTGTGGCTGAGCTCGTGCAGCCGTTTTATAGCGGCGGGTTCCGGCAGCACATGAACGTGCGTAGTCGCATGGGTTACCAGGGCCAGCTCGCTATCGAGTTTTCTGCCCTTGTGCGTGCCATGACGCAGCCAGGAGTGACATACGTCGCGGCCCAGGGCTTTAAGCAGCTTGCTGGCCGGTTGGTGCCGGCGTTTGCTGGATACGACCAGCAGGACTGCCAGGAATTTTTAACATTTCTGCTGGATGGCCTTCACGAGGACTTGAACCGCAACGGCCATCTGCAAAAGGAAGGCGAACTCAGCGCTAAGGAGGAGCAGCGTCGCGAGCTTATGTCCATTCGCGCGGCATCCGCAATAGAGTGGGAGCGGTATATGCGCGGCGATATTTCGTTGGTGGTGGACACCTTCCAAGGGCAATATATGTCACGATTGCAGTGCTCGGTGTGCGGAACGACATCCACTACCTACAATGCGTTCTCATCGCTGTCACTGCCCATTCCGTCCAAAAAACATGTACAGCTACTTGACTGCGTAGACGAATTTGTTCGTCCTGAGATATTGGACGGCGACAATGCCTGGTTCTGCCCCCGATGTAAGCGGAAGCAGCGCACAGCCAAGAAGCTACAAATATCGCACCTTCCCCCGGTACTTATTGTACATCTGAAGCGATTCCACCAAACGTTCACCGGCATCGATAAGTTAGAGACGCCGGTCTCGTACCCCTTGAGAGGTCTCGACCTAACCCCCTATTGGCCGCAGGCGCCGCCCGGAGATATCGAGACAGCGTCGATCCTGTCGCAGATTCCATCTCGGGGCCAGCAACCTCCATTCATTTACGATTTGTGCGCCGTAACGCTACATCATGGCTCGCTCAAGGGAGGACACTACACTGCGGTCGTGTACAAGCCGCTTAGGGGCTGGTGCTACTTCGACGATATGACCGTGACCCCAGTTCCCGAACAGGCCGCAGTTGCTCGCAATGCGTATGTGATGTTCTACCGCCGACGTATGTAGAGCCTCGACGGGCCAGGGCGAGGCCGTGTTGAATAGTTTACAGCGGGTTATGGTCATAATTGCCGGCAACGTGGGCTAGAATGATAGCACACGAGCCGCACACTAACAACTATTTATTGCATGATATCATAAATATAAATACTAGCGGTATGCAGGAGAATCACGCCTCGTCAGAGGAGCCCCATCCATCGTCCTCTTCCCCTGCCTCAACGGGGGTCTCATGGGCCAGCAGTTCTTTCCGCTTGCGATCCTGATCCTCCAAATCCTTGCGCGAGGCAAAGTACCGCAGCCAGAACTGCTTTTCCTCCAGCTTTGAAGGCACCAGCTGTCGGTGGGTGCGGGCAAGATCTGGGTTAGCTACAAGCAGCTCGTCGATGCGGGTCTGGTCCAGAGCGCCGTCTTCGACGTGTGGGTGGTCCAATAGCAGCTTCGGCGTTGAGTTCAGGGTCATTATCTGTGCGTCAAGTCGTGATACAGGAACTCGATCTGCGCCGCTGCTGTACAGAGTCTCAGCAGCGGCCGTCGAGGGATCCTCATTACTGCTGATGCCATCCTCCTCATTGCCGATGCGATCGTATTGCTCGCGAACAGCTGTGGCCATATCGCCTCCCTGCTGCTTGATATACGCCAGCGCCGAGCTTTCATACTCTCCGATTTGGCGATCGGCCCGGTCAATATATTCGCCGGCAGTTCGCCCAAAGTCGCTGATTTGGGCCTTCAAAGCCGCAGTCTCATCCGCGTGCTCCTCGAGAAATTGCGACGTGCGCTGCTCAACCGTTGTTTTAACTTTACTCCAGTAATCCCATATACCACCACCGCTCATATTATCTTCAGTTTCTTCTTTAGTAAGGACGGAGGGGAATAGGGATGGCATAAGCGCGACCCACTGTGATCTTCTTTCTTCCTCCTCGATGGATTTCCTTGGTTAGGTTTCCTGATTACTCTGATCCCCATCCAAGTATAATCAGTGTTGGGCTAATGCTCGAGCCGCCGCTCCGGTATGCGTGCGTTGATGGACATATTTACCGTGGAGGATATCCGCAGCTTGAGAACATTCCGTTCCTCCACCGCCTTCGACTTCGGACCATTGTTAGCGTGACACCAGAGCCGCTAGCACCATTCCCCGCTGAGATGCAGCTGAACGTAAACTACATTCACATCACCAGCGGAAGTGAACGTTCCGGGTCCAAAAAAAAGCGTGGAATCCCTATCTCTCTCGAAACAGTACAAGAAGTGCTTGACGTTATTACTCGCCCTGATCTTCAACCTGTGTATGTACACTGCCTCAATGGGCAGCAAGTCACCTCGCTTGTGATCGGCTGCCTACGACTGCGCCAGGGCTGGGCGTCTGGATCCGTGCTCGAAGAATTTGCACACTATGCAGACTACAACCGTGCCGATATCGAACTGCTGACGGCGGCAAGCGATGAACTGATGTAGTCGGTCAATTCTCTTAAATTACTTTTTTTTTTAAAAGCTATCTTTATCATATTTCGTCGTGTTGAATCGCCAGAGTGGGGGTATATTAACCTCTGGCTAGCATTAGGGATGGTTAGCAACGGGCAGGAAAAAAAGAACAATTCGGCCTGCTTCGCTTCTACCGTTTGATTAGGACTGAGCATATACAAATGTGAGGAGCCGACTATTGTTAGATAGCGCTATTGACGCAGAACCTCATGAGGAACGCATTAATGTCAGCTTTTTGACAGGCCAGCTTTTATATGCTACCAGCAAGTAGAATGGACAGAACGGTGTCTATTTATTGTGAGCGCGCATCGCCAGAGCCAATATTCGGCGCCGTTACAGAAGTCGGTGCGATGGTTGTTATCGTGCCCAAGGTAGTAGGACTAGTTACATGCAGAGGCTGTTCACGGAGACCCATTGAAATGAGATAATTGAGTCCTGATGTGTACTCGCGTTCCTGGCGAGCAACATCCCATCCGAAGTGGACTCCCATGATGTCAATAACGGCTGGTAGGGCCTCACGGGCCGCCTGAGCGTCCAAAAAGGCAAGCCGCGTTCTCCGCGCAAGGATATCCATGACCGATGTGGCATATTCATATTTGAGTGCGTAGTGGACCTCACCGTCTAGGAACGGATAGAGCGGACTCAGCCGAGAATTACGCTGAACGACGTTACCTTCAGTATCAAGAGCACTGGGCGCACATAAACGAGCCACGTCAAAGGCACGGACGCCATAATTCTCAGACAAGTGTCTGGCAGAAATGGGCTCAATGCCGAAATGCTGAATCAAGTCCAGGTGAAGAAGTGGGTGCCAGCCTTCTGCGCCTACAACTTTCGCTGACGGAAGCTTGGTCTGGCACGGCTTAACTCCAAAGCCAAATGTCTTTACCACAGTATCGACTGTCTCCTCTGCCATTTCGCGGAACGTAGTCCACTTGCCGCCGGCGATTGTAACCAATCCAGAGTCGCTAACATGCACGGTGTGGTTACGGACAACATTTTGAGTGTCAATAGCATGCGGATCCTTGACTAGAGGGCGAATTCCAGACCACGCGGCGCGCACGTCCTCGCGCTTGACGTCAATTTTGCCGTCAATGTAGTGGCGAACCTCATTGAGAATAAAGGTGATGTCATCTTCAGACGGCGCCGGATTCGGCTCTATCGTTGCGGGACGGTCGGTGGTACCGGCGATGGTCGATCCTTGCCATGGTAGGAAAAAGACGACACGGCCATCGCTGGTGGCGGGGTCAAGAAGACCCATATTCTTAGGACAGTAGTAACCGGGAAGTACAATGTGGACACCAGACGATGCGATAGCAATATTCTGCGCAGCCTGGTCATCCATCTTACGAATTGAGTCGGTGAATGGGCCTGTGGCATTCACAATGGCCTTTGTTTTGATGGTAAACGTGGGTTTATCCGCAGTGAGATCTTCGCGATCGACAACCTTGGCCCCACATAGCTTCCCTTCCGCATCCTTGATCAAGCTTACAACCTCGACGTGGTTCAGAATATCGGCGCCATGCTCAGCGGCAGTTACAGCAAGACTCGCATTGGTACGGGCATCATTGTGACTACCATCGTAGTAAACCACAGCTCCTTTCAACTGAGAGTCATTCAACATAGGGAACAGCTGAAGGGCCCGGGACCGAGTGAGCAAATACGAGCTCTCGAGGTTCGAGCGACCAGCAATGGCATCGTAAGCTTTAACTCCAGCGTAATAATACGGCAACTGCCACCACTTATACAGCGGAATCATGATTGGCAGGGGAAAGGCAAGGTGCGGCGCCATATCGACAAAGTGTTTACGTTCGGCCAGCGCCTCTTTCACCAGCATGAACTGGTCAATGTCCGCCTGCCAAAAAGCCTTCTCAAGATAGCGAACACCTCCGTGCACCAGCTTGGTAGAGCGCGAGCTGGTGGCAGACGCGAAATCATCACGTTCGACAAGCGCCGTCTTCAATCCACGAAGAGAGGCATCCCATGCAACGCCGGTACCTGTCGCGCCGCCTCCAATCACAAGCACATCATATTCCTTTTCAGAGAGTGCCTTAAGCATCTCTGCGCGTGAGGGTGGTAAAGGTGCAGGTGGAGGTATCACAGACCGGTGTGGCACGTTGTGACGTAGATTGGACCGCTGGTCATCCCAAATCAAGAATCCAGCAACGCCGCCTCCCACTACTCCGACGGGGAGAGCTAGTTTTTTCGCTACGCTCAGCAAACCCATCGGTTTTGCTAAATGAAGTTTAACGTTTGCTGCCTAAGACAAGCTCCTCTGGGCTTAGCTTGCACGGCCTGGAACTGCCCATGCTATGGATGAGTCACTCGGAAAAACCTGGGGAAAGGAGAGTTCCGAGGATAGCGACAGGGGAGGGGAGGTGGGGGAGAAACACGCCAATAGGGGAGGGGGCCTAGAAACTAGTAGACAAATAACAGTGAAGATCTGGTTTTTGCTTAAGAGACGCATATATAGAGCTGAATTAATATCAGAGGTGTCGGAACAGTGTAAAGTCCTCCCAAGATCTGAGTCCTCCTTTGCAGCAACGGCGCTTTTCTTAGCTGCATTACTGGGCACCCGAACTAACCCGGATCCCGGAGAAAATCCGATCCTCAATGATCTTAACCCAGCTCTCAGATAGAATCGACTGGGATCCAGGGAAATTTGATCAGTAGTGTTTCATATATTAAGAATATATAGGCCCTTTGACGAGACCGCTATCAGAGCCCACATAAGTACTGCCTTAGTAATTATAGTGGTAACCTCAGAAGCCAGAGCAACCAGCACACACATATCTCACTGCTTCAGTTCAGTAATGCTGCTTATTGACCTGTTATAACATTCTATATATTTGGTCAGTTTTAGAGCCTTCGTGCGCTTGTCTCCACATAAGCAAGCTTTGTCGGAGATAGTTCTAACTAGTCAATCCATAAATTAGATGGATTCGCATGGGCTTATAATTTTGCTAGCGGCACGAAAACCAATAAGGCATTGATACTCATAACGGCGATAGCGATGTACCACAAGGCCGACTGATAATCAGTTTTTCCCGAAGGAAGAACTGCGAATCTGAATGCGAGACTAAACAACACTCCGCCGATATTCCCAAATGCGCCCGTCGTGCCTGCTACAATGCCAGTGTGGTGCGGGTTGGTGTGAGGAACCAATGAGAAATTTGCGCCGTTACCCATCTCCATGAACAGCGACATAAACGCCATCGAAACAATTAGACCTGCCATGCTAATGTGCTTGTATAGTCCCATGTATAACAAGAAAACGCCCATCAAGAAACCACATAGGAGCATCCAGTATTTTTTCACTAAGGGTGTCTTCCACCGTGCATAGAGAAGGTCGCTGATATACCCTCCACATGGCCGTGTCACTACATTCAATAGCCCCAGCATAGACCCCCAGTTACCTGCATGTTGTGCCGTCCAAGGCGTGCCCAGCTTGGCCGCATGGGCAGCGTAAAGAGCAGACACAATGGACTCGACAGCCAGCTCACCACCAAATGTAGAGGCGTAAGCTAGTGAATTTAGCATCGTGGGGGGAGAAAAGGTGGTGCGGAGTACAGACCATATGGTTGGGTTTTCAATAGTCTCATTTGGATCCGTCACTGTCACCTCACCTTTATGGGCCCCTATACGAGAACCAGCTTGTGACATCCGTGACAGCACCGGCAGAATACCGCTTGTCGTTGGTTCCACCAGTGAAGCAGAGAATCCGACCGAAGGATGAGGCGCAACAAATTTATCGGGATACTGCTCCCTGTCGCTAGTTTCGGCATCAGGACTAGGAGTACGGTGCGAAGCACCACCCAGCTTGCGTCTGTACTCGTCGACTACTTCAGCGTCTACCCCCTCAGCTTCCAACGTTGTTACCAGTGAGGCGCGCTCCGACCACCGCCCTTCGGGACAGTCTGCCCCTAGCAAAACGATCAGAGCGGCTACGACCATGATAACAATGAATGGATACACCACGAACGAGTAATGCCACGCGTCGTGAAGAGAGTAGCCTCGGCGCTGCAGTGAATTGACGACAGCGGTCATAGAAAAGAATGCGACACCTCCTCCTGCGTTACCCCAGCCTCCAGCCAAAGCGTTTGCGCGGCCCACAATGGTCTTGTCAAAGAAAACAGTTGTCCAGTACTGGCATGGAATAAAGACACCACCGAGGAGACCGATAAAAAAGCGGATTGCATAAAGGCCTTGAACATTGTTCACTAATGGCACGAATGCTGTTGGTACAGCTCCAATAAATAACGTTCCAGCCATTGTCCAACGCGGCCCGAAGCGATCACACATAGGGCCAAGAACGAATCGAGCCAGCAATGTTGAGCACAATGCCACAATATTAGAGTCGGACACCTGCGCAGGAGTGAGGTGTAGGTCCTTAGAAATGTCAGCCATCAATGGCGGGAACGCAAACCAGCTGAGAAATGCGACAAAGAAACCTATCCAAGACAAGTGAAAAACGCGACCATACAGATCGTATGGATTCAAAATAGGTATTGTTAGTGCCTTTCCATTTTCAGGATTTAGCTGTGGTGGCTGCCAGAGCCACGATACCGATTTCATTTTGCACGGAAGTAGAGACGGAAGTAATTCGCTTCATAAAGATTTGCTTATCAGCTAACCTAACCCCACGTCCTTACCCAAGAGCAAAAACGTCTTAGTAAAAATCACGCAACAATCATTTCGGCAATAGGTAGGTGCCGAAGTGGAAGATGATGATTTCGGATATGACATGGGATTATAAGATAGGATAATCGCCTAAGTATTATTGCTCTTGATAATGACTGGTACAGGATAGTAGCACGTAGGATCAAAATTTATCGATATGTATTATTCAAACGTTCTACGTAACTTTGTTAGAACTAGAACACAACAAGTTGGTCCTGAGGGTAACCTGAGCTCGCAGCCCAGTCCCGTACGCCTTGAACCATACCGTCGGGACCACATACCAGTAGCATTGACTCATCTCTCTCACGAATGATTGAGTCAAGTATGGCTGAATCAATGCGGCCGTGATTGTGTGTCCACCCTTCAGGGAGGGGAGATTGCGATAGCCAGTAATCAACTTTGATACGCGATTTTGCCGCATTGACAAACTCCTCGAGCTCGTCGCGGCACATGATATCCTCCAGCTGCCTATTCCCAAAAAGTAGGTGCGCCCTTGTCTCGTCTTCGCTATCGTATGCAAGTTCTTTGAGTATTTGGTAGCATGGTGTAATTCCGGATCCGCCAGAAACCATATAAAACGTTTTTGCTTGTGAACGCTTACCTCTGAATTCTACCGCACCCCGGCCAAGATACGAAAAGCTCCCTAATGGGCCTTTTACCTCAATCCGGTCTCCTGGTTGAAGTGCATCTAGTGCTGTGCCCATCACTCCACCTGGAATATTTTCGGTCGGGAAGTACACCTTGATCAAAAGTGTAAGAAGGCCCTGTGTGCGGTGGCAGCTCACTGGTGTATACGCTCGAATTACGAGCTGACCCTTGGGTGTTCTCAATCGAATGTACACGTGCTTCCCGACTGGCAGCCCAGAAGTCTGCTCCGTGCTATCAAGGGCAAAGTTGAACAGCCTCACATCCTTGGAGAGATCTATTTTCTGTAGCAGCTCAACAAACTTCCACTTTTTGGGATCAAGGAAGGTGAGAGAGACCTTCGTTGGCTCTACCGCATCTGCTGCAATATTTGAGTCAGAACTGCAGCCGTTAGCTCCATCCTCTAGCCTACCAATATGATATTTGGCGAACATGGATTTTGCTGTCTCTGAATGAATTGCCATAAAGTCCTCCGTTGCATCCTCTCCAGCGACCATTGTAATGCTGTCGGCGCCTCCGGGATGCTCAGAAAGAAATGGCGTGCAATCATAGACCTGATTATTGACAACTATCCAAGGCGATTCTGCGTTTGCATGCCGTTTGAGGTCGGTGCGCGATATAACAATACCAAGCTTTTCGGTTTGAACCATTGATACTTCTTCGTTAGCGACCTTGAGTGCGGGCTTTACGACAGGAGAGTGAGAATCTTCCTCGCCCCACATATATCCTAAAAGATCTCCACCGCTTAGCTTGACACGATCCATCCAGCCGTCATTGCCTTTCAGATTAGTAGGGTGTTCAAATTTCACTCCGCCATTTCCATCTTCGCGAACCGCTACGCGGAAGATACAATTACTGAGCATTCCTAGCACACTCCAATACATTTCAGTTGGCTGGCGATTCATGTTATCATCCATTGCTCTGACCAAAATATCTTTGGAAGCAATCAGCGTATCTATCTCAACCTCAAGCTCCCAAAAACACCAGCAGAAATACAAGTATCTATCTTCAAGATCCACTTTTGCTCCAAACAACTCCCTTATGCCTTTCTCACGATACTCATCTTCTGGATAGCGTATAGTGGAAAGACGCCAACTGCGACCACGGTCCAAGCTAATCTCAACGCGACCTATACGCACTCCGCCTCCATTATAAGCAAAGCCACGGATCTTGTATATGCCTTCAGTCTGGCGAAGCACTTCATTGTGCTGAGGGTAGACAATTATGGATTGGATATTCAGATTGTAAAGAGCGTATCTCTCGTCTTTCCACCATTTTTCCTCTGCTTTAGCTATTTCTGGGCTGACCAGTGTAGGCAAAACACGGTTGTCGTGGATGTGATAGAAGTTCTCAGATGGCGCACTCGCAAGTGTTATACGGCGAAGCCACTTAACAGACCGTCCACCAATGACTCCGGGTACAATGATTCGAAGCGGCCAGCCGTGATCAGGTGATAACTCCAATCCATTTTGTTTCCAAGCTATCATGATAGCCCGGTGAAAGTCCTCTGCCCACGATAAGCCAATACATGTACCGTAGTGATCAGATGGGAGATTGTCCACGCCCTCAAAATGTACAAACTTTGCTTCCCTAGTAGGGCGTACCATCTGTAAAAGATTTTTGAGTAACGTTCCGGTCCATAAAGACGTTGATATTCCTGCAGACCCCCAGCTAAACCCCGAAGTCTTGCGAACTATATTCTGCTCTTTGCGACGATTCCCTGCACAAACTAACGTGATAGGGAGAGTAATATTCTCGAAATTGGATTGAATCTCTTTGAGTCCAATGCGGATGGGATTCTCGACGAGACCACACACTTCCACTGTCCAGTTCTCGGCCTCTTCAGACGATACATTCGGGACTGGTCCGTGATTTCGTACATAATGCAGCTGGTGAGGAGTTATGAATCCCTGGTTATAAAGGAGAGTCAATGGTGCTTCAGAGTTAAACGGATGGCCACCCGTGAGTCTGATAAGACGGTCGTCTCGTTGGACATGATTATCCTTGGTTCGGGCATCAGTAGGTAGTACGGGCCCTTGGGAAGGAATATCCTGCCTCACTAAATCACCATATTGAGGGTCGTAATCTCCTACAGACATACTAGTCCCGCCTGCCATTGTTACGGGAGCGTATCAAGTCTTTATTGCTTGCTATACACAGAACCCTCTCGGTAATGGACCATAGCCCGGTGAGGGTTAGGTTTTGATTTTCGCTCGTCATATCTTTCAAAACCCCAGTCAAAATATCCAGCCCAAACTCGCTGTAAACATAAAAATTACTCTCGTTGGCTAATTTAATAACAATACATTCGGGAGCGTTCGGCCATCGCCAAAATATATTCTCCACGAAGGCTCTCATAGAGCGCCCAGTGAGATAAGTAAAATACTACATATGCAGTAAAAGCTGATAACAGACATATGTGGGTTAGGGTTGAAAGCCGGAATAACTGATAGCCGGTCCCATTCGCCGTAGCAACTCTCTTATCTTCCCATTTTTTTCTACGAGAGGCAAGGGGTCTTTTCTGCTTCTCGATACAGGCACAATGGAGGCGAAAGATGAACAGAAACGGCTAGTTGTTGCTGGGCTCGGTATGGTTGGTGTAGCTTTTGTTGCGAAGCTGCTGGAGCGTGATCTACTTCAGAAAAAATGGCAGGTCACTGTTCTTGGAGAGGAATCATGGCTTGCGTATAATCGTGTGGGCCTTACGGAGTATTTCTTAAATCGTTCAATACCTGGACTTCTCCTGAATGATCAGAGTTGGTATGACAACTATGATCCTTTACATTTGACCTACCGCATTTCTGAGCCTGTCATTTCTATTAACCGTAGAAAGAAATCTGTGGACACCAAAACAACCAAAAACATTCCCTACGATGTCCTGGTCCTTGCAACTGGGTCTTCAGCAGTGTTACCAAAGGCCTTGCTTCCTCCGTTGCCCACTGGTCTGAGTTGCTATGATGAAATGGGCGTGTTTTCGTATCGAACCATTGATGACGTACAGAAAATCATAAGCTGGAGTGAAAGGCAGGCTGGTGGGAAGGCCCTAGTTGTCGGGGGGGGCCTTCTCGGCCTCGAAGCTAGCAAGGCGCTGTATGACTTAGGTACTTTTGACACTATTGGACTCATTCATCGTAGTAAATGGCTCCTGTCTCAACAACTAGATGATGCAGGCGGTCTCATGTTGGCTGATAAGGTTCGTGATCTAGGCATAGAGACACACCTCGGCTGCGAGGTATCTGAGCTCATCTTCACTGATAATAAGCTATCCGCAGTCAGACTCAATGACGGCTCACTACAAGAGTGCAGGCTCCTTATATACGCAATCGGAATACGTCCACGAGATGAGCTTGCTACCACTGCAGGCATTGAGACGGCTCCGAGAGGAGGTGTGGTTGTTAATGACTCTCTTCAGAGTTCAGATCCGTCTATATATGCCATTGGGGAATGTGCGAACTGGAAAAATCACGTCTTTGGCTTGATTGCACCCGGAGTAGAAATGGCGGATGTACTGAGTTTTAACCTAACGCAAGCTGAACTGCATACGCCTCGTGTTTTTGAAGAACCAGAGGTGGGGACACGTCTGAAACTGATGGGAGTAGACGTTGCCAGCTTCGGAGACTATTTTGCGGATAGAAATGGTCCAAAGAAGATACCTCGTCGAAAAGGTCCGTTCACCACTTCAGATGTCGTCCCGCTCGTTCTCACAGATCCCTTCAGTGGCACTTATAAGAAGCTCATATTTTCCAAGGACGGGAGCTATCTACTTGGCGGAATTCTCGTTGGAAATATATCTGAGTTCACGAAGTTCTCTAACTGGACTGTTACTAGCAAAAAGCTTGATAAGTCTCCCTCTGAGATCATGGTTCCAGCCTCCGCGGCTAACGCTGAAGATGATGTCGACGAACTCGATGAGAGCGCCCAAGTATGCAGCTGTAACAACGTAACGAAGGGCCAGCTGTTGGCTAAACTCCGGGACGGCAGTGCTTCATCTGTAGGCGAGCTCAAATCGCTAACAAAGGCTGCAACAGCTTGCGGTGGCTGCGAAGGTACAGTCAAAGCTTTATTCAGTTCAGAGATGAAGCGACTCGGAAAGGAAGTCTCAGCGTCACTGTGCCCGCACTTCGTAGAGTCTCGAGCTGATCTCTTCAACAAAGTTATGGTTAAGGGTATCGACAGTTTCAGCGAGGTTATGCGACAGCTCAGTCGGACTCCAGAGGCGAATGGGTGCGAAATATGTAAACCTACAATTGCTTCCATTCTATCGAGTCTCTATAACCGCTTTGTTATGGATCAGAAATTCGCGGGACTTCAAGAAACGAACGATAGGTTCCTGGGCAACATTCAGCGTAACGGCACGTATTCTGTCGTACCACGAGTAAGTGCTGGTGAAATTACTCCTGAGAAGCTAATTAAACTGGGTCAGGTTGCGCGCAAGTATAATCTATACACGAAGATTACGGGTGGTCAGCGAGTCGATTTATTTGGTGCCAAAAAACAGGATCTTCCGTCTATCTGGTTGGAGCTTGAGACTGTCGGCTTTGAATCCGGACATGCATATGGCAAGTCTTTGCGTACCGTCAAATCCTGTGTTGGCACTACCTGGTGTCGCTTTGGTATCGGTGACTCGGTGGGCATGGCTGTACGTCTCGAGGAGCGATACAAGAGCGTCCGGTCCCCTCATAAAATCAAGGGCGGAGTGTCAGGATGCATTCGAGATTGTGCGGAGTTTCACAATAAAGATTTCGGTCTCTGTGCGACTAAGTCTGGCTTCAGTGTCTATGTTGGTGGAAATGGTGGTATGAGACCGGCACATGCAGTACTGCTACAGGCCGACGTTCTCCCAGACAGAGTAATTCCACTTATTGATCGCTATCTCATGTTTTATATTCGTACCGCAGACCGCCTCCAACGTACCGCACGTTGGCTAGAAGCATTACCTGGTGGTGTGGAATATCTTAAGGATGTTATCATCAATGATAAACTTGGAATATGCGATGACCTTGAACAGCAGATGAAAAACTTAGTTGGCTCTTTCTATGATGAGTGGGCGGTAGCTTCTCACGATCCTGAGACGCTAAAAGATTTCAGGCAATTCGCTAACACTTCGCGGACCGTAGAGACGGTGGAGATTGTTTACGAGCGTGGACAGCCTCGCCCAGCCGACTGGAATCCAGACGAGTCCGCTAGCTCTGCAACAGAGAACTTTCGCGGTCACAAGTGGAG
Organism: Wickerhamiella domercqiae; assembly: GCA_001599275.1. NCBI lineage: Eukaryota > Fungi > Ascomycota > Dipodascomycetes > Dipodascales > Trichomonascaceae > Wickerhamiella > Wickerhamiella domercqiae. The sequence goes on from BCGM01000002.1 coordinate 1,608,639, forward strand.
CTCTGTTGAGTGGCAGGCAGTATGCGATTCATCTGACCTTCCAGACTTACCGGCTGGGTCATCAACTACAGTTCTTGTAGGCGACACTCAAATTGCCCTATTCCGGACACGAGAGAAAATGTTTGCCTCTCAAAACATGTGCGGCCATCGACGCGCATTTGTGTTATCTCAAGGGATCTTAGGGTCTAACGATTCTGGAGCTACCTACGTATCTTGTCCATTGCACAAACGCAATTACGTTCTTGAGGGTCCCGAACGTGGCTCTTGCAGCAACTCGCCGGATCAGTCGTTGGCAACATTTGATATCAAGGAGGACGCTGGAAAAATATGGGTTTTGCTGCCCCCAGTATCAGAGTTGGATGGACTTCTATCGACTTCAAGATGGAAGGTTCGCCGTGGTGAAGGCGGCAATCAGCTCAAAAAACTTGATGATGAGTTCCCGATGCCGCTGCCACAAAGAGTGACTTGCAGTGATGCGGAATTACTGGCATGGTGAGGTGCCATTAGTAGCTATTTATAGCCATCACTTGTTTTTATTAGCTAGCTAGAGAACTTAACGGGAGTCTACACCACATAGACCACGGTTTTGGTCAAACTTGGGCTGCGTTATGAATATGGTGATAGAATTCGAGCCTCTTAGGCTTGAACAAGATGCTGAAGTGGAAACTACAGCGAATATGCAATTCATATTCCCAAGATTGGGATGTTTCAAAAGTAGCATGAGTATGTACGATGCAGGATGATAATATGGAATTTTTGACCTTGTAACTAAATACCTAGAAAAGAATCACTTGTATTATACAGTTATATTTTAGTTTGGGAATCAAAATTGCTCAGAGTTCCAAGCTGCCACAACACATCCGCGCATATCGAGTATCACTTATCAGTATTGACTAGATTTGAGCTGGCTCGCTGCTGTATTCGCTTTTGCGAGGTGCTCGCGGAATGTTTTGACTATTGGCTGCCAAGTTAACAATATATACAAGGTCGTGGACACGCACATCTCCACAGAGACTAAAAGGACGCGAGTTTGGTCATCACGAATCTTATCTTTGTTGTCGTAAATGCTAGAGCTAGTCACACAATTCGCCACATTTTTCGCTCATATGTTGGCTACTCCGATACTGGGTCGCTCAATCCTGTATGGACCCGAAGATTATCCAGATCTGTCCGGTCAAGTGTGGGTAGTCACCGGCGCCACCGGAGGGATTGGCCTCGCCATAGCTCTCAAATTAGCAAAACAGAACGCCAAAATTTGGCTGTCTGGACGCGATGAGAAGAAAATGCAGATTGCCATTGAGCGCGTGATTCAGGAAGTTCCTAACGCAAAAGTCGATAGCTTTTTGGCAGATCTGAGTGATCTGAGTACTATAAAGCCTGGAGTAGCTCGACTCCTCCAGACAGAAAAGCGTCTCAACGGGATAATCCACAATGCTGGTGTCATGAATGTACCTCGTAAGAGTGTATCTGCGCAAGGGATTGAATTGACTGTAGCAGTAAACAATGTTGGTGCCCATCTTCTTCAAAAGCTGCTAGACCCGCTGATCGAATCTACCCCAGATGCTAGGATAGTGCTTCTCTCATCTTTGGCGCATACTAATGCGCCTTGGGGCCTCGTTTCATCTGTGGAAGTTATATCGGAGACGACAGGAGTCAGAAGTCCAGAGAAAAATTACGGGATTTCAAAAGCCTTATCTATCGAGCAGGCGATATGGTGGACTCGAACTCATCCTGATTCTAAAGTCAAATCGATCTCTGTTCACCCTGGTATCATAGAGACCGATATAGCCCGTACGACTTCTGGCTGGGAACTTCAGCTTTCTCACCTTTTGATGTGGAATGTTGACTACGGTACATTATCCCCTTTGTATGCAGCCCTAGCTCCTGACGTACCGAACAATGCGTATGTTGTTCCATTTGGACGTGTCGGCTACGTACGACCAGATATACTTGCGGCTATCCAATCGCCAAAGGGCAAGGATATCTGGAACTGGTTGGATCAACAAGTTCAAGCTTATGCATGATATCTTATACCCTCTATACACATATATATTTTTCAATCTTTATTTTTTCAATCGAAAAGACCCGCTTTAATCCTTGCATTGCGGAATTGCGGCTCGACGGCGTCTACAGCCTCGACTACTTTACTCCAGGCGTTGATAAAAGCGTCGTCAGAGAACCGCTGCGCAGCCGCATACGCACGCTTCCGTAATTGAAGCTGATCTGAGGTCGACAGAGTCAGAGCATCCAGTAGGCACTCGCTCAGCAGGGGCCATTTGCCGGACACATAGTCTGGATCACGCGCGGACGCAAAGAGGAAGCCTGGCACACCTTCATCATCGCGAACGATATCTAGAAGGGGTCCAGCACTGGCATGTGCAACCGGAATAAGGCCCGCAGCCATACTCTCAACAATGCCCATCCCGAAATGCTCGTTCCACATAGTGTTAGCGCCAACCGAGCTTGTCTCGAGAATTCTGCGAACCGCCGTCCACGGAGCATTCTGAACGATAGTAAAATCTTCATCGGTTAGTTCATACTGTTTACGCGCAATCTGCTGGAGGGCGGCTACCTGTAACGCATCTGTTTCGTCCCTGACAGAACCGATTAAAATGAGATGAGGTTTGGTACCAAGCCGTTTACGCGCTGCAGTCCTGATCTTAGCAAATGCATGGATAAGAAGCTCGTGGCGTTTTTCAGGACGGAACTGTGCGACGTAGACGATTGCTGGCGAGCGCTTCATATTCCAATCTACGGTGAAATCTTGGACGCCTACGGGAGGGTACACGACCTCCACGCTTGACAACTTCCACACCTTCGACAAATGTTTACTCGTCCAAGTGGAATTCGCTGTGACCTTGGTGGCATAGCTGCCAGCTAGCCGGTACGCCAACATCATCGCGCGCCAGTACACACGCTTAGGACTCCACCATTTCAAGGTCCCAAGCATCTCGTCTTGTACAAATGGGAAGTGGGTATACGTCACTATCGGGATCCGTGCCGCCCAGCTTACCACTGGGTACGCGAAAGCGAGACCCGTCGTATCCACAAGTACATCCGGAACAAGGTTGGATATCGCTTCGTAGCCGAGCACCATCATACCAACAGCCTGTGAAATTAGAGTCAGGCGCTTGTATGTAGACGCATCAGCCAACCAGGCTTGGGTCAAAGCAATCACAACGATTCGAGAAGACTCATTGCTGGAGTAGGTGATACCAAATCGGGCACCCGCTTGCTCAATCAAGGCAGCCGCTGACATTCGCTTTGAGCCGTCTACGTATAGAGCAACCACGTGGCGGGGATCCTCTAAAGTCGCTTTGATGGCCATCCATAGCACACGCTCGCCACCGCCTCCAGCGGCCGCGTTCGGATGAAGGAAGCCCCAGATCTTGCGCCCTTCAACGGGAGTTGGCTTTGCCGGCAGGCTGGCAGCGCTCATCTCTCCCAGGTTGGTTAGAAGCGCAGGGTTCCGAGATTCCAGCACAAGCTGGCGTCTTAGAGCACCCGATCTTAGCTTAGCTGGGATCGGGGCACCGCTCTTGGCTGCTAAGAGCACCACGTCCCGCCAACCTGACTTGGGTGCACGCAGATACACACGAAGGTACTCCGAGGCGATACGCCAGAGCACAGCTACCGTGACGAGCCCCGCTATGAGGTAAATGGCTGTGTCGGGGGCTATAAACATGATTAGCTTAGTCGGTCATGACGCGACTTTTCATTTTCACCGATGGTGACAGATCGCAGTCTGTGCTAGACCGAATCTCCTAAATCGGACCGATTCACGCAAAAAATATCTATGGGACATGCAATCAAGGTAGTGTGTAGCGGAGATCGATTTATAACTACTCGTTCCGAGCAATTATGTAGGAGAGATTTTTCCGCGGTAGTAGTAACGATTATTTCCTTCTGAGTATCGGTGAAATAAAAAATAAAGAGTACCGGCTGCAGTGCTAGAATAAAAATGTAGCGATCAAGGGCGCTACACAGCTTTCAAATTAGACTGGACGTGCAGCTTTCCTCACGTCCCTCATCTCTACCCTAGCCCTATGTATGGAGCGAGTTCTTTATGAGCATAATACTGATTGAAAAATAAGAAGGGTGCGGAGTACGAAAATTAACTTTAGAATTTTACGATGAAGATCCAACAGCTCCTATACGTGAGCTCTGTAGCTGCCTATGGGGATTTCTTTGGGTTTTTATGTGGAGCTATCATAGGGAATAGCTCAGTATCTCCATGTCTTGGAGCAGACTGGTATATGCAAGAGCCATCATGCTTTTGTCACAACGAAGAATATCTTTCTAGCCTTTATCAGTGTATTTCTTTGGCTTCAGAAATGGTGGGAAATAAAGGAGCCATAGGCAACTCGTGGCATGCTTTGCACTCAACCTGTGGAGAAAACAAGGAGAAAGTCATTAGTCTGGAGGCTGTCCGAAAACTGAATCCGCCGAACGCCACCTACGGAATTGAAACAACTAAGGAGACTCTTGTCGACGGAAACGTTCTTAAAACGGGAGAGGCTAGGCATCTAGAGGCTGTGGCTACAGACATATATGCGTACGCTACGTTAGCATACATATTCGGAATGATACTGGTTGCGATTATTTTCAACCTCGCATCATTTTTGACTCCTCGTGCCCTATACTTGCTCGAGAACTCTTATATTGCTCGTCCTATACGGCAATATGTGACCATTCCCGCGCTGTTTGGCCGCTCTTGTGCCCAAGCTGTGGAACTGATGCCTGAATTCTTTTTCGACATACCCGCTCGCATACCAACTCTGATGCTGATTGGATATATCTGCCTTGTGATCGTACTTCTTGCTGTAAATTTCCATTGTGAACTTTCACGGTACTACTCCTACTTCGAGGCGCCATCCTGGGTAATTGGCTATTGGCTCGGTCAAAGAACTGGAGTTTATGCTACTGTCCAACTTCCTATGCTGATCCTATTTGCAGGTCGCAATAATGTTCTGCAGTGGCTCACTGGTTGGAATCATTCAGAATTTCTGCTATGGCACAGGTGGACTGCCCGCGTATTCACCGCAGAAGTAGGGGTTCACGCTATCACGTACACAGTTTATCGTGGGCTCCAAGGAAGGCTACCCCGAGTATTCACTGCTCCTTACTGGATTTGGGGACTGATTGCGGCCTTCTCTGCCTTTTTCCTCTGTTTGACCGGGATTACCAGATCGGTTCGCACTGCTTCCTACGATTTGTTTATCGTGGTCCATTTTTGTTTAGCAGTCATCTGCGTTCTAGGGACCTGGATTCATCTCAGTCTTTTGACTGAAGAGGTTTTAAAGGCGTTATACGCAACTGTAGCTATCTGGGGCTTTGATCGAGCGGTCCGCCTGTTGAGAATAGCATACAATGGATTTTTCGGTGTCCAATGCCATGTTAGGATTCTGCCAGGTGATATGCTTGAGCTCACAATCCATTCAAAGCAAAAGTGGAGAGCTCGAGCAGGACATTATGCGTTTATTCATTTCGGTCTACCTCTTCACTGGTGGCAGTCTCATCCTTTTACACTCATAGAACCTGAGAAGGGGGTAATTAGGCTGTATGCAGGCGTTCATTCTGGTATCACACGGGCGATACGGGACCGAGTACTCAACGGACAAAGTTCTTTCAAAGTGTGGATAGATGGGCCGTACGGTGTGCCCGTCAATCTGTCACGCTTCGATAGAATAGTGTTCATCGCTGGTGGAGCAGGAATAACAGCTATTGGCTCCCAGATTATGCACGAACTCCATGAAATCCACGATGACCTCTGGCTTTACTGGGCTATAAGAAACGAATCACCGCTTGAATGGTTCTCCGACGAGCTCTCCCAGATGAAAAACGTGCACATCACGGCCAATGTGTCTAACTCAGCTTCAAAATCGAAAGGCACTCCGTCTGTTGACTCTGAAGAACAGAAATTCCTTGTCACAAAGGAGGCGACGTCAAGTTATCAAGAGTCTCCCAGAGTTGAGGTGCAACACCATAGAATGGACGTGCCTAGTGTGGTTGCAGAGCACATTTCACATGCCTCTGGTTCAACTTGCTTCTTCGTCTGTGGTCCAGCAGGAATGGCTGATGAAGTTCGTCAGAGTGTAGCAAGCAATTTGAGTAACACAAATCACTACGTCCAGTTCTTTGAAGAAACCTTTATCATGTAATTACGTTCTTTTATCGGTCTCAGGCATTAAATTATATATGTCTGTTGTCAACTTGCTTAGTCTGGCCCGTCCGCTCAACTGCGCGACGGATTTCATACTGCCCAGAGTGGGATTCATAGCGTACCCAAGGCATCGCCTGATACCTTATATGAGGTTCGTTAATTTTCAAATAACGAATTGCCATACCTGACAATGCAACACCCGGCATTTCGAAACGCGCCAGCACGGGTGCCGAGCCTACTTGGGAAGCTTCAGGTGCGTCATCTGGAGCTATTGACACTCGTAGTTCGGCTTTCATAGTTGCCGAGCGTCCGCCTCCAAAATTGCGAATTCTCCAAACCACTGCTGAATGCTCAGGAGCGTACACCACATTTCCAATGCTAGTCTTACATCGTGGGGAATCGCAATCAGGTGGAACAGGAAACTTGAATTCTACAAAGGAGCACATTTGTCGCTTACGGTACCGAGCAGTTATAGTGCACGATATATTGATGCGAGTAGCAGATGGCCGTACTATCACAGGCTCTACCTTGAACAAAGGCTTTTGCGATAGCTGGGTTCGCTCTACGCGATAAGTAGCAAGATCAACTTCCCCGTCCGGCGGGATGAATTCAATTGTGCCGTCAGCTTCGTACTTTTCGAGAGATACACATTGGTGAAATGAAATTTCTTGCAGCTGTACATATCTGCTGGCACGGTACCTTGTCATATCCGCTGTGATCTCCTTGTCATTTATTCCGAGCTTGAGGGTTGGCATTCCGCTCAAGAATACCTTAAGATGAATTTTGCCTAATATTTCTGTAGTAATAGGCTTTCCTTCGGCGTTAATCGTTGTGTTCACAACCTCCCGAACATCTACGAACAGCTCGTTCTTGTTATACCAGATTCCCCAAGGCCGCCAACTTACCTTGTCCGTGAGTGCGCTGACGGCCGTTGAAACCTCTAGCTGATATCCGGACTGTGTCACATAGTCCTCCAATAAATTCGCGTCGGTTGTCTGGATCACCCCGAAATCAGCCATCTCATCTAGCAATTCGTAAATAATCACAAAATTATCCCTGACGCTCTCCTCCTCAACATTCTTCACAAATTTTTCTAGCACAGTGATCAGTCTGTGCAGAAACTGCAGTACCGCCATGGCGTTGGCTCTAAGTGAAGTTGACACTGCTAGTAATATGATGTTTGTATGGCGAATGTACAAATAGTTCACGCCAGCGTGAACAAAGCAGGGCTCCGGATGATCCAGCAGCAACGATGGAAACTCATCAACGGCCGACTGAGGCACATCTCCCTTGTAGTTTCGTGCCAGCAGCGGCGCGCCGGCCTGGTCTAAAAACCAGACCGCGGAAGCCATGCAGTTTGTTTGTTACTAACAAACGAGGCGGGGGAGATGGGAGTACTTACATGAATTTCTAGGGTTTTGGTGGACTCTTAACTAAATCAGAGGCAGTCTCATCAATGCTTTCGGCTAGACGAAGGTCGTAGTCTGATATTGTATCTTTATCATTAGTTTTCAGCACGAATGTGGAAAATCGATACTTTATATGAACTTCGGGGTGATGCTGCAGGGAGTCCGCTGTAGCTGCCGTTCGTCTAACGAGCTCAGCTGCCATTGTGTGAGAGGGCAAACCAAACTTCTTCACTAGATGCCCGTCCATGACATACCAGCCTTTCTCCTTCAAAGTACTGAGTTCAGTCGATGATAGTGGGCGATACTCTCTCACTGCCTTGGCTGCTGCTCTTACTATGCTAGACTTCATTTTGTCTTGAGGTAACGAGAGCTTTCCACCTGCCTTCGCTAAGTCAGCGGCGGTCCCATCTCACGCTCCCTCTCTCTTGCATTCCGTGCGATATTCATTCTCATTGTGCTGGAAATTAAGGGCTTCCATGGGAACGCCTAAGTGTATAGTCGCAGAGGTCAATTTTATAATTGCAGTCAATACACCAAATCTCTCCGTAGTATTATCTATGCGGCGTATTCCATAAAACTAGTCAGCTTGCCGCGACGCGTCAGGACCCGTCCCTACATGTAGCTGCCACTATCCAAGTTCTCAAAATATTGCCTTCGCACGTGCCTGTTGGTGGCAGGGACCTAATTCCAGCAATACGTTGCCCCTATTTCCGCGAACGTTGTGCTGATGTCTCTCAGTTTTTGGGAACTCGATAATCGCCCGCAGAAGATAAGTGAGGGTTAGGGTGTCATTGTCTGAACTGGGAAGGTGAGGAAAGGGGTCCGCCGTCATCTCTGTCTGAAGATGCGCTGAGCCGCCGTGCATAAAAGCGCTTAAGTCATACATATTAGTCACCTAGCCTTAGCTCTTCAGACATCGGCTCCTTCACAGGGTCTTGATTTACTCAACAATTGTCGCGAGCTATCGGTGAATGTCGGCGCTTGCAGATTCAGGTCAACCTACGGAAAGGTCCGAGGCCCGCAACGAGACTACGACTCCTTCTACTGCTTCCTCTGCATCGCAAACATCTCCCCCGCAACATCATGGCGGTCCACCTTCGGGAGGCAGCGCGTTGTATGTATATGAACTTGACTCTAGCGTTAACGAGGTTGTACTTCACGCCGCTTTGTTGCCACTGGCGTCGAAAATTGCCAGCATTCGGCTTGGCCGTGATCAGATGAGGCAGCAGCCCCTAGGCTACGCGTTTATAAACTTCCGCGGGGCTGACGACGCGTTTGAAGCTGCGGAGAAGCTACAACCTCTTTTTGTTCATAATTCTTTGGTGCGTTTGGCGCCCTTTCGTGACCGCAGTACGTTCGTGCGGCCCCCCAGAGTCCACCCGAGTCAAGTTGACGGAGTGTTTGTTAAGAATCTTCATCCAGATGCCACTGCTGCGGATCTCTATCACAAATTTGAACAGTTTGGCACAATATCTGCCTGTCGCGTTGCCCTCAATGACTACGGGCAGAGTCGTGGATTTGCATACATTACATATGAGGAGCAGACTCCAAGTGACGAGGACCCGGTTCAAAAAGCTATCGATGCAACGAATAATACCCCTTTTGTCGAGGGCCGAAGACTGTTTGTGGGCCGGAATTTGCCGCGCCAGGTGCGTATGGGCTGGCTTGGCGACGCGAACTCCTCTCAAGACGATGAACGCAATCTCTTTGTTAAGGGAATCGTGCAAAGTGTCTCAGACCAAGTTTTCTACGAGCTTTTCAGTAGTATCGGTCCTCTTGAGATGTACACTTTGCCACTTGACGACCTAGGCTATAATCGTGGCTTTGGCTTTGTACGCTACTTAAACCATGATGATGCCGAGCGTGCGATCAGCGAGCTTCAGAGTTGCGAACTTCATGGCAGCCCTCTTAACATCTCTCACGCGCAGCAGCGGGGTACTGGAGGGTCGCGTCAATCGCCCCCAGAGCTCTCAGATACTTCCACTGGGCGAAGAGGGTCTACCCCAAGTCTAGCCGCGCAGGCAACGCATTCACCGGCTAATTTGTATATCCGATGTATCGACTCTGACGTTACAGACGAGATGCTCGAGGTAGAATTCTCCAAATTCGGGCCCATTCTTTCTGCCAAAGTGATCCTAGATGACGCTGGCCAGTCAAGGCGGTATGGGTTTGTCTGCTTCGAGAGGGCTGAGGATGCGTCGGTAGCAATTCAAGAAATGAACAACCGACCTGTATGGGGACAAAACTTGTACGTTGCTCGTGCTCAACGTAAAGAGCGGCGTTCTAACAATGGTCCGCGACCACCTCGTGCAGGATCGGTTGGACCGCAGGCCCAGGCTCACGCACAAGCTCAAGCTCAAGCCCAGGCAGCTGCAATGGCACAGGGATACTATTACATGCCGCATTACTATGCTGGTATGCCTTACTACTATACTGGGATACCAAGTAGTGAGCCGCAGATAGCGTCTGGCTCAAGAAATACAAGCCACATGTCTGAACCCCTCCAAACGTACACCGAAAATAAGGATGAGCCTGTTCCGATGGCGGGACTCAGCTCACGACAGCGCGGATATGGCTCTTCTCTAGCCGCTGCTGTCGCGTCGGCCGCTGATGCTGCAGCGGTAAAGCAAGTCATAGGCGAAGCGCTCTATCCCAAAGTGTTAGCCCATGCATCCGTCAATAATAATCACGATTTGGCGTCACGCGTTACAGGAATCATGCTGGAGCAGGACACAGACAATTTATTGCGATGGATAGACACTGAAGTGGTACTTGACCGACGCATTCAACAGGCTTTTGATGCTTACACCGACTGGGCGGGGCAGAGATAACGACTAAACTAAAGTAATTTGTGTGAGCATCTATGGAATAAATATTTATAGTGACGGGGCTAGATCATCTTCTTTGCTATGCTTGCTCTTAAGTTTCTCTTCAAGCTTCTGGAATTGCTCAATTCCAATCTGTTCTTCAGGATCCAAAACTTGCTCGACACCGCGAACCTCTTCCACATAATGCATCAGCATACTCTCGATGCCATGTTTGAGTGTCACAGAAGATGAGTCGCACGACCGGCAAGCTCCTTGGAGCTTGAGTTGTACAATACCCTCCGGGGTAAACCCACGGTATTCAACGTCTCCGCCATCCTCCTGAATAGCAGGGCGGATTCGAGTGTCGATAAGTTCTTTGATCATAGAAACAGCTTCTGAATCGTCTTCGGAAAATTGAGTGTCTACACGCGGTGTGGAGCCCTCATTCAAGACGGGCTGGCCGCTAGACAGATGCTCGGTCAAAATTGAAAACACTTCGGGCTTCAACAAGGGCCATTGATACCCATCATCCTTCTCAATAGTGATGAAATCGGGTCCAAACATTACTCCGTGGATTCCATCAACTCCGAACAGCCTGTGAGCAAGTGGTGACGAGTGAGCCTCGCGACCATTTAGAAACTCGACTGTTGATGCTCCGGGACCTAGAACATCTTGAGAGGGAAGAAACTTGAGAGCATCAGGATTCGGTGTTGTGGCCGTTTGAATGAACAAGGACCGAGCAAGGACAGGAAGCCTAGCAAAACGTACGGGCTTACGAGCCAGTAGTGAGAACATATTCGTGAAATTTCTGATTATGTCAGGGGATCGGTGGCGTGACTATCCCAGAACCGTGATTAGACAAGAGAGAGGTGAATAAGGGAAAAGGCACAGAAACTTGCTGTTCGGAATTGCTGCTAAGGGAGACGACACCTGACTTCTAGAATTCTTGTTGTTTAAAAGAGATAAGAGTACAGTTTCTGTTATTAAATAACTTTAAGTTGAGCACCCATCCATGAGCTTATTTTTAGGACGTTTGTAGCCCGCCTTTTCCCACGATGTCGCGTTGACGTTCAGATAGGCCTTTGGGTGATCAGATATGTACTGAGTCGTTTCCCAGCCTTCAGGATCACAAGTTAATGAGGTCATGTTCGAGTCCTGGTAGATTCGGACGTAGTCAACTCTTAAATGTGCAGGGAAAGTAAGGTCCAGCCAGTCAATATAAGTCCACGAGCTTGAAATGGCCAAGTTCATAACGACTGACATTGGCTCACGGGAGATCTGCCGCTGGCCGATGTTTCCGTTGGGCGACAATGCTGCATTGTACATTGTATAAGCAGGTGTACCTGCGACGTACCATGAGATATAACCGTCCTTCCCGTCATTGAATTCATCGTTGAGATACTCTACACCGAAACTGTGGTAATTTGGAACCTTGGGGGAGGATACATACTCATACCAGTCATCACCGAGGTATGTATATGCCGACGCGGCCTGCTGGAGCGGGCCACCAGTCCATGAGTTCATTTTGGAGATAGTCGTATTGTAAATCGCAATAAAGTCGTAGTCAACCATGTACCAAATATCCATAGGCGCAATTTGCAAAGACTGAGAAGCCATACTCCAAATAGGATATTCCGTGTTGGGGGTATTTGAGACAGATCCTTCGATGATATCTATTTCAGGTGCACCCCGCCCTTTACCTGGTGTGGGATGATCCTCTCCTGAGCATACACAGGAGGAGAGGCGTTGACCAGGCAAATACGAGATTCCGTCGGGAGCGCTTTGGTTAGGTGTGATACCCACGTCGCAATCGAAATAGGAATACGGCCAAACTCCCTCGGACGTGGCAAGATATCCGGGCCGAGCCAGATTTCCGAGCGTCCACAAACCTGGCCAGAAACCGAGAATAGTTCCAGAACCAGGAAGCAATGCACCTATCTCGATATATCCCTGACGGAAGCATAACTTGTTCCAAGACTGTAGCATGCCCGAGCGATAAAGGAGGTTGTGGTTTGTATATGCGTCCAATTTTAGTATCAGGGAGCCATTTGCTGTAGTGACAGCATCAGGGTCATACCACTCCAAATCCTGGGTAGCCTGATAATGGAAGTTCGCTGCTTCCCAGAATGTGTCGTCACCGGGATAAAAGGTGCGGCCCTCAACATTGAACTCGTCTGAAAATACAAGGTCCCAGGTCTTGCCATTCAATGATGTGTGAGTTTTAGCACTCTCCGGAGTATCTGTATCAATCAACGGTCTCAGGGCTTTCAGGTGTGAGTATGAATAGGGTGATAGAGAGGCACCTTGGTTTGGCGCAGGAGATCTCTCTGTGGGACCAGTGAAGTCGAGTATGGGCAAAAGAATGAATACGATAATGGATCCCGCGATCAGCAAAATAAATGCTATGAGGCAACCCCAACCACGGCGGTCGAGTCGATGGCACCGGCGGTCTGCTATCGCATCCGCGATCGGGTCTGGATTGTGTAGGTAGTCGTCTGCTTCTTTCTCGTCCATGTGCAAAGGGAAGTCGGTGGCAGGGTATCCACCGAAAGGACTGAAATCTGCATTGACTGAAGCTGCTAAAAATGGATCATTCTCCTCGTTCACAGAGCTTGTTAGTGACGCAGTACGCCCGTCATCGTAGCTGGAATGAGAATATCTAGTTCCCTTAACCGAAGGAGGCATAAGGCTCTTGCGCATAGGATACCGATCAAAATCAGGACCACTCATGGCGCTTGGTGGGTATGGAGCAGCACCATTTACTGATAATCTCGTTCCAGAGCCCGAGTTGGAAGAGGCTACCGTTGCTTCACCGAGCATGCTGTCTGATAAAGCTGCAGAGCTAGCCTTAGAGCTTGTGGACGCATCCGACGACCCAAACCCGTTTTCTTGTGAGCTGGTGAATGGGTTGTCTGAGTCGTGCGCGCCAGGAGTCCCGCTAGTGTTGGAGTGGTGGATGGGCTCATATTCACCGCGGTCGCGGCCACCAGTCAAGCTTTTCATTATTCAGAGAGAGAGCAACTTGAATTCTCACGTCTCTAATCGTAAAATGCTTGTATATCCGAGATCGAATCCAACGTGGCAACCCACCGCAGAAATAATTGATGAAAAGGAGGTTTTAGGCTGCGCTCGACGGTTAATAATCAAGGTTCTCCGGCAAGGAGCATTGAGCTCTTCAGCCTCCGGCGTTTTATTAGTCACTACTCGCAATTTACGTGGTGTGTAACCAAAATTAGAAACGCGTTTTGTCACTCTGCTGCAGGTTGAAACGATATTCCTACAAATGCGACGGAATAGGCTCCCTGACCGACGGACTTAGACAAGTATTTTCGCAGTTCCGATATATGTCATTGTAGAGGATGTAAATAAATATTTAAGAAATATATAATGAGAGTCATAGGCTTTTTTAAGCCTGATCATAAGTAGTTCGACAGATATATCTCTATTAACGCGCGGCCCACACTAGCCACAGGTAGGCCGGCAATTGCTGTCTGAACATGACTCCTCGCAGTCGAAGTTGACCCCTTATGAACAGCCAATAATGCAAGTAAAGTGATCATATCGTTGGCGCCTCTTGAGCCGATGTGAGCAAGGATAGCTTCCGTTTGCTGGGGCTGTATAATGCTGCCGTTGCAAACTTCATCGATAAGAGCCCAAACAGTCTCCGAAACTATCGCAATTGACATCTGATTGATTAGACTCTCGCTGAGGTTTTGACCATTCTCCTCCGGGTTAGCAGCACATTCATCCGGCTTAGTAGAGGACTGGACTAAGCTTCTTTGAAATAGAAGCTTGTTCAGGGATCTCAATCTGTCAAACAGTAATCTCTCATCGCTGAGGTCAGATGTAACCACAAGACCGTCACTTTGGGACATACATTCAGCAACACCGCGCAAAAGCACGTAGTCTTCCGTTACGCAAAGCTTCTCAAGCACAATTGGAGGCTTCAGCATATCCAAATGTGGTATATTATCCTCTTCTGAGAGCAATGTGATTATTTGTTGCATGGCTTCAAGCTCGCCGGTCATACGACCTTGGAGTCGAGCATCATCTGACTTGATACGATTCATGACAGATTGGGTGATTCGAGAAAATCGCTTGACTCCGAAAACCTCATCCAGGGAACCCGATAGTTCTCGATTGAAGGTCTCTGTCACGAATTCTAAAATGTGTTTCTGGCTATTGTTCACGCAGTTCTTGTTGTCGTCATCGTCAGCAGTAGCAGCTTCAGCTTCAGCTTCAGATGACATTTCAATGTTCTCCAGTTTTGCCTTCACTTTCACATTTTTACTCCCCCATGGTAACGAAAATGCAGAACGAGATAGCTTGCGGCGGCTTACTACGGTTTCTATGCGATGTGAGCGATCAGGCGAAAAGATAGGATCATATCCCAGGCAAATCCGCTCGCTCTTACCACAATTACGACATATAGGATGAGCTTCATCACATTTGATTCGCCGCTTTCGGCAAGTAAGACATCCGGTCTTTGTGCGGCGTTTAACATCTTGATTTAATGAACGCAGCCACGGTTGCAGATGAGCCATAGGCATAGTCATAGGATTGAGTCCAGGGTTGAGGCCCGGATTGAGGCCATGATTGAGGCCAGGATTGAAAGGCATTTGCACCGGCATAGGCGACATAGGGAGCATCTGCGGTATGTGGGTGCCTGCGACGTACTGCATCTGTGCCTGAAGTTGCTGACGCTGATACTGTTCGTGAAATTGCTGCATTTGTTGCTGGTACTGCTGCTGCTGCTGCTGCTGCTGCTGAAACTGGTTCACTTGCATAGTCGTAGCGGTTGGCGGGAATTGTGCGATGGGACCAAGCATTGCCGGCGACATCATGGGTCCTACCATGCCAACAGGTGGTGTCAGCCATCCGCAACCGTCTCGAGTGTCAATCTGAGTGGGCAAGTACCGTTTTCGAGGAGGCTCAGTAGAGCTGCTATCTGATCTTGGTTCTGATGTTGTGTATACTTGGTACAGCGGTGCACTATGCTGATTGAAACAGCTGACCTGTGGACGAATTGGGTATGAAGTGGCTGCAGCTCCATACGAGACCCCAGCTTCGGCGACTCGAGGTACTTTGTTGTTTGGTAAGACCGCGGGCAAGACCGCAGGTTGAGCTGATGCAGGTGATAGCGGAGATTGAGCTTCCGAGTAACGTTTTAGCTCAGGCGAAGGAACGTATGGCGGGGKAGGKGGATTTGCAGGCAGTTTGCAGCTTCTCGCTTGCTGATCCCATGATGTTGCAGGTGCATCGTGTCCTGTAATACCCGTGTTGCCTTGATTGCTGGTAGAAGTCTTGCGCAAGGCCTCAGTATCATGTTTCTCGCTCCCTGGGCCGCCAGGTTGGCTTAACAAAGCAGAGATTCCGGGTAGCGTAGGTACATATTCGTCCCTTCCATGTGCTGGTGGTGATGAGGACGTGGCAACTGCCCTTCCCAGCGTCGCATGTTGCGGCGGTGGATCAGTAGCAGCTTCTGCAGCATCTGCTGGCGCCATGACACTCAGAATCACTGTTAAACCAACCCCGGGACTGCTTACGGTTTTATAAGATGTTCCTGTCGGGACTTCTCTAAGGAGACAAAGAGCAGATTCGGCTGATCTGGCGGTGATCGACAAACTTGCCACGAGGTAATTTCTGCGCAAGGAACGTACGGCTCAGGAAAATTGTGGGGCGAGGGTTACCAGCAGTGATTCAGCTAGAGACGTCTTGGAAACGACCACTTGAGGGGTATAAGTAGAGCGAGAACTGCAAAGTAAAAAGTCGCGGGAACTTGGCTTAAGCCACATCTATATATGCAACGCCGCTACGTACTGGAGCTTTACTCACTGCGAGAGAAAAGCTTGGTACTGCAGTACGCGGTATAGAGCCTTGCTTGGCGATAAACCGTATATAAAATTATAGTCTTGCGCTACAGATATGCAAGATTCTGCAGCTTGCCGAGCTGTGTACCCTTACCCAAAAGCTATGGTGCCTAAGCCGTTGTCTTAGTGCTGTGTGCGCCTATAAGTTGCTCTTTTATGTCGGCAACCGTGTCTCACACAAGACCCGTGATGCGGCAATCATGAAGTACAGGTGCGCGTGACTATCATTGAGCTCCCGCATCTTGTTTGATAGAGATGGTTCTGCTATTCTTAGACACCCTGCGCAGTGGCCCTAGGACAACGAACCATGATCGGAATGGGTTAAAAGATCTCCTTTCGCTACCTGGATTTAAAGCTGCTTTGGTAAATGAAAATGGCTTTCGATCAGGATTAGCTGCAGCCTACGAGGAATAAGTCATGACACCAATAATATTAAAGAAATTGTGGCTGATGTTTCACTTCCGGATAGGGGCAAGGCTGTGAGGAGCGACTTCTCGCTAAAAGTTTTGCACTGCGTCGGAGATCCTTAGGGCACGTGAGGGTAGGAGGAGTGCCGCGGGAATATCCGTCTGTGCAGAGCGAGCTGCAAACAAAGATCCTAGCGAAGACTAGGCTAAGTTTCTGCTCATAATTGGGTAGTTTCGTCAGAAATATGTGACATTGAAGCCTTAAAAGTCTATAGTTGAGCGATACAGCTTGATGCTTGTCTGTAAGGAGTTCAAATTCAGCTCTCCTTAGCGCGTGCCGATCCAGTTATCGCCTATTTTTTGCCCGTGCATTCTCCTCCGCTTAAATGCCTGCTACTTAATACATGAAGGACAACCCACTATTACTCACTATTACTCACTTTACAAGCCAGTGGTGTTGAAGCTTCTCCTCTTTTTCACTGAAATCCTAGATAAATTAGGGAATCTGATCCTTGCTCTCTAGCTAGTATTACAAGAAGCACTTAGGGAGATTCGGTCTCTGATCCCCACATATCACCCATGAAGTCTCGTATTACCCGTGTCACGTCATCTAAATGCCACGGCAAAATGCAGGCCCTTCGGATTTGCCTGCAATTATTGCCGAGGTAATCAAATTTCTTACAAATTAGCGCCTAGGCGCGAGGGTTAATAGTAATCATAAGTGATCGGTTCAAGCTGAGTCTTGACCCTGCGTCAAGCGAAAAACTGCTCTGCGTCTCGCTAAGCAACGGCTGCGCTCATATTATACGGCATTGGCAAGATAAGGGCGTGAAGAAATAGTTTTCACATCTATAAAATTTACAACAGCTCAGAATTCAGACATCAATCAGACCCCGCACACCCTGGTAGCTATTTTTGCTATGATCGGGGTAAAGCTACCCCCTCAATTGTAAAACGTATGTGCATGATGCAGAGATTATCGTTTAGATTTGCTTATGCTGTAGATCAATTCTCGGAGGTGGGGGGGAAGGGGTTTTGAAGTGGGATGCCGTTAGAGATAGTCATAGAGGCTAGCGATACGTTACGTTTCCACAGCAACGCACGGCTATTGCGAAGTAGGGATCTCGTTAACTAACATATGTAGGCTTGACGCATGATGAGACGCTATGATTCCTGCTTTCCAAGCGCTAGAACAGGCCCCATTGAGCCGAGGTCGGTTCGGTGGCTTGGCTCTGTGTTTTTTTGAGGAATTGATGTGCATGGAAAAAACCTAGATTGTATAGGGTTTTTTTTCAGTTCCTCGATTTGGAGAGTGCAGAATACGTCCAGATCACTGGGCAAAGGGGCATTGTAAGAATATGTACATTTAGATCTTGCGAGTTCTACGAGAATCAAAATCCGATAGCAATACAGATGCCGCGTGGTCTCGTAGAGTAGGAGGCACTAGAGAAGGATCGACGGTAGCTATCATATCGACACGACCAGCCAATGCATAGTCCACAAGATTGGGAAGATCAGAGAGCTTTAGCAGCACCTCACGGAAAAATCGTCCTGCGTCATTGCTGCTCGAGGTTGTCCCCATTGCGAACTGCTCGGCCTTTGGGCTTAACAAAAACATAAATGTGTATTTGTTCGGAGCAAGTCGGGACACTGCCATGCTGGTCATCTCTTTGAAGAGAGCTTCTGCAATATCCAATCTCCCCGTCTCGACGGCTCCTCGTATAACCTGGTTATAAGACGGGACGTTGGGTGGAAGACGGTCTTGTCGCATTGCTCGAAGATAGTTTGCCGCACTGACAACACCATCTGTCCCACCATGACGGAGCTCAAGGTCAATCATGGCACCGTAGGTCTCCACCCCTAATGACGTGCCGCTCGACTTCAATCGCCGGAATATTTGACGAGCGGCGTCAACATTGGAACCCATCCGACCGAGCCCGTGGGCAACAGTTGTCCAGAACTGTGGGTTCGGGTGAACTCCTTCCGCTTTCATCTCAGCTAGCACAGAATCTATCGGGCGACCTAATCTTAGCAGTCCCTTGACCGCTTGCGTGTAAGTCACAACATCAGGCCCCAAACCAGCTTCACGCATCTCTGTAAAATACTTTGAGACGCGTTCAGCTTTGTGTGCCCGTTGAGCATAAAGGAGCAAGGTGTTATATGTGTGTGCCGTGGGCTTGAGGCGATCATGGGTCTCGTCCATGATGGAGTCAATCGTTGCCCAGTCGCCTGCCTCACCGGCAGCATTGAGAACAATATTAACAGTGTATATGTTAACCATTTCCGGCTTCTTGGCCCACAAATCCTTATACATTGCAAGCAAGTCAGCATAAGGTGCGTGTTTTTGCAATGCGGCCGCTTGGGCAGCCCAACAATCTGCATCTGGCTCTATACCGGCATCACTCATACGCTTCCACACGCCGCTGAAAGCTTCTAAAGCGCCTGTATGGGCTAGTGATGCTGCACGGAGCAGGCTGGACCAGCTGTGAGCTGTCACATCCTCGGCCGGGACATCCTTGACAAGCTGATTCCATGCAGTAAAAGCAGCAGAGACTTGTCTGGTCTCAGCCAGTCGTCGCACAAATGCTGCATGAACACGCTCATTTTTAACACCGGCGTCTTTTACTTCGTTCCAAAGCTTTCGTACGTCATCGAATGATGCGCCTCGAATTTTCTCTATGAATTCCGGAGATGTGTAGCCATTAGTAGTCCAAGACCTCAGTCTTTTCAGTCCTAAATCAGCCAATTCGCGATCTGCGCTATGTGCAAACCCTCCGACCTGGTTCAAAGTAACAAAACTGACAGGCAGGTCGTTGCGAAGTACGAGTCGGGATGCCGCCTCGACTTCCTCAGCAGGCGACTTCTGGGGCTTGCCAGAAGCATTATTAGTAGCAATAATCCAAGCAGCAAGGGCCGCGGAAGCGGAGCTTTGCCATAGAGGTCGTCCCAAAATACTGCGTAGATAGTCTGCAGGACTTCGTCCACCTCTCTGAGGTGTTTGACGTGCAAGAGTCTCAAGCAGATGGACCCATGGCTCCACTGCGCGCTTGCGATCACCATGATTCAAAGTCCACATTATCAAACGAGCTGTGTCTCGTGAAGCCTGACCCCAGTCCAGTCGAGACGAAGAGTCAAGACTAGATTTATTTAACTTCAAGGCAGCATCAACTTCCTCTGCAGTCGGATCACGCTTTCTCAAATACTCTGCGACAGTCTTTGGTACAACAGGAGATGCAGCGGCCTGAATATGCCGTACAAACACCGGTCGGGTGAAAGACAGCCGACAGTGAAGCATGAAATTTCAGCTTAGCTCAGACTCGAGTTCTGTGAGCGGGTGCGCTGGTAGGTCTTGTCCGTATTCGGGCGGTCCTTTATCCCACATATACGAAGTTTTCCGCTAGATTTTCTAATTAATATCAACTTCAATCACTTCATGTCCTTCATTCGTCAACTAATTCGCCTACTTACAGGTATACAAAATATGATTCCTTCATGCAACATAGTGGTGATTACGACTCCTCCTCTTCCTTCGGTGTTCGGTAGAGGTTCAACTCAGCCTGCTTAAAGTAACGCCGACCGGCTTCATCCACAAGCACGAGAGATAGATAAGTGCGAACGCTGAACTTCTTGTTCACATCGCGCATGGTTGGCACAAGGTCGTAGCCACCGAGGTAGAGTCGGATAGGAATCTGCTCGCCAGCTACAGGTGCTCCATCCATAATTTCAAATCTCACGACGGGCTCTGTGTCCGTTTGCGGGGGTGTCCCAACGGTCTCTTTACGGATAAGAGCTATCTCCATGTAGCGCAATTTTAGCCGCACTATCATGAAATAGATCCTTCCAATTAATGTCCCCTTGAGATCAAGTCGGGATTTAGCGTACTCAAATTCGATGTGCAGACAGTCCTCAATGCCGACGTCCATATTTACCGTAGTGGCTGGAGGCCCAGCAGATGGACTTTCGTACTGATATACCCATAAATCCCGCTCTCTAACGACATCGTTCATTTTTCCGACAAGAGTTACCCGTACGAAGTACCTGAGACGCACACGGCGACCAGCGTAAGACTCATACGGCTTCTCAACATGTCTAAACTCAAAAGGGAACGTCTCTGCGTGCCGCATCTCGCCTGGTGCGGCTAGCTCCTTCGTGAAGCTGATAAATTCATCCTCATTTTGGCCTGGTGACTCGACACATCCTATGAATTGACACCTGACGCCAGCATGCTCGGTCTTACGGCCGTCTCGAGGGCGAACAGTAACGGTGCCGCGGACGTCCTCATCTCGGTCGAACAACGGCGCCAGCTCACGTGCCCCTCGTTTCCATGGTGTAAATTCTATCTTTTCGCGCTGGTCCTCGTCTGCGAACTTGACTTCAACGTCTGGAGTGCTGCCCCAGAAGAGGCTGCTCATGGCGATTACTATTCGATCGTCACAACCTAGGCTAGTGAGAAAAGGCGACAGTGACGCTGGCTCAAGATTGCTTGGCCAGCTATAAACGCCCTCTACTCGGCTACAAACAGAATGAGAGTGCCATAGACTACAGATAGTATTTTCAAAGTGTCATTATTCAACATACATTATCATATTTAATGGTCCGGTCTGCGAGATATGCATGGACGTATAACTCGCGCTATACACCGTCACGTATCTTTGGATGGAGCTACAGTTCTTGATTTTGGTTGTGGGAGTGGCAATCTAAGTCAAGAACTTGCTGTATATGCGGATAAGGTCGTAGGCTTGGACATAGACCCAGATGCAGTCCAGACGTATAATACCAATATGGCCGCTCACGGAGTCCAGCCTGAGCAAATGAGAGCGGTCACTACCATAGAAGAGGTCGATGAAGTCGTGGACATAATCGTGTCTAGTCTTGTACTACATCACATCGAAGATCCGGGAGCTGCACTGAGGAAGGTATGCCAAAAACTTTGCGCTGGCGGCTTGGTCGCTGTCGTCGAAGTTGAGCGGTCTCCTGGGTTTAGAGTACATCCAGGTAGGATAGTTGCTCACCCCGGTGGCTTTGATCTACCCACACTACTTAAGATCATGCGCGAAGCTGGTCTCGATAACATTAGGGTGATCGCCATTGGCAATATTGCCTCCCATATGCAGTCCACAAGGCTACTATTAGCAATTGGGAAACATATTGTGGTTCAATAAGGTCCACGTTCCACGTTCACAGTGTTAGTGATAATGATACGATTGTTTAAGATTACCTACAGCAAAAACTGAAAATGCTTTATCTACAAACTTTGATCCGACTCATCGTCGACATCCTCTAGAAGAACATGATGCCTCACTGAGCTGCTACTTGTGGATCTCGCGGGAGCATCTTGAGATGGAGACGCCCCAGATACGACCGAGTTGTCCGAGTCGCTGGTCGAACCCTCTGACATATCCGACCAGTCCAGGTTGAGTTTATCCGAACGCTGGATTTCAGCCTGCTGCTGTCGGCGAACATTGATAGCCCGTTCGAGTCGGTCTGCAAGGTCAACTGCAGATGTAGTTAGATCATGCTTTTCTTTGCGAAGCGACTTTGGTAGCTTGAGTCCGTCGAGCTGCGTGTAGACGCGCTCTGCGCGTTGGTAGGCATCTTCTAGGACGTGGAGATTGGAAATATTAATCTTCAGTGACGTAGGTCTCACCGTTGAAAGGCGTTGATAAACGCCATTAAGATGTTGCGTCTCAGCATCAAGGACCTGTAGCAGAGATTTCAGATGAGCCTCATCCTCATCTCCGGACCGCGAGCGCTTTCGAGGGCGCTGTGCGCGTGATCCGCGGCGCTTTCCGTCGTTCTCTGCCACATTAACTGCCTTAGACGATTTCGCTGCCTTCTCAGTCTGTCCAGATTTGGACGCCTTACTTGACTTAGCGTCGGACTTTGTCCTGAGTTTAGAATCTTTGTCTTCCTTAGCCTTCCTTCTATCGGACCTCTTCGGTATTGAGACTGGTTCTGGGGCCGGGGATGGACTCACCACTTCGGCCGCTGGGGCCGAAGCACGCAGTGGTGTTCTATCAGCTTCTTCGGAATCCTTAGGTACCATAACTGGGACCGGGGAAGATTCCTCGAATTGGTTACCGCTAACTGCTCGTGCAACCGCACGAGCAATTGCCTCCGCTATGTCGGTAGGTGCGATTTCATCATATTGACCAAGTTTAGACTGTGTGTCTTCCGGTGTCTCGCCACCAGCCACAGTTGTACCTTCACCTTCTTCGGCATCGTTGGAACTTTCGGAGAGAGGCTCCTCCACTTCGGGCTCGGCATCGGCCTGCTGTTTTCCAGATAGCTCAGGCGCCACAATGTGAGGAACAGCAGGCTCTGCTTCAGAAGATTCTTGTTCTGAGTGCGACGCTGACTCTGGCTCGGTGTCATTTGAGTGACGGACGCGAGACTCAACTTCGGGCTGGTCCTGGCTGATTTGGATTAAGCCAAGAGGGGACAAAACCTTGATAAGGTGATCGAATGGATCATATGATTGAACATGTTGAAGGATTTCCCGCTCGCGGCGAGCACGGGCTTCGGCGCGAGCAGCTCTTTCCTGCTGGATCTTCTGACGATCCCATTGGGCCTGGCACTCTCGCAAATAAGTACGATAGGCTGCCTCACGTCTCTGCTGTTCGCGGAGCCTGGCTTCGGCACGTGCTCGCTCAGCCCGTTCGCGATTTCGGGCCTCGGCTTGAGCCTGGGCCTGGAGTTGCGCCTGTCTCTGTCGGTAGAATTCCTGTCGTGCTAGAGCCTCTAGTGTCTCTTCATTCAAGTTGGACATTGGAACTGCCACACGCCCTCGAGAGCCATTACGACCTGAGGTGCGGCGTCGCGAATTTGTAGAGCTCACCCTTGACTGGCGGCTTGGTGTATAATCGCGAGTGTCGAAAACAAAGTCAAATGGGCCGTCAAAGTAATAACTCATATGAGATTCCTATGGTAGATGTGGGACGAGGCGGGATATTTAATTCGATTTGGGCGGGAGGATTATGTGAGGTTCGGTGAGTTTCGGTGAGGTTCGGAGAGGTTCTGGTGTGTTCGGTAAATTTCCAGAATTCATCTGTAGACCATTGATGAGGAACATGCTTTTTCGACGTAATTTGACCAGACACATCTTAGCCATGTCGAAAAAAAAAATGGGCTATGCATGGACTTACGCTTTTCCAGGCAACAGGAGGTATACCCTCCGACTGTCGAAACGTCGCCCTAGCCCTATTGTTGCCGGACATGTATTCCGAGATCGCATTTAGAACTGTATAATAATTATATGCTGGGGAATATAGAGGCATATTTGATATGGAAAAGTTCTATAACCCATTTCAGGCTTGCCTAATGTCTAAGAGAGGCGATTCTTTGCCTAGCAGTCGTCGGAAATAAAATCGCTCTTTTCTGTCAATACGAGCAGAAGACAGTGGTAGATCTGGTTGGGCCAGAGCCTCAACCAATGGCTGATCTCCTATAACCCCTTTTTTTCGATGTTTGAAGGATGGTTCGATACCGTGGGTCAAACGTGCAATGTCCACGAGAATACTTGCAGTGAGGCCCCATAGTTTGAAGTAGCTGGGGTCGCCTACCTGTTTCAATGGAGCCTTGGCATCAAAGAAATGCTGGCTGAATCTGATTCCGTTCCAATTGACCATCTCTGAGTGGTAACAGCCCTCTTTGGGCTGCAAAAGGCTCCCAAGACGAAGTCCGAATACGTTTTGGACCTCTGGCGATGTTTGGCTAATATCAAGACCAGAGGGAAGACCTGTATGAATATCCTTGGTTTTTCCATTATAAAATGCGATACTAGGTACTACTCCGTGGCCCCTGGAACTCAGATATGCTGGGAGATCACCCACATGCTCGAGCCCGGACAGTGTATCTGACGGTATATGTATCTCCTCGTGACATTCTCTAAGAGCAACTTGCCACGGAGATTCATTGATATCATCAGCATTCCCCCCTGGCAAAGCAACATCGCCACCGTAGGATATTTTAGCTGCTCGGACAGTCAGGACTACACCAAGGTCGTCGCCGTCGTCGTAAAGCAATGCCAGTACGCCTGCTCGCCTGCTGAGAGGAAGTTTATTCCAGAGTGGCAGCGGGTCTGATAAGCCATTTACGGCAGTCCTCAGTCGTTTAAGCATGACTGTGGATGCACACGCGCAGTCGACCCGGTTTCTAAAGGATACCTTAGGAGGGCTAGGTAAGGTCGGGCGTGATCACATGACTCAATACTATAAACACTAACTAAGGCTATCGAACGCCTCGCTTCATACGGAGCGAGTCGCGTTTTCGTTTTGCAACAATATTAACGATATCTTCTGACGTTGGATTCTCTTCCACAGAGCCATCTTGCCTAGGTCTCGACGCCTCCTTGAATGGGGCTTGCAGCGGAACTGCACCCGGAGGTGGTAGAGCAGCATCTTCATAGCTCAGTCTAGCTGGCCGTGGTCTTCCTTCATCTTCGAATTGAAACTCGTCATCGAGGGAATCATAACCTGCGTCGACCTCCATCGCTTCGACGTCTATTTTGGACCCTAGGGGTTCTGGAATGTCATCGACGCTGACGTCCAGGCTCTCGGCCGATCTTGAATAAAGAAGTAGGACTCTGTGTCTCACTGCAGTGAGGGAATGCGGGAATTGAGCGTTGGCTCGTTTTGCTAACTTAAGCGTATCTTTCGCAACTCGCTGAACGACGCCAGATGGCGGGAACCGGCCCGAAAATGGCGTTGTTCTAGGGTCGTTGACCAACGCATCGTAAGCGTCGTGTATGAACGCGTCCTGCGCGTCCGACCACGGGTATTCGGCTGCATTACTGTCCTCGTCATCGGTTGTCGTTATGCTGGATACCGAGCCGAACCGATGCATCGTGTAGCTAGGCATCTCGAACGGCATACCTACCTGTGAGTCAGGAGTGTGGGGAACGCTGTCGAAGCCGTCCACGCTTCCTTCCCGAAGTCTACGGAGGCTCATCTGTTGATGGCTCTGTGCTTCCTGAAGCGAATTTTGCCATGCCGGTTGCCAGCCGGCCCATTCAGGTCTCATTCTTGTTCCCTGCTGCGATGTCTGGCCTTGCTGACCCTGTGGTTGCTGGTATGTGGGCGGCATAGTCCCCCATGGCGCTGCGCCGCGTGCTTGTCTAAATCGTCTTATATGTCCTGGAGTACCGGTGACAGGCAGTTGTCCGCCAAATTCCTCCGTCATGTCCAGACAATGGCAATCTCTTGCGGATATGTCAAACAGGCACAGGACTAGGAAGGCTGGTTGCTGACACAGCGGGAGATCCCAACTGGTGAACGCGTAGGGGAAAGGAAGGGCGGTGAACCGCATAGCCTCAAATACCATTCCGAAAGTAGTCACAGCTACATTCTGAAATTAAAATTACGGTTTCGCTTATTATTGCACATTTTAATTCGTGTACTAATTATTTGCGCGGCACAGATTTTCTCGAGGCGCACGTCGGCTAGTCAGGCGCGTTATCCCCGTAATTGATCAGCGAGGTAGATCTCGATGGGGCAGTTGGGTTTCCAGCCATGCTTATTAATAACGTGTCGGTCGGCGTGTTATCCGATGTTTTCTAACACGGTTTAGGTAGATTCGAATAGAACGCGCCTCCTGTATTGATAAAATTGGGCGTATATCTCTCTTGTTGCTTCAAGACCCTTACGCAGTTGATTGTTGTTAGTCTGATTCGAGTACGCTAGTCCAGAATGCGTCGTTGTTTATAATATCTGTGTGCAATTCTAAAAGTGCATTGCGCTTAAGTCGTCGTTCTCGTTGGCGAGCTGACAGCTCTCCACAAGGCGGTTCGTGTTCCCACTTAAGGATTGTGCCCTTTCGGAACTCCGGTGGCTCATTATTATAGTTGATGCCAAAGTCAGCCCAAAGTAGCTCGTTCTTATCTGATGCAAGGGAGCCTCTGAGACGAGCTTCAGCTTCAGCGGGAGTCAGACCACCGCGTTTGATGAGCGTCCAGAAAGCAGTGTTGTATAAATTATTGATATGACAGTCGGCCTGTCGCCATGAGAAGTAATCACGCACCGTTCTGGCTGTAGGATATACAACTGCCCTGCCATCGAAAGTAGGAAGCAAACTTGGCTTAAGCCGAGACTTCGTTGCCGGCCAGTTCGCAATGTAGTGCGCTGTAAACGTCGAGACGATCGTGCTGACGAGCTTAGCTTCTCGTCTATCAAACAAGACAGAATCTCGCCTGAAGAGAAAACTGTATTCGTCGCTATCGCCGTATGCGATCAATAAATCTGGTAGTGCTTGCATCACCGCGCGAGCCGCGGAATTCATACATTGCAGCGCTGCTGCATCGTTAGGCTTAGAGAACTCGTACACATCTGACAGTCTGTGGAATCCGCGCCCGTCGATGCGAACTACGATCCACGTCTCGCTTAGAAGTTCGTTTTCTCTCTCGAATCCTTTAACATATTCGAATTTACTGTTGGCCATCTCGTGCCTCAAGCTTTCGGATGCGCTTATGTAATTTTTCCTGGCGAGAAAGTGAAAAATTAGGGATGGCGGACGTTGGGTTCCATACGTTGGATCGCGAAGCGCGCTGGCGCGCCCCACCTGAGTCGGAAAGTCCTTTCAAGCTTCTCCATGATTCTGTGCGTCCTCATGTCGACTCTTTTGATGCAATGCTTGAAGGACCTCGTGGAAAGCCTGGCCTGCTGGAGATTGGGGTACGTGAGATTGGGCCAAAGGTTGTATTCGATACCCCTGATGGTGAGCTTCCGCTTGGAAATAAGCTAACCTACTGGATTGATGGGGTCAGTATCGCACGACCCACGGTTCCTGACACTGACAAACTGTCTACAGACCGACGGACGTGGCCTGCAGAGTGTCGTGAGCGTCTGTCAAGCTACAAAGGCCGTTTGTCCGTTCGTCTCGGCTTCCAGGTTAATGATGGACCAGTAACTTACGAAGATCGTGACTGCGGGCAGCTTCCAATCATGTTGCGCTCACGGCGGTGTCATCTTAAAGGCCTATCTCAGGCTGAGCTGGTAGCAAAGCGAGAAGAGACGGAGGAGATGGGAGGATACTTCATCGTAAATGGTATCGAGAAACTTATTCGAATGCTCATTGTGCAGCGAAGAAATCACGCTATGGCGATAGAGCGCTCATCATTCACCAAACGTGGACCGGGATACACTCAGTATGGTATCCAAGTAAGATGCGTGCGTGACGACCAGTCATCTCAGACAAATGTGCTCCACTATCTATCGGACGGACAGGTTACCTTCCGATTTTCTTGGCGCAAAAATGAATATCTTATCCCTGTGGTCATGATAATCAAGGCTCTGTCAGAAATTAACGACCGCCAAATCTTCAACGGTATTATAGGTACGGATACGGATAAATCGTTCTTAACGGATCGTTTGGAGCTGATGCTGCGCTCTTACAAGGCGTACAAAGCCAATACTCGTGCCGAAGCTCTCGCTTACCTGGGAGACAAGTTCCGCGTGGTTATGAACGCGCCTGCAGATCTGCCAGATGTCGAAGTGGGCGAGCTTCTTTTGCGCAAAATTGTTCTCGTGCACCTCGGAAGTGATGCTCGTGCTAAGCAGGAGTTCCTATTCTTCTCGATCCGCAAACTTTATGCTTTAGTGGCAGGTGAGTGTTGCGCTGATAATCCAGATGCCGCTCAGCACCAAGAAATCCTTCTTCCTGGCCTCCTATATTCGATAATTTTGAAAGAAAAGCTTGAGGAGTACCTGCTTGGATTTAGGGACGCAGTTCGACAAGCTCTAGCACGCCGACAAGCAGTAAATTTCAGTGATAAGAGGTTTTTCGCCCGCATGTTTGCACGAGTCAACCAAGATATTGGAAAGAAAATGCAGTACTTCATCTCAACGGGTAATTTGGTATCTCCAACTGGCCTTGACTTGCAGCAGACCAGCGGTTACACAGTTGTGGCTGAGAGAATCAATTTCCATCGCTTCTTGGCTCACTTCCGAATGGTGCATCGTGGTTCTTTCTTTGCTGAATTGAAGACAACCACTGTCCGCAAACTGCTCCCTGAGTCGTGGGGATTCTTATGTCCCGTGCACACGCCCGATGGGTCGCCTTGTGGTCTTCTCAACCATCTTGCGCACAAGTGTCACGTCGTAACGTCGGAAGCAGTCGGCTGGGAGTCCCTCGAAAAGAAGCTTCGTGAGCTCGGTCTCCCTGCACCAGATGGAACGCTCGCAGCTGGACCTAATTTTGCATGTGTCCAACTTAATGGGCGCGTTGTAGGCTATACAACGCACCGCCAGGCTCGTATCCTTGCCAACACCCTCAGAGTGCTGCGTGTCAAGAATACTTTGCCTCGGGATGTGGAGGTTGGATACGTGCCTCCTAGCGCAGGGGGCCAATTTCCGGGCTTATATCTCTTCACTGGCCTCGCGCGCATGACTCGCCCTGTGAAGCACTTGGGGCTGAATGCTGAGGACTGGGTAGGTCCGTTTGAGCAACCTTATATGAACATCGCAGTTGCTCCTGAGGAGATAGAGGCGAAAGTTCACACCCACGTGGAATTCTCTCCCACTGACATCTTGTCGATTTTGGCCAATATGACACCGTATTCCGACTTCAACCAATCTCCACGCAACATGTATCAGTGTCAAATGGGCAAGCAAACTATGGGTACTCCTGGCACCGCATTAACTTCTCGGTCAGACAATAAATTGTATCAGCTACAGACTGGCCAGTCCCCAATTGTCAGAGCTAAACTATACGATGATTATGGTCTTGACGAGTTCCCGAATGGTACCAATGCTGTTGTTGCTGTCATTTCTTATACAGGGTATGATATGGACGACGCAATGATTTTAAATAAAAGCGCTGTTGAGCGTGGCTTTGGGCATGGGTCTGTTTACAAGACAGAAGTCGTAGACCTTGGGGCTCGAAGACGCCCAGGAGATCCTATCTCTCAACGGTTCGGTTTTGGCGATGACGAGTGGCCCGCTGAATGGCGCGATTTTGTGGATTCAGACGGGCTTCCGGTGGTCGGGACTCTACTCAAGGAAGGCGACCCTATTGCGGCATATTTCGACGAGCTTACTGGGCGTACGAAGGTCAAAACTTACAAGTCAAGCGAATCCGCTCATGTGGATGAGGTGAAATTGCTGAATGATGATCTCGGCCGATCGGAGCTTCAATCGGTGGCTGTCAAACTCCGTGTCGACCGCCGTCCTAATATTGGCGACAAATTTTCGTCACGCCATGGTCAAAAGGGTGTGTGCTCCCAAAAATGGCCAGCTATAGATATGCCATTCAGTGAGAGTGGAATGCAGCCGGATATCATCATCAACCCGCACGCCTTCCCATCGCGTATGACCATCGGCATGTTTGTGGAATCCCTTGCCGGCAAGGCGGGAGCTTTGCATGGATTTGCTCAGGACTGTACCCCCTGGCAGTTCAGTGAAAATCAAACTGCGGCAGATTACTTCGGTGAGCAGCTACGAGCTGCTGGCTACAACTATCACGGCAACGAGCCTATGTACTCTGGCGTGACTGGCGAAGAGCTCCGAGTTGATATATACATCGGTCTCGTTTTCTATCAGCGCTTGCGTCATATGGTAAACGACAAATTCCAGGTACGGTCCACCGGTGCCGTCAACCGTGTTACTATGCAGCCCGTGAAGGGCCGTAAGCGAGGTGGTGGTATTCGTGTTGGTGAAATGGAACGTGATGCGTTCCTCGGTCATGGCACTGCTTTCCTGCTACAGGACCGCCTTCTCAATTGTTCAGACTACACCAAGGCACACGTGTGCCGTCAGTGCGGCTCGTTACTTTCTACGCAGATGACGGTTCCGAGAGTCGGCGCTGCTGCTGTTATTCGCTGCCGCCACTGCGCTAACAGAGTAGTAGGTCGCGGATCCTCACCCAACTCTGCATGGGAAGATGCCCAAGGGAACCGCTTTGAAGGTGGTGATGATGTCGCAAGTGTTGCCATTCCTTTTGTTCTGAGGTATTTGGATAGCGAGTTGGCAGCAATGGGTATTCGCATGCGGTTCCAGATCAAGCCGCGCTAATCTTTATAGTGATATAGTATCGACTTATTATAACGACTATTCGACGTTAGTATCCTCCCAAGTGGTTTCTATAGCTTCTTTTTCCCCTGATTTAACGTGCCATGTAGTCTACTCTTACGTAGTGACTAGACTTTGGTCCCGTAAATGGGCATATTAACTCAAATGCGTAGTCCTGTCATGATCGAAAAGCAAAAGAACCAGAACGTCTATAGTGTACGTACAATACATGAACGTGGATAATTCGAGCTTATTTAGACAAAATCTTCATTTATGGACATGTGGTGGTGTGTGACTTTGTCCTTTCCCTAACTCAGCCTTAAACTTACTGACCACACACGTGACATCGATGCCCGCCATTTTCCATAGTGTGACATAAGCCCTATCGCGTCCGATAAGTGACAGCTGGATGTCACGCGGAACGTCCAGCGAGACCTTTGCACGGCTCACCGTCGAGGATACGGTTGAACGTCTGAGAACATCCACTGACGTTGGTCTCGATAATCCTCATGACGTAGCTGTGCGACGAAGAGAGTATGGTCCTAATGTTCTTCGCGAAGACGACGATGAAAATCTTCTAAAATCTTTTCTGGCTCAGTTTTACGAGAATCCGTTGATTCTGATGCTAGGTGCATCTGCCTTGGTTTCTCTGGCTTTGGGAAACACGGAAGATGCGATTTCAATCACCGTCGCCGTCATTTTTGTGGTTGGTGTTGGTTTCATCCAAGAGTATCGAAGCGGCCAGAGCATGAAGGCGCTTAACTCGCTTGTTCCTCCGAGCACACACCTAGTCCGAGGCGAGACAACTCAGACGACATTAGCTGAGCACCTCGTACCCGGTGATCTGGTAAAGTTTGGAGTAGGTGATAGAATTCCAGCGGACATACGCCTCACTGACGCGGTTCATCTCATGGTGGACGAGTCTAGTTTAACCGGAGAGAACACACCGGTAGAAAAACATACGACACCTGTTGAAGCTACGGCCATAAGCGAACGCTCGTCTATTGCATTTATGGGCACACTCGTAACAGCTGGACGTGGTTCAGGTATTGTAGTGGGGATTGGTCGCGATACGGAATTCGGCAATATCTTTTACATGATGTCCGAGATCGACAAGCCAAAAACACCCCTGCAGACATCTATGGACAAGCTGGGTCACGAACTCAGTCTCATGAGCTTTGCTGTAATCGGTATCATTTGTCTTCTCGGCGTATTTCAAGGTCGATCTTGGCTAGAAATGTTCCAGATAGGAGTATCTCTAGCCGTTGCGGCAATACCCGAGGGCCTCCCAATCATTGTAACCGTGACGCTTGCTTTGGGAGTGCTGAGAATGGCGCGTTCGAAAGCTATCGTACGTCGCCTACCTAGCGTAGAGACGCTTGGCTCAGTGAACGTAATCTGCTCAGATAAGACGGGGACCCTAACCATGAACAAGCTTTCTGCTGCAGCAGTATATACACCCAAAATGGACGCCTGGACTGATGTGCGGCACCACGACCACGGCTCCTCAATTTTGCACAAACCTGGCATTGCCGAACTTCTAGATATTGCCACACAGTGCAACGATGCTCACCTACGCCCACAGCCAATTGGAAATTCAGTAGACATCGGTCTTCTTCAACTGGCAGAAAAGCTTGGAGCCGCTGACTCTCGTACGCGGCACAGACGTGTTGCGGAAATGCCGTTCAGCTCCAGTAGAAAGTGGCAGGCTATAACTGTTGCTCTAGATGACGGCGATGTTCATCGCACGGTTGTAAAAGGTGCTCTTGAGCGAGTTTTGCCCATGTGCAAGACTGGAGAGAAACCAGCAGATCATTATCTGAGGCAGAGCGACGTCATGGCTAGCCAGGGAATGCGTATCATTGCTCTGGCGTACCGTGACGGTGATGGCGGCTTATCAGAATCAAATGCAGACGATTTGAGTGATCTTACTTTCTCGGGACTTATTGCTTTATACGACCCGCCCCGAACCGGCGTCCGCCAATCGGTGCAGCGCTTGCGGGAATCTGGCGTTCGTATTATCATGATAACTGGCGATAATGAAGTTACAGCGGCAGCAGCTGCTCGGGAAGTCGGTATACCTGTTCCACAGGGCGATGATGTTCGACACTATGTCATGCTGGGCTCCACATTAGAGACTTTGGGGCCTGAGCAACTCGCTGAAGCTGTCGAAAACGTCCTTGTGTTTGCTCGCACGTCTCCTGAAATGAAAGTGACAATTGTTCGTGCGCTGCAACTGCGTGGTGACATTGTGGCCATGACTGGTGATGGCGTGAATGATGCACCTGCCCTCAAGCTTGCCGACATCGGTGTAGGCATGGGAAGCGGCACTGATGTCGCCAAGGAGGCTTCGGACATGGTACTTGTGGACGATGATTTCAGTACTATACTTCAAGCTATCAGAGAAGGCAAGGCTATCTTTACAAATATCAAAAGTTTCCTGACCTTCCAACTTTCGACGTCATTTGCAGCTCTAAGCTTGATAGTGGTGTCAACTCTATTCAAGTTACCGAACCCCCTCAACGCTATGCAGATTCTATGGATCAACATTCTGATGGACGGTCCTCCAGCTCAGTCATTAGGAGTGGAGCCTCCTGACCCCGAGGAGATGAGAAAGCCTCCGCGCAGTCGGACAGATCATGTACTTACTAGAAAAGTCCTCCAGACGGTCGGAATTCGAGGCGCTATAATTCTCTGCGGCACAATGTTTGTATACGTCCTGGAGATGTCAGATCGCAAAGTCACTGCAAGAGATACTACTATGAGCTTTACTTGCTTTGTGCTTTTTGATCTGTTCAACGCATTGGCCTCACGGTCCAGTTCACACTCAGTGTGGAAGATTGGGGTACTTTCCAACCACATGTTCAACATCGCAGTTGGATTATCCTTACTCGGTCAGCTGTGCGTTATTTACCTACCGCCATTCCAGCATGTCTTCCAGACAGAGGCATTATCACTTCGCGATCTTCTCTTTTTGACAGCTCTCAGCTCCTCAGTATTATGGGTAGACGAAGCACTCAAATACTTAAGGCAAGGTCGCGCGCTAGATTTCAACCGGACATTGCGCTGGGTCTGAGTCAGGCTTATTGTCGACTTAATTAGGCAGTATGCAGGCTAAAATCAGCATTTGTTCGCCTTCCTTTTTTTCAACTGAAGGAGGGAGGGGGCTAGGGAGGAAAAATTCTAATATATAGGGCTCTATATGGCTAACAATCTCATCGATTCTTTGAAATTCCCGACATTTACAACTATAACAATAACGAGGCGAAGTAGGAGGGTCCTCAATATCTTCTTCAGACATCTGTGGAATTGGAAATGTGCTGCGCAGAAGCCTTTTCGACGTCTTCAATATATCCAACAACAGGCTTACCGTCGTCATCTAATGCCTCGGGTGCAATATGAGGTCCAGACACGATATTAGCGCCACATGCAACTGTATCGAATGGTGTTCGCGAGTTGACGAAGATCTGGTCCATTTCTTCAAGGGTACGGCCCTTGGTCTCTGGGAGGAAGAAGTATATGAACAGAGCATTGACAAAATTGGTGGCAACATAAACACCGAAGTATTTGTAGCCAATGTTGTCCATGGCAGTTGGAGTTGCCTGAGCAAGCACATAATTGAATAGCCAATTTGCGCAGCCAGCCATCGCTGTGACCTTTCCACGAACCTCCAGACCAGAAATTTCAGCAGCGTATAAGAACGGCAACACAAAGAGACCAACCGGGAACGATCCCATGATCACGAAGTCGAATGCAATCGACGCATTTGCCATTTTGCGGTTTTTGAGGTCCGATAATAATCCACACTTGCAGGCCATAGCGCAGCCAATAATAATGGCACAACTAAACATGAGGGTTCTGCGATTGAAACGGGCAACCCACCACACTGCAGACATTGCCATGATAGCTTGCCATGTCTGCATTCCCGCAGTGAATATACGAGAAGTCAGAGCGTTGAACCCGGACTGTTCCAGAATCTGCGTCTCATAGAATGTTGCAGTATTAATTCCTGACATCTGTGCCAAGGCGGACAGGACTACGGCTAGTATGGTTCGCTGCAATTCCTTGTGCTCATTCAGTGCAAACGGCGACACATCTTTAGCTGCCAGCTCGTTTTGATGGGCAAGCAGAATTTCGTCGAACTCGTCAGAAGGGTCATCTCCGTTTCTCAGATATTTGAGAGTCTCGAATGCCTCCTGGTTACGTCCCTTGCTCACAAGCCAGCGTGGTGACTCGGGCAGGAGGTAGGCAAAGATGAGCACTAAGATTGTATAGCCAATGGGGATCGCTAATGGTAAACGCCATGACACGCTGCTATGAGGGACGTGGATAAATAAGCCCACATTAATCCATGACATGATGGCAATACCGAGAATACCAAACCCACCGCAGAGAAGAACCAGGGGTCCACGGCGCTTAGGTGCGACAGACTCACTTACCCACATAGGAACAGTGGCAGTGAAAGCACCCACGCCTAGACCTTTGATAATGCGACCCGGAATAAGTTGTCCAAGCTGAAATGAGGAACATTCGATTATTGAACCGATTATAACTACAGTTCCTGCAAGCATGATCATGCGCCGGCGCCCTAACAGATCACCAAGGAAGTAACATGATAATGCTCCAATAGCACACCCAATCTCGTAGATCGCCACTATGGTACCCTCAATGTTCGAGTTGTCCGCTTTCTGGGCTGCAGACACATTTAGCGTAGCCATACGAGGAAACTGTACATTGAATGATGGTAAAGTTGCACTGGAACTGAAATTGGCCTGTGATGTACCTTGAACAATCCAGCAGAAAGCTGCTGCAACAGCGAGTATAATTTGGCGGTCGATCATTGAAAGAGCTTCAGAATGGATCGCTCGTCGGTGCTACTGAATATTCGCTGATAAATGGTTTTATGCTGCCCCAGAGTGGAGAAACTGGAATGACATAATCTCGCTTGCGTCTGTCAGAGTTTGTCCTTGTCGATCATCTCAGAATAGAAGTGTGATTCCAGAGGCTGCCGAGTCGCTTCCGAATTCTAATACAAGCTTGTCGAGCGAACTGCAATAAGATACGGGCACAAAAAATTATGAAGTCAATGAGGTCTGAATATTGGGTAGCTGGTGTATTTCGCCTGTGATCTCGTCATCGAAAGTGCGGGGTGCTTGAGCAATTCGCCCGTACCCTTAAATCGCGCCCGAAAAATCACCGGAATCTTTCCGGCAAATAAGGGCTCTTACTCATGTATGGGGGTGAAAGTATATGCGCTCCTGAGAGATCTAGTGCCCCTAAAGCAGATATTCCAGCACAAGTAACAGCACCTATACCGTTGCTACTATCTGCGTCATTCCAAGTTTTTAGCGCTCACTTTTAGCAGACAATTTACACGTCCCAAAAGGTGGGGGTGCGTTACTAATAGGAGATAGCGCCAGGCACGAGTTTGGAAAAAGGGGAGGGGGTGCAGGGTAAGGCCAATTGACAACAGCGTCATCATCTCTGCAGAGAAAAATGCTGCTCTTCGTTTCCATCTACAGGACAATAAGATTGCCGCAGATACAAATCGGAGTCCACATTATCATAAGATTCGTTCATTAAATTTGCTCGTAGCGAATACATATTAAGATACATACGTGCATATGTAACAATGCGGGGCAGCCGTGAATATGGTATGTCGTTTGATAAGCAACGGGCCAATAGATTGTCATGCATCCTCCTGGATATATACGGCAGCCGCCTTGTGCATACGATTCATTATAGCGAGACCCTGGTTTTGGAGGGGAACGGCCTCGACCACTATAGCGCCGACGCCAGATTCGTCTGCGGAACGAAAATTAGTGAATAGCGTGTGAGAGACTTCCGCCAACATCGTTCCCAACGGCATATCCACGACCTTATTAGCATAGCCATCTAGGTAAGAGGGTAACCAGCTTAGAGAACGGAGCAGGGCCACATCTGGTGATCCATACTTAGCTAAAACCTCTTTGACGCGTGACGCTGACACTCCAGCGTCTACCAAGATGACCGGAGCGGTAGGCGAATAATGACGATATTTCATCCCAGGAGCGCGTACAGATTCGGTATCGCTGGATGCAGGTTTAGCAACAACCACATCAGCCCACTCAGGCCCACCAATAGCTCGGATCTGTTCTAGACTGACACCTCCTGGTCTCAATATCTTTGGTGGGTTCTCGAGACCGTCTACTACAGTGGACTCTACACCAACGTCACTCGGGCCGCCATCGAGGATAAGGGGAATCCGACCGACCATATCTTCCAAAACATGCTTGGCCGTAGTGCAACTGGGCCGGGTTGATGCATTGGCCGAGGGGGCTGCAAGAGGCCCAGCAAGTTCGATGAGTGCTCGTGCAACTGGATGCTGCGGCACACGAACCCCGAATGTAGACTGATCTTTTGTACACAATGGAGATATAGTGGTATTTGGCGGCAGGGGCAGTAGTATCGTTAGAGGACCTGGCCAGAATGCATCTACGAGGCGCCGGTAGATCGAAGGGATTGATGCGTGGAGAGACGACTCTAGCTGCGCAATTGAGGATACATGAATGATTAGCGGATTGTCAGCTGGTCGATTTTTGGCAGAGTAGATCTGTTGGACAGCAGCCGTAGACTGGCAATTAGCACCGAGACCGTACACAGTCTCAGTCGGGAACGCAACAGCTTGATTGCTGCGAAGGACATCCGCGGCCCGCCTCAAATTATCTAGAGTATATGACGGAGGGATGCGGGCGTGAAACCCCTCGAACGTAATTTTGAGGGGATCTACTTTGAGCACCGTTGTCATATATGGCAATGTAGGCGACCTGAAAATTTCAGGGTTAGTAACATATGAGGGTTCACCATGGGTAACAGCGCCTCCAAAGCGCGAACACTACCACGGGCTGCCATCCAACAGAGCAAAGTTGCTGTCACTAGAGCAGAACGACCAGAACAGTTGAGGCACACGGAGGCTTCGGTTGTCAAAGAGCAAGAGTTGGCCGAGCGACTGCGGTCACTTGGTTCCATCCAAGTCAGAACGACCGGACCAACACCGCGACCAGCAACCGAAGACGGGTTCACAAACACACTCAAGAGCAGAGAGAAAGTTTCGCAGACAGAAGATGCTCAGATTGCCGCTCAATCTAGCGGCGCGGCTAAGCAGCTGGTGACCACCACAGAAATGGTTGCAATTGTCTCTGCAATGGGTGAGGGGGTATCTCGAGAAAAACTACAGAAGATTTTCGGCCTCG
The DNA here is from genome assembly GCA_001599275.1 of Wickerhamiella domercqiae. Lineage (NCBI taxonomy): Eukaryota > Fungi > Ascomycota > Dipodascomycetes > Dipodascales > Trichomonascaceae > Wickerhamiella > Wickerhamiella domercqiae. Next base: position 1,646,527 of record BCGM01000002.1, read on the forward strand.
CTCCGGAGGTACTGGACAAGCTGGCGCCTCTGCGTGCTCTCACATCGGCATCTGGTCGTCGACGTCGGCGTAATGCGTAAGTCGGCCTATGAGCACGCGCTTGGGCCGGATATACGCTTATTTAAGCGTGCGACACTAGCCTCCCCTCCTTCGTAGAGTTTTGTGGCGGCCCTTGTCCTCAAGCAGTCACTGCTCCTGGTGAGCCAGGAAGCGCAGAATGTCGGAAATGAATGATGAAGAGCTGCGTGACATTATGTCCAAGATCCCGACTCGTGCGGAATTCCTTAAATCACAGCTCAAGCAGCGCAAGTTCTTTGACAGTGGGGATTATGCCATGTCCAAGGCAGGGAAGAAGCAGGAGCTCCCGGGTGATGTGGGGTGCGAGCACCCAGTACCTGAGCGGATACCTCATCGAAGTGCACTTCTTGCAGCTCATGGCTCAAGCCCTGTACGACGACCCAGTTCCTTGGTCCCCCTTGCCGAGCGAGTAGCAGCTGAGCTGGCAAATACGGAAGTCCCCGAGGAAGCTACATACGAGTCGGATCGTTAAATTTTTATTCTCGAATAGAAAATTTGTATAAACTGTAAGGAGACTATGCAATTAGCCAATTAAGCTCTCCCACCTAGTTTCGATGGTGCCCGGAGGTAGTTGAATCCTAACCTAGAACGCTAGCAGGTCGTCAATTTCGGCTTGCGGCTGGCTAGAACCCTGCGATTGGGCTGGCGTGCGTGAAGTCTGAGAAGTAGGAGGAGCGGGCTGCGTAGCAATCAGAGGCTTGGGAGCTTGTTTAGGAAGAGGAGTTACCGTTTTGGAGGTCTCCCACAGAGATCCGAATACATCGTTCTTTGCCGGAGTAGGCGAAGGTACCCCAGAGGGCACTGCAGATGGCACAGATGCCGATGTCAGTGGCAACGAGGTACCTGCGGAAGAGCTCGTCGCTGTGACTGACGAGAAAAGGGTAGCACCAGACATGGGCGGCGCCGGAGATGCCGAGCCCATTGCAGGAGCCGACACAGGAGGAGGCGCTGAGAACAAGTCCAAAATGGAAGCGGTCGTCGTAGGAGGTGCAGCGGTGGTCACCGGTGCGCTCTGGAAATCGGCAAAGTCATCGTCCTCGTCCTTTGCCGGTACTGGCGGTGCAGAGGTTTCTGTCACCGCCGCGGTAGAGCTCGTACCAGGACCAGCATCGTACTCTTCGAATTCGTCTGCATCATCTTCGCCGTACCCAGATGAGAAGCCGCCAGCGGCTCCGCCTGCCGGAGAATTAAAATTAGCAGCGCTAATTGATTCACGGCCATATCCCCGAGATCGGCCGAGGTTAGAATTAACATGACCAGATCCAGACCCAAAACCACCGCCTTGGCTGGCTATACCAGTCTTGAGGTTGAGCTGTCTAGACTTCTTGCGCTCAGCCCGGAGACGGTCGACGTTGCCAAGAAGCTCTAGTAGATCAGCAGCACGGCGGCGTATCGAGGCACCTTTATCTTCTCCGTAGCGGTCAGTATAGCGGAAGCTCTTCAACATCTCAATAACGCCAGTGTGAGAGCGTGCATAGTCAACCACACGTTCGCTGCCATTTTTGAGCAGATAGTCCAGAAGGGTCAGAGATTTGTAAATCTGACGCCACTCACGAGGAGTTTTCTCCGTGAACCGACGGTAAACGAACGGCATAATCTCATGAAACTGATCGTAATTTTGCGTGCCCTCAGCGATATGCTGCATCACAGACGTTGGTGTTCCCCACGGCTCGTTGTTGGTCGCCTCCCGGACCTTGGCTTCCATATCCGTGAAGTTCAATACAGCATTCTGTGCCTTCCGGACGTAATGCTTGACATCGTAAAGGGACACGTTGGCCAGCGTGTTCTGAAGATTGTCCATTGTAGAGCTCTCGTCGCCGAGCTTCGAAATTGGTCAGCGCCCAAATCGGCCTAGTCAGAACAGGCTGCCACTAATACCCTAGACTCCGATTAAGATATGATGAGCGCCCGGAGCAGTGAATAGTTACATAATATAGCAGAACTCCTATATTTCTTAATTGATTGAGAGCTTAATATTCCACAAGTCGTCATGACTACAGTGATAGCAGATGACCTTCTGAAGCAGCGCAAGGATGCCGTAAGTTTTCCCGTATCCCCTTTTTCGCAATTGAATAGGACTAACCCCAGCTTGTGAGTGCATTATACAGCCTGTCCAAGACGGCTGGTGACGCGTCGGCTGCGACCGTAGATTTCATTGACCTTCTGGAAGGCGCCGGTCACGACACGACTGGCTTGCGGGACGCGTTTTCGGGCATAGCTCCGTCGCTGAAACGCGTAGCCGATTCGATCTCCTCGCCAGAAGTCGTAAATGGCGACGTCGATGAACCTGCTGCTATCGCGGTGCCCGAAACCAAGGCTCCTCGTAAACGAGCAAAGAAAGACCCCGATGCGCCGAAGCGGCCACTTCCGGCTCAATTAATATTCATTAATGAGCAACGTAGGCTCATCAGGGACGAACGGGCCAGCGAAGGTAAGCCTCCTCTTAGTCGCCAAGAATCTCAAGATATGCTTGCGGGCCGATGGGATGCCTTACCCAAGGCAGAGCGCGAAAAACTCGAGTCTGAGCATCAAAAAGCCATGGAGGAATATCATCGTCAAGTAAAAGAATACCAAGCGCGGAAGGCTGAGGCTGGCGAAGCCGGTGAAGCTGCTCCTGCAACTAGCAAGTAGTTGCGACCACAAGTACTAATTTTAATGAATCCTAAATCTAGTGCCAGATTTAATTAGCAAACCCGAAAGAAATGGGCTGCTGCACGTGTTAGCTCATGCACCTCAAATTACCCGAAATGCGGACCGCTCAATCAATACCCCACGTGCTGTTCGGTTGCTCTATGCTAGTTTTTAAAAAAGAAGGCAATCACTGGGGAAACAGCACTTAATCAAGTCCAATTGCGATTCGAGTGTTTACTAGAATGATGGCCCATTTCTACGCAATCGCCTACCTCAGCACGGCCTGGGCGGCAGCGGTTATGACACCGCAGGTAGTGTCAGAGGCATTGAGCGAAGTCAACAACTTTAACGGCTCAAAGTGTGACAGCTGTAAAAATGTACTCTCTGTGTTGCAGAGAGTTGCCAAAGGAAACAGTGGTCTACTCCCTACTGTGCTTGCCGAAACTTGCCTCAATCAAAGCGTGATCATGGAGAAAGACTACTCTATCTGTAGCCAGATAACGTTCTACACTGACGTCAATGGAACATACGGCATGAACTCATATCTGCCTACTCTCACAAATGTACTTGCTCTGATGGATGTCGAGAAAGATGGCGATTTGTTCTGTTCTAGGATGTGGGGCAGCGCTTGTTCTGATCCTGTTCTGCCTAAATTCAATTCCTCGGAGTGGTGGCCATCTGTAGAGGAGAGCGAGGTAGGGAAGCTGGCTACCTCCAAGAACAGCACCTTTAGGGCTCTTCACCTTTCTGACGTCCACTTGTCGATGAACTATTCCGAGTCGGCCTCGTCTAATTGTGGATTGAGCATGTGCTGCGTCGACAAGTTCCCTGCTGACCCGAAGTTACCTCCCATGTTGGCGCCAAAATGGGGATACTACGGGTGTGATGCCCCGCAGGCGCTACTTGATAATGTACTCGACGATGTCAAAACCCGAAACACGTATGACTTCGCAATATTTACTGGTGACATGGTCGATCACGATCCCGTGCTTGATGATCTCAACTCAACTTACTACGAAGAGACTTCAGTATTGCAAGCTATGAAGAATGCGCTAGGTGGTGTTCCCGTCTACCCTGTCCTAGGGAATCACGACACTTTCCCATATGGCCAAGAGCCTCCTTTAGACTCGCCCTATGCCAATGCAACAGCAGGGAATTATGCCATGCTGGAACCTTTGTGGAGAGATTGGCTCGGAAATTCATCCAACCAAGCTGTAACGCAGCATGGTGCCTATGTTGTTCATCCCAAGCCCGGTCTCAAGATCATCACTATCAATTCGAACTATTGGTATCATTCGAACCTCTACCTGTACGCAAATACTTCGGACCTCGACCCCAGTGGGGGTATCCGTTTTGCCATAAACGAACTTCTGGACTGTGAACGCCAAGGTACTAAGGCGTGGGTCCAAACTCATGTGCCAACTGGAGGCGATTCAACTGAGGCGCTGCCGGGCCAGTCGCGCCTAGTGACCGCTATGCTAGAGCGGTTCAGCAAAAATATAGCTGGATTGTTCTATGGTCATACTCATGTTGACGAGTTCACTGTCTTATACGGTAACAATGCTACTTCCCGCGACTACGATAATGCAATTGGAGTTGCGTGGGTCGCACCTTCTATCACTCCATGGACCGATTACAACCCGGCATGGCGCTGGTACGAGGTCGATTCTGATACCTTTGAGATTATGGATGCTATCACCGTGTACGCTCCCATTGAAGGGGCATTCAACGTGCCTTGGAGCGACGCCCCTAATCTAGTGTGGTCTGAAGAGTACTCAGCTCGAAAGGCCTATGGCAGAGCATGGCCTGAAAACGAGCCATTGAACGGAAAGTTCTGGCACCTGGTTGCCGCTCAGATACTAAGTGAGAGTAAATATGCCCAGGAATTCGTCAATCGAGCATATCGCTACTCTTTGCACACTGCAGACTGCTCAACTGAAGAATGTCGCATTGAGCGCTACTGCTATGCTACTTCAATGTCGGTTCAGCAAGTCAAGAGCTGCCAATCAGCTCTAGGGATGACGGCGACAAAGCGAATGTCAAGTGTTCCGCAGTGGCCGATGCCGCGCGCATCTCGCAACCACCTCGAAAAAGTTGCCTCGATCTAGAAACTTGTCTATATACTGACATCTTATTATATCAACTACTTTTCTTCCTTCATCGCTGAGGACTGTAATCCGAGCGGCATGTATTCCTAAAATAAGCTGTCCTAGCCTCGCACGTTTTCGCGTCGCTATTCTCGCCTGAGGCACTACAAGAACAACAAATGAAAGAGACCATCCAAACACTTATAACGCACTCAGATCTGCGGCAGCAATTGATGAGAAATGGTATAGAGCTACGTTTATGCTAATCTGTAGAGGTTTCAGGTGGACCACCTGCACCGAGCTCCTCTTTCTTGCGTTCCCATTCTGTGGAGTCATAGACCTTGGGCTCGACTTGAATAACTCCAGCCTCTCCTAGAGCCTGAACGAGATTCTCAGCTTCCGGCACCGGCATGCTACCTAATACGCTATTGATCTGATCAAGTTCGCGAGTTTCAATAGCTGTCCTAACTTTTTCATCAAGAGAGTCATATCTCTCTCTCTCAGGCGTCCCTTCAGGAGGAACGTCAACTCGAATCTCCGTATCGGGGTCCACAGCATAAAGCTGAATCTGTTCTTCAGGCTGGGCTAGAATCTCGCAACGACTGCGAATATGATTGAAAGTATCCGTAACTTCTTGCTCGAATGCAGCCCGTGCAGGATGATTTTGACGTCCGAGTTGGGTAACAAGGTTGCGGAGGGCACCGCCGCCGTCTCTGGCACCAAGCAAAGCTGCATATTGCAGAAGCTGAGCGTTCCAAACAATTTTCCGCGCAAGCTTCGCATCTCCACTGAGCATTGCGTCAAAGGCAGTCATTGTCAAGGCATCCTTCTGACCCTCCGTGGCAATCCAAGGGGTTTGAGAAAGCTTCCGATACGCAGATGCAAGATCCCCAATCTCCGTTTCACCGAAATCCTTGGTGGCCGGAAGAATCTTCTCAATGCCCTCTTCATCTTTTTCGGGGGTGTGAGCGGACTGGATTGGCGAATTGAGCGTCTCAATAGCTGTCTGTTCCTGCTTAGCCACTGTAGGCTTCGGCGCTGGTGATACTGTCTCCAAGCCAGCAGTTTCAGTATCTGGACCTTTGCTTGTTGCATCCGCACTTGACTTGTTGATGAACGACGAGTCCCAGCCAGTACGAACATCCTCAGAGGTAAGGTGTCGGGTGCGTTCCTCACGGAGAGTCTCCAACTCACGCTTCTCATCGGAAATTGCGGAGGTTATCATTTTACGATGCTCCTCGATCTTTTGGATGATAGCTTGCTCAGTTCCAGCTTCCTGAGCAACCTGCGCAACCAACGACTCTAGCATATCCACATATTTAGGTTGATCCGGAGACGTGGCCAGGCCAGGCTTGGCCTTGCCGATAACGCTGGCAGCGTCGCGTGCAGCGGCTTCAACGTCCAAACCGATTTTGCGTTCACCTCCAATTTTTAAAAGCTCGTCCACTGCCTTCAAAAGGTCGTTATTAGTCTCGAGGTTCAACTCAAGCTGCTGAGTCCGGAGGCGATTATGCTCGCGTTTTTCGTGTATATCTCTTTGCTTCCAGCGGATGAATGACTTCTTGTCTACATTGGGGTGCACTTCAATGTCGGAGTCGTCGGACAGCTCGAGCTTGTCCCACTTGGAATAGTCGAGAACCATGCTGCTGACGCGCTTAAGTCAGGCAGCAAATATGGAGGTGCTTGACACTGTCGGCGCTGGCGTCGGCGCTCAGGGATGGGCGGAATGGTCTGTTTGGGGTGGACAGGCAATGGGAATGACAGCACAAGTCTGGAGACACGTCATGGAGACTGCTCTGACCCGCATCAATATATTCAGTGTATTCAGTGTCAGTGTCCTCAGCTTCGCTGTTGAATGGGCTACACCGCGCATTGCTGTGCGTCCAAGCTGGATTGCTGTATTATGCTTGAGACTTTCTGTGGTTTTTCTCTTCCTTCGACTTTTACCAACGTGGCTACCTCCATGGGAACCGTCTGTAATTCGCGACTCATGGGCTCCGCTTGGATTCGCTGTATTCGCCTCGTTCTTCGTCGAGGTATTTTTCGCCGGTTTAGCGAAGTGCGAGCCACAATTTGACTCAGGATTCACGAATCTCGAATATGTGCTAATTTTACAAGGCTTTAATTCCTCACCCACGGTCACTCTGCAAATGCCGATTTTCGCGCTTGTGACCACACTGGCCCACTGTTTGAGACACATTCGTGGGATGCTCGGGGACCGAGGGCGGCGATGGAGACTGCCGTTTTCCACTGTCTCAACCGTCTCATTTATATCATACTACGCCTGGCTGTGGGCAACTAATCAGATCTGGTACAACCCAGTAATCCTTGCTTCAGGCATAGTCCGGATACTGCCTCAGCTCTTCGCACTTACGGTCGTAGTGAGTTGCTGGAGTACTTACTGGCTCGCGGCCTTGGTCGTAGGTCGTGAAGTGCTGGAAAGGACCGTCAATAGCAACGCATTGCAAGTGTCATGGGCGGACAGCTTTTTCGAGGCATTGCTAAAAGCCACAGCGCAATGCTTGGCCTCTAGTCGCAGTTCATTTATGTGCGAGGCTCCACCCCTCTCTGCACCGCTTGCTACATTCCTGGATCGCGTCATCGAGCGGCCTGAGAGCCGTGAGTACGGCCAAACTGGGTACGGCACCCTGAACACGCAACCGGATGCTGACGTCTCGGTCAATAGCTGGTGGACAGATGCTAACCACGCTACTGTACTATGGGATATATCCTGGCTCCGGGGTACCTGGCAGCTAATGGCGTGGGGATGGTCACAATTGAAATATACTCTACGAACATTGAGATCCGAGCGTCGTCAGACATTTACCGACTACAGATACAGACAACTTGATCAGGGTGCTCCCGGAGCTCACATTGCACTCCTACAGGATGCTCCTGATTACGATGACAGCCCAGATTGGGCACCCATAGAGTCCGAGGAGTCAGATTCTGTGTCAGATTCTGTGTATGGATCCAGCAACAGTGATGTCCAAGAGGACAGTGATTTTGAGTCTATCCCTGGCGAGCCTGATGAGTTTCACGTACCTAGGCGTGGTCGTTCTGATGAGGTATCACTCGCCCGTGTATTTCTCCGGCGTCGCCATCTTCCCACAGATAGCCCGCTAGCTGCATCTGCTTCTGAATGTGTCGTTTGTTATGACAACCCACGGCAAATTGTCGTCTGGCCATGTGGCTGTCTTGCGGTGTGCGACGACTGCCGTGTTGCCTTACAACTGCAGAATCACACGTCATGTGTGTGCTGTCGAAGACAGGTATCTTCATATTCCCGCATTTACATTCCGTGATGGTTTCCTCTTCGATTCACATTAATTCATAATAATTCATATTGATTCATGTACGTATTATATATGCCACTCACCTGTAGAAATCTGGTCGCTTGGAGTCTATCCCGTAGTCTGCGAGCACTGCTGAAAGCGCCTCAGCGGTCAAAACGGTTTTTTGCGTCATGCCTGGTCGCCTGCCAGCACCACCTTGAGGCTGTTGAGGCTGCCCACCAGCCTGGGAACGAATACGAGCGAATTGATACGCATCTGTTGCGATGTCCGTAACAAATTTTTGCGTGGCTAGGGCCAATAGTCTCTTTACCCGCTGATCGGTAGTGTGAAACCCTGCCTTAGAGAGGTAGAAGTCAGTAACAGCGTCAGGAATAATGGGAGCAAATTCATCCATGGACTCAAGAAGTTCTTTCAGAGAACGATCGCGGCGCTCGAGTATTGGCTTCAACCGGGTTGTGTCCAGTAAAGGATCCTGCTCCTCAGTAGGAATGTCTAGATCCTCTTCCTGCATCTCTTCATCCACATGATCATCTAGCGAAGACTCTGGCAGCTTCGATTCCTCATTATTCTCAGCGTTCTCATGTGAAGCAGCCGAATCAGAAACATGCTCAGCAGGGTCGTGTGTATCATGGTGTTCTGGGCTGTCCAGCATCTTGACGTCCTCCGCCATTATTGAAACCCCGGAACGATTGATGATGACTAGCGTATTATCTATGTCTTACCACGGGTAACTATCTGATTACCTAATCAGAAATGATAGGTGATCCAGATTTCGATTTCGGCGATACTGAGCGCGTACTATTATACATAATTGTGGCCATTGTAGCTGTCTGTGCTATTGCAGGGTTCTTATTTGGCTTGTGTGTCTTAGGATGCTGCAATATATTCTGCTGCTGCTGTTGTTCGTCACGCAGTCGAACTCACCAGCACGGTAACACGCGCGCACATCTCGTTTCAGCCCGAATTGTGCCCGCAAGATTGGTATATAGCCAAGCTGATGACGAAGAAGCAATTAGCAGGCCAATTGCGCATCCTCAAGCCCCATCTCACCGACCAGATTACGGTTCCGTTACCTATACCCCTCCTCCCGCCTATACTTCGCCTAATTAGCTAATCACGACGATGTTATCGTCAGACATTTCTCGTGCGATGGGAACGCCACATCCTTTCTCGTCGTTCGAACGAACGATTTGTGACTAATGAACAACGTTACTCGACGTTTGGCAACACTTCAGTCGCAAATTAGATTTACCAGCACAATGGCGCCCACACCAATTCATTATGATTTTGTTGTAATCGGAGGCGGAAGCGGCGGTGTCGCGACTGCGCGTCGTGCAGCCAGCTATGGGGCTAAAACGATGGTTATTGAAGGCGATCGACTAGGCGGAACCTGTGTCAACGTCGGCTGTGTTCCCAAGAAAGTTATGTGGAACGCCGCAGATCTAGCCACAAAACTCAAAGAAGCTACTTCTGGCTATGAGTTCGATCCTAAGCCTGAGTTCACGTTCGATTGGACCAAGTTCAAGGCAAAGCGCGATGCGTACGTTCATCGGCTGAATGGAATATATGAGCGCAACTTAACCAACGAGGGCGTTGATTTCGTCTATGGCTGGGCGAAATTTGTTGACAGTAAGACCGTGAAAGTATCACTGCGAGACGGTGGCGAGGCCATCTATACCGCGGACCATATTCTGATCGCGGCTGGTGGCAAGCCTTCCATGCCTACGGAGCCCAAAGGTGCTGAGCTGGGAATAAGCTCTGATGGATTCTTCGCTCTCGAAAAGCAACCAAAGTCGGTTGCCATTGTTGGTGCGGGCTATATTGCTGTTGAGCTAGCCGGTGTGTTCAATGCTCTGGGAACTGAAACCCATCTCGTCATTCGTCATGATCACTTTTTGCGCAATTTTGACGAGGTCATTGGAGAAACGTTAACAGATCTATATGAGAAACATGGTATACACCTGCATAAGAACACAGCTCCTGCCGAAATTGCGAAAGATGGCGATCGCATTAAGGTGACACTGAAGAATGGGAAGGTGCTGGAAGTGGATACTCTACTTTGGGCAATAGGCCGCCTGCCTTTGACGTACAATCTAAACTTGGATCAGGTAGGCATTGAGCTGGACCGCCGGGGCAAGATTGTTGTGGACGAGTTCCAGAACACGTCTGTGGCTCAGATCTATTCTTTGGGCGATCTAGCAGAAGAAATCGAATTGACTCCCGTTGCTATAGCTGCGGGCCGCAAACTTGGTGACCGGGTCTTTGGTAAAAAGGCTGACTCCAAGCTTGACTACACCAACGTGCCATCAGCCATATTCTCACATCCTGAGGCAGCCTCAATTGGTATTAGTGAGAAACATGCCCGTGAGAAGTATGGCGATAGTGCTGTCAAGGTGTATCAGTCAAAATTCATCAACATGTACTATTCTCCGCTAAATGCTGAGGACAAGCAACCAAGCGTATACAAGCTAGTTGTCGTTGGCGAAGAAGAGAAGGTGGTTGGTTTACATCTCGTAGGTGATATGAGTGGCGAAATTATGCAAGGCTTCGGTGTTGCCATCAAAATGGGAGCAACAAAGGCAGACTTCGACTCCTGCGTCGCTATCCACCCGACCGCAGCGGAAGAGATTGTCACCTTGAGATAGACTTCCGACATTGGACGTTAATACGCTAACAAATCACTTTTTTTAGAACCTCAGCTTAGATGCCGAACTTATCACTTCAACTATGTCACCTCAAAAAAAAATAAAGTATGCTAGTTTTATTCCTGACCGAAACCGACGGTTTCCTCAACTGCAATTGACAGTTTCTTAACCAAGGTATCGTATTCCTTGTAAGGCGGTAGATCTACTCGGTTGAAACATGTATGAGACTTCGGCAAATGACGAGAATCCCCTGCTTTCTCGATTGTGAAGCGGCGAGGGCCATCCGACCCTTGCAGGTCCTTGAACCCGTTGACTGGAATACGAGAGGTTCCCGTGGTAAACTGCAGCAGTCTGGACTTTTGCTCGGAATCCCACGAACGAATGCATTCCCAGAACCACTGGATGACCTCGTCTGATTCCGAGTATCCGCGATAGTCGGTGTGCTTCTTCCAGTCGTCTACGTCAATCTCTGAAATGCCTCCAATCAACAGTTCAAGCTCGCGCTCATCAAACACGTTGACAAGATCTTCAGGAATAAGCTCGTTGAAGCCGTGTTGGAACGCCTTGAACTGCTCTGCAACACGCTTCTCAATCTTCCACTGAGTGACTAGCTCCACGTATTCAAGCTTGTTATCGTTGGTTACAGGGATATCCTTGCCACCCGGTTTGAGCTCGATACTGGCCACATGTCCGAAATTGTCGTCTTCAATAGCAAAAGTCAAATCTAAAACGTCGGTGATGTCGTTGTCAAGCATCCATTCCAGGTTACGATGGAATTCAGCGTCCACGCCCTCCATATCTTCAACAACGACCTTTTTAGCCAGCATCATCTTGTAAAAGGCCCCAATAAAGAAAGCATCGAGGAAACGTCTATGGAACACCGCCAGACCTACGACACGTCCAATGAACTTGAAGTAGTTCAGATGCTCGGGATTTATGCCCGAATGAGGGTTGATCTGCAGAGTATAGTTGTCATGAGCAGAGTACTCAAAGAGACCATAGAACGGATTGAACATCTCGTGCGATAATAAGAAGAAATACTCACGAGACACACCACCGTAATCAAGACCTTCTTCACCATCAAACTTAATCATAAGGCGCTGCTTAAGGTCCTGCGGTGTTTGGCGCATAATTTCCTGATACGAGTCCTCGAAAATATGGTCACGGCGAACCTTTATGTGGCATTGTCCCGGTAGAATACGCAATGCCGGCTGAGAACGGAAGTAAATCAGCTTACGCCTGAAATCGCGCTTATACTGCGGCACATTTTGGTCGAGGGAAGACGGCAGACGGGGGTCGTCCCATGTAGTGGTCTTAGTATTGTGGTCTACAAAGTAGACCCTGGCGGTGTTCGTCAATCGCATTTCCCATCCCGACGGCAAAGGTCCAAGCTGACTGACTGGTTGCTGTTGGATTGTCGCCTGGGAAGCATTCGGGCCGTACATGCGGATATATTGCTGGCGACGAGGGTCTACCCAGGTCGTCGTACGAGTGTTATGATCAACATAATACGGTATACCCTCAGGGGTTACTCTCTGCTCCCAGCCCGACGGCAGTTCACCAAGACCAGCAGTAGTCGCTCCAGTTGTTACCGCAGTGGACGAGGCTGATGAAGTCGTCGGCTGATTTTCCGGTAACGTGCGTGATTGGTGCTGACGACGTTCCTGTTCCGCGAAATCGGTACGGTGCCGCTCAGCTCGCTCAGCGGCACTATTCGCAGGGCGAGTCCAGGTAGTTGATCGTGTTGAGTGGTCCACGTAGTAAGTCCGGCCGAGATTATCAGTGCGACGTTCCCATCCAGATGGCAGAGGACCATATTGATCTTCGAAAGCAGAGAGACCATGAGTTTGATGAGGCTGTTCATTCGCATCTCCATTGACAGGGGGAGGAGCCGTGCTTGGTGGCGGAGGACTGGTAGCCGACGGAGCAGGTTGAGCTGCAGAGGACGTCGTGCTAGGAGCACGCGCAGTAGCACCAACTGAAACTAGAAGCATTCCAGAGACAGGGGTATTGTCGTTAGAGCGTTTAAGAGTCCGTGTCAACATATTATCTCCTCCCTCCTCAAGGTTCACAACGTCCTGAACCTGCAGGTTGATTACACCTAGAAAGCCCTGGTCCTTTCTCTTGAACTTTTTGTGATCAAAAATCTGTATCGCCAAAACGCTTGTAGGTTTGACTTTGACGGTGAAATTCTCATTCCAGTAAGGGTTCAACGTTCTCTTTATAACAGACGTGCTACAGGTCTGCGCACCATCAACAGTTAATACCACGAAGGGATCAGGCAGACGCAAGAGATCACGCTTATACAGACCATCTGCTGCTATAATAGTCACACGCAGCGGCTGCGTACCAACGTCGCTGGAGCTACCACTAGTCCGCGAGCTCATTCGTCACGGATGACGGCTGTCCAATCGCTTACATCAGCAGATTCTCTTCTTCTCTAGCACTCTCTAGTTGCCACCATGAGTAGTAGCACCTAAGCACTTTTTTTGCTCAACAGATGAGTAATCTATCTCTAAATGTGCTCGGTGCTTTTTTAAGGACCGTTTTAGCATTACGGTTAGCGTCAGGAATGAGAGAGAATGTGTACGAATATATAGTTAGCAGATTAAGGGGATACAAAAATGCCAGCGTCATCAGATTCGTCGCGTTCTGAAATTACGGGTGAATTGAATTGATTCGAATGTGAATTAGGAGAACGCGCGATCTGTGCAGAATCTGAGGGAATTGATACGGTTCCTTGAAGTTTACCTGCCCGTGCGTTATGATACGCGGACGAGGTCTCTTGAAGGGTCTTGTAAATGTCTTCTGCGGACAATGTTGGCTCCATCACTTGCAACAGCTTCGTCAACATCTCAACTAGTGGTTGAGCGCTTCCGTGGCCATAAATCAAAGATGCTGTGAGAAGCACAGTGGCAGGTAAAGCCCTCTGCTTAGGGAGAGGTTTAGACTCAGTCACATTGGTATTGACTGAATGCAAATAAGACATAGCGTCGTCGATATATCCCAGTCCGTTGCTGAGGTCAAGAGGTTTGTAGTTCACCTTTCCATCACACTCTGCAAGGTCACGAAGCCATACTACAATTACGGCAATGTAACTCACTGCCAAGAGGAAGAGATGATCTGAAAGCACACCTAGCTTGGGTTGACTTGAGGCAACTTTTAGCCACGTCAGAAACAATGCAGATGTAGAAACCATCGCGTTCGCCTCTTCAGTCTGGAACCACTGGGTAAACAATGGCATATAAAGATAATCGAGAAGCGTTCGCAGTGAGATTTGAGGTGAACCCTCAGGAACGGAAAGCCACTTAGGAAGGTTAGAGGTGACTTGGAGAATGATAGGAATGTCTTCATGAACGACGATGAATGAAGAATAATGGAATAGAACAACGATAAAAGCATACTCTGGAACATGTTGGCTACTTTCGTGATCAGAAAGACCTCTAAGGGGGCTTGAGACTTGGCTCTGATTCAAGGCGCCTTTACGTCCCACTTGGAATAGCCATTCAGTGACAGTGCCATGAGCATTCTCAAAGGACTTAAACCAAATATCGAGACCACGGAACAGGCGAGCTTGGATCTGTTGATCGAAATTCGGGGAGACCCAAGGGTGGGTATTCGGTGACATGGAAAGTTGGGGTTGACTGTTATCAGCCGCGGCATTATGTGGAACAGTCGAGGAATGCTCAACTAGCATCTCCAATATCGTCTCACCGTTAGTAAACAAACCCGACAGGCGTCCAACTATTGTCATGAGCCCATAAGCCACCATACGTAAAGCAAAGAGAGACCATAACTCCCCATTGACATCCCGTACGTCCGTAGAGCATGACGCGGGCATGGACACACGAGGAAATCGTATGAGTGATTTGATCAGACCCAGAAATGGTACGTTCACAACAACGCGTGAAGGCCCCGTTACGTCGAAGAATTCCTCCGCAGATCTGGCGCACCAAAGCTCATCTGGACACACCATGTGAATATCCATATTGAAAATAGAAACAGGCGAGTTGGAGTAGTTGGTAAAAGATAGAGTCTGAATACTATCACAGTAAACAGCAAAGTGAACTGTCCGCTTGCATGCCTCGAATGATGCCCATTCACGCCATTGTTGTTCAGCGTCCGCTCCTTGATGCAGCATATAACCTTCTTGGGATACGGTGCCGTAAACAGACTTGCGTGAAGGTTTTGCAAAACACTGACCGCCATGGGCGTCATCGTGCCCGTTGTTGAGATGTGGTACGCTACCGAGCACAATCCAAAGGTAGCGATCGATGATGTGTCGCCCAGTCTTATATCGTGTGAGCGACAATTTTGCTGTGTCCTTGCCTAAAATGGTGGGCTCATAGCGAAGCAGCAGAGAAAATGCTTGCAAGTGACCAATCTGGGAAATGTCATATCTCGTACTGGCTGAGTCTGTCCCTAGTGTCTCATAGGTATAGAGGAAAACACTTGGGTAGGCGCTTTTGGCCACGTTCATGATCTCCTCATCAGAGCTGATTGCCATTCCAAGGATGGTCAAAACTGCGAGTAGAGCGGGGTGAGCTCTATTGGGGTCGTAGCTTTCTTCGTGAACGACCCACTTCACAGCAGAGATGTCTGTCCATGCAGCACTAATGTATTTTTCCACTGAGCCCAAGTGGTTATAAAAGTGATCAGGAATGTCCTTCAGAATGTTAAGTACTGCTTCAGCGTTGGAAGGGTGAAGACGCGTCTTCGTATGCTGATGTATCTGCTGTGCATTCCTCCTTGCCCACTTCTCTGCCCGGTCACGGTACGTTTGAACCGCTTCCGAGTAGAGAAGATCATATCCATACTTCGACCCCTCATTTGGAAAGCGATCATCAAAAAACCATCTGTAACGTTGATCGTAATCGCCTCTAGATAAGTTCTCGCTGTCCGTTGAAAGGGCAGGCACCTCACTTTGAACAGCAGGCCGACTCAATGGCCAGTCTGGCGCCGACAAAGAAGGAAAACTCTGGAGTTCATCTGCAGCACTATGAGTGGACGTCGACTCTGATCTCGATTTGGTCGTACTTGAGTAGTCGGAGGCATCAGACTCCCTGTTACTCTTTCGTAAAAAATCGACATATTGTGCATTTCTTGTGGCATCTTGATCCAGTCGGTCTTGAACAATTTTTTGCGTAGCCGAAAATTTCTTAGCATTGGATGTCATACCGGCGGTGGTGTGAGAATAAGGGGKTTTTGTGTCAGGAATGTGAAGAGAATATGATGTGCGTGGTCGAAGCTTATAGCCAGCTGCTGCCTCATCGTCTCCTGAATCCGTGGCATGCCTACGTTTTCGAAACTGAAGAGCGGCATCAGCAGGTGTAGCTGATAACCCCCAAACGGGAGGAAATGCTTCACTAGGCCCTCTTTCAGTCATCTGTAGGTTCAAAGGGGTAGATGCCGCCAAAGACTGTGCGTGGTCAAGTGATGACAGGAAATTTGACGCATTATGAGGGTACACAGTTGACTGCGGCTCCTCTGGGTCCATAAACATGCTTTGAGTAGAGGCGAACTGCCCCTCGGCGAAACTTCCATGTGTCGAAAAAGATGCTATAGGGTTGAGAGAAGATTTCGGAGCTTGAATGTGCGATGATGCTGCTACAGGTACTTGATTGGATTGAGGTAGAGTCCAATTCGCCGATGCATCATTTGCTGGCAATGGTAAAACCTTTCGCTGTTGAGCATTGTCTGCGGCTTCCTGTATCAAGCGTAAATGTCGCTTCGTTAAAAGATGATTGTCATACAGGTCTTTGCGACTGAAGCTTCGATTGCATTCATGGCATACAAATGGTTTAACAACCAGATGATTCGTGGCATGTCGCTCCAAGTAATCACGTCGATTGAAAATCTTACCGCATCCTGGATACGCACACCGGAAAGGCATATGCGGCTCAGCTGGCATTGTAACAAGGCGGTGATGTCAAGTTTTGGCAAATTCTCGTCTTATGTAGAATGCAGTCGATAGAGAACAATTCAATCAAAGTTATTCAACGCACCTACCTAGCTTACAAATCACAAAAATCGTGGTTGATGCAGGACGGCTAAAGCTCTAGAGAAGGTTAGGGTAAATCTAGGGCACAGGAGAGTACTCGAAAACACTGGGCAGGCAAACTGGGACCGATCATTGGCTAAAAAATTATGTCGGAATTTGGTTGACTCACCAAAACTGACGACAGCTTTTAAAATGACAGAAAATTAGCTTGACGTGGTTCTTAGATCGAGCTGTCAAAGAGCTGTCATTCGCCACCGCGCGGAGATCTTCCTTCAGACAGCTGTCTATTTACCCTTACCCATCAAACTCCCGTAGAAGCACGACGCTGTTCTACGTCGGCAAGTTTGATTATAAACACGCCTATAAAGGAAACTATTTCCATTGCCGCATGATCTCTAAGCGATTCTATGCAGAGAGCGCTTATTACAAATCAGACAGCTGTCAACTGGGCGCCGATCATCAGCAACCGCAGTTGGAGGCTAAGCATACATTGCGCGTCTCAGTAAAGAGGCAGCATGCCCCGCAGATCCGGAGAAAATAGGGCAGAACTGGGGAAATAATTTTCGTAAAGTGAAATTTCTCGTGAATCCAATTCCTGTTGGATTTTTCCGAACTCCATGTTAATCACGGATAAGCGACTTACCTCAGAGCGGCTCGCAGTAAAAATATACAGTAATCCGATTTAGTCCCTTTAGCCGAGTTGCGACGAGAGCCGGGTGGGGGGGGGGGCCGTGGTGGGACGAATTGGAGACAAATCTGAATTCTCCTCTCAAATATAGCATTTTGCTTTACATTGTTATGTAGTAGAGAGGGGCTTGATCTGTATCAAAAAAGTATAGACTGTCGTCTTCGAATCTTTTAGAGCATTAGTTGCGAAATTCATTAGCCGTTGGAACTAAAGTCTGGCACTACCTTAAATGACACAGAGAGTCGTAATCAAATACATGCAACTTTTACCAGGCTCAGAAGCATACGTAGCGCCTCCATGCAGGCCACTTATTCGAGATAGTTTGAAAAACTAGTGAATAAATTAAACTGGGCCGGCATCCTGACAACTGGATTCAAATTGTCCATCCTGAAAGTGAAGATAATGCAGAGAGGTTCTTACAGAGCTGTTTCATTAGATGATAATCGTCGAATGGACGCTAAATCTTGTTCTTTAGTTTCCCAACAAACGGATACTTCCCAGCAAAGAATTCAGCCCATTGATCCAAGGCTTGCTGCTCCTCCTCGGTGAGATCAGATAGTGTGTCGATTGGATCATCCAACGAGGAGAGCAGAGATGTTTCGAAACTGTGCTTGGCTAGTCCGCGAGATGCGTCTCTGCCAGCAAAATTTTCGTATGGGCCACCTGGACCGTAGTGGGCTTTACCAGCAGTAACGTCGTAAACCCTGCCTTTGACTCCAAGCAAAACTCGTTTCTCAATAACTCCATTGTACGGCGCAAGTGTGTGCGGTGTAAAATCCTGGATCTCTAAAGATACCGGGACATCTGTTTCACTTCCTTCAGTTTCCATAAACAACCCCAGAGCACTTGAAAACCGCCACGCTATGAAGAGAACTAGAGCGGTAACTAGCCACCACCCAGACATCTCCTAATCCCATTAGTCATACGGTAGCTAGCCATTTCGCCTCTTGTGCTCCTCCTCCCCGCTCCGCCGCCCCGAGCGCCAAGTAAAATCATGTGATATTATTAACTATATGCCATCATCGCCGTTACCTCTCGGCCGAGGTTGTGTACTATGCCTACAATTGTCGCAGTATATAAATGAAGATAACATGGGATTCACCCAGGAAAATCATCAAGCTCTAAAAACTGCCGTTCTATAAATCGTCGGCAAATGTGGAAGCTTCGTGGATATGCTGAGCCGCATCATAGAAAGATTCACTGAACTGCCGCTGATCACGACGGGAGAGGGCATCTCGCACTGCTGGAAATGTCCCAGCGTATCTTTCATCACGAGACTCACTAGGGGGACCAAATAAATGATTCTTATACCAGTTGCGAATAGCAATTCCATTGCGGTCCAGTATGATTCTGTTCAACATTGTCAGTCGAGCATTCCAGTACACTCGAGTGCGAGCCACCAAAGGTGATTCCCCATAGAATCCCGATGCATCTGAGCATGATGCATTATACCCTTCCCACTCCGCCTTCCATTCCGCCCATTTAGTGCCGGCTTCAGTAACCTTGTCAACTGCATCCTCCAGTTCCTTCATTGCTCTGGACGTAAGAGCACTCCTGTCCCCGAAAATTTCGGTGCCAAGGCGATCAACGTCTTGCGCATATGTCTTGATTTCACTGGCCATGCGTGACACGTTGAAAGCTAAGATGGGGCTTGTACTCAAGTCAAGGGCCACATATGTAGCAATTTCTGCAAGAGCTCGAGAACGCTCAAGAGCAGGGTCACCAAATTTATGCATCCATTCGGACGTATCGTAGCAGCTTGCACGAGGAGCAACACCATTCCATCCTAATCGTAGGCTAGGGACTCCTGTATGAGGATCAAACCCTAGCCAATTTCCGTAGCTGCTGATCGGGACAAAACTGTTAGCCATATCTACTGCATCTGATAGGGAGCCAGAGCTATACGTCACTTCATTCAAGAGGCTCGCGACCTCAAACAGAGGATTACCTTGCACCATGAATTTAGCGTCGGCTTCAACGCTTCCCAGGTCAATATAGGCAATTCCTTCATTCATGAGCGAATCTGCCCGACTCTCCACCCACTCGGTAGAGCCCGCCCAGTTCTGGTCTGTGCCGTCCCATGCTACAAAGTAGATTGTTCTCAGCGGCTGCCATTTGTGCTCGAAGCGTAGATATGCAAGTGTGTGTGCAACATGCAATAGTGCGGCGAGACCGCCCAACTCACTTGAGCCGTAGCAAAAACTATCCATTCGGGCTCCAAGGATGACGATTTTGTCTTCTTCTTCTATGCCCGGAATTCTCCCAAAAACATTGCTAATTTGGTGACGTTCTTCCAATACAGGACCAGTCTTAAGTCGTACTTTCTTAGCGGAGTGAGGGCCAATTTTGGAAGCATGAATATGTTCTGACCACCACCCGCGAGGTGCCTCTAGCCCTTCACTTAAAACTTCCTCCGATAGCTTAGCAAAGTGAGTTCTAGCGATAGCTGCCACAGGTATATGTGGAATGTAGGCTTTGTCGATCTCGACACGCATTGCCATCGAGCTCGGCCAGCCAGGGCTGAGGGGGTCTCCTGGATATAAGTCCGACAACCCAAGTGACCCTAACTCTATGGCGTCGTCCGCGTAATCTGGTCCGGCCGGCCACGGAGTGCTGAGAGGATCGTTGACGTATATGACACCACTAGCCCCGGCATCTTCAGCACGTTTAGCAGTGGGACCAGGAGTGTCGGGTCTCCTCACCAAGAGAATGGCGCCGTGGAGGTCTACGTTTTGACTTGTGAGATATGCGAGATCCTCTTCAGTGCCGAAATTCGCATAAATAAGAGGTCCTGTTACGTCGTCAGGAATACCCAGTGCCATTTGAGGTCTAGGCTGCTGCTGGGACGTAGTTGGATCCTTTAGAGCGGTTCCCTCTGTGAGGCCCGTATGCCATACCTCCTCGGAATCTTCCAGCACCCAGAGGTCAGTGGAGTTAAAATGACTTAGTAGCACGTCATGCCTATCTGGAGAAGATGTTATTCCCAAGCTCTCCAAAGTTTCGTGAACATACTTCGCTGTAGAACGTCCTCCCACTGATCCTGCGAGATGTGGCATTTTACCTAGAAAATCTGAATGTGTCTTCAGCGAATCAATGTCGGCGAGGAACGGCCTTGCCAATCTTCTTAAATAGGCAGGATCACGGTGAACTACTCCCAGCTCAAGGTTAGTTGCGTCACGACTCATATACACAGCTGAGAGCAGTAACAACGTAAATATGAGTACTAAGAGTCGGCGCGCAAGAAGAGGATTTATGACTGGAGCCAGGGCAGCATCAAAGCGAGCGACTATACCTCTAGTGATCCAGCAATGCCACCAATGGGCCACAGGATCAATAATATGACGTACTGGGGCGACAACTGTCGTCTTTCCGAACCGTCTGATACGGCCAATCCAAGTTGGTGGCTCAACCGGCGACTCTTCAAGCTCGAACTCCTCGTGAGGCGGGAAATCATATGCAGGAGGTGCCTCATGAGGCATGTTATGCTCTGGGAGTAGTCGGGCACTCATAACAGTCCTAGACCGTGCCGATGTGAGCCTCCCCTTGGTTACCTTGATTAGTACTCACATCAGTTCCAGGTTACATGTCATAGAACGCGGCCTTCGGCTCTGATCATGGTGAACATAGCTATGGTATGTGATTTCTTCTTCCCACAACCGGGAGGGATAGAGCTACATGTGTACCAGGTAGCACAACAGCTTATAGAACGCGGACACAAGGTGGTTGTCGTCACACATGCATACGGGCGACGCTCGGGAGTCCGATGGCTTTCAAATGGTCTGAAGGTTTACTATGTGCCATTCCTGGTCGTGTATCGCGAGTCAACGTTCCCCACGGTATTCAGTTTTTTCCCAGTATTTCGAAACATTATTGTACGAGAGAGAATTGACGTCGTTCACGGCCACGGTTCTATGTCTAGTATGTGTCATGAGGCTATTGTACATGGTAAAACGATGGGACTAGTGACAGTGTTTACCGACCATTCTCTTTTTGGTTTTGTATCCGCAGGGTCCATATTGGTGAACAAATTGATGAAGTTCACGATGACCAATGTCGACCACATTATAGCAGTGAGCCATACCTGTCGTGAAAACACTACTCTCAGGGCTGAAATTGATCCTGAAAAAATATCCGTCATTCCTAATGCGGTGGTGTCAGAGGACTTCAAGCCGGTCCCTCGGTCAAAGGCTCTGAAGGAGATAACCATTGTCATTTGCAGCCGTCTGTACGCTAATAAAGGGGCAGATCTGCTAACAGCCGTGATCCCCCGCATTTGTGCAGCTGATTCAGAGGTGCGATTTCTTGTCGCTGGCTCCGGGCCTAAAAGTGTCGATTTGCAGCAGATGAGAGAGCAACATCGTCTTCACGACCGAGTGACCCTCATAGGGAGCGTGAGACATGACCAAGTTCGTGATATCATGGTTACCGGTCAAATATACTTGCATCCAACGCTAACAGAAGCCTTTGGAACCGTGATTGTTGAGGCAGCGTCTTGTGGCCTACTAGTGGTGACCACTAATGTTGGCGGAATTCCTGAGGTCCTTCCTGAACATATGACTCTGTATGCTAAACCAGCTGTATCTTCGTTGGTAGATGCGACGCTGAAGGCACTAGATATGGTGAGGACTGGAAAGGTCGATCCACTTCAATTTCATGCCGAAGTGCGAGAAATGTATCACTGGCAAGATGTAGCCCAGAGAACGGAGCAAGTCTACAACCGTTGCCTGGATTCCGTTCAGCATGAGTCGATCTTGGAAAGGCTGCAGGTGCATTATGAATGTGGACCATGGGCAGGGAAGTTGTTTGTTCTCTGTGTTGTGGTAGATATACTGGTCTTATGGCTTCTGGAACTCCTGTGGCCTAAAGCAAGTATCGATATTGCCGTGGACTGGCCAAAGAAGAAAAAAGCTGTTGAGCCTATAGAGTAGCATTTGACACCCTCTCTTGCCTTCATTTCGCATAACACCATACATGCATCTTGAAAGGATCTTATGCTGGACCTCGTAGATCTATATATACAATTAATCCTCAAACTACTTTTCATCCTCAGGCTTGGGATCAGTATCGGGGCTATCAGCTGCCTCACTACTCTTCTTTTGCGCTGCTTTGACAGCTTCTAGTGCCTCAACGTCAGGATCTCGTGCCCCACTATCTTTTTGAGTCTTTGAGTTCCCTGCCGTGGTCACAAAGTCAGGCAATGCATCCGCAGACAATCCGTATCTAGGGTCTTTAAGGAGCTCCAACACTGCTTGAGCAATATTACCAGATGGAGACGCGTCGGCATCGACCTTATTTAGCGCGAGAGGACTTTCCATCTCATCGGAGGACGGCAGTGCCATATCCTCCACCTGAGCCGGTGATTCACGTGTGAAAAGTGTCGCCTTAACGCCTACACCTGCTAGAGCATGGCGGTTTGCGATACTCAGCAGCACCTGAACAACATCCGGATTAGCGTCATACAGCGAAATTCTCCGCCGGTAGGTAATCCGCTCGAAGTTTTGTTTTGACTTTGCCATGACGAATGGAGAGCGAATAACTGTCCATCGCTTTGTCTTCCGTGGAAGAGGAACAGGCCCTTTCGCTGGAATTCCGAGATAGAACGCTGCACGCAAAATGAAGTCAGAGAAGAAATCGAGATCTTTAGGTCCCATAAAGCTTGCGAGCACAACATCAGCTACCTTATGACCATGTGTCTGAGGAAGTTTGAACGGCGCATAGCTGGTTAGCCTTACATTCAACGGGATCGGCCTATTAGTAGACCGAGCCTCCGCCGTCGGAGACGGTGTGTAGGTGCCAGCTTGTGGGTATCTCAGCTCTGGGGGCAAATCTGCATCCAAGGACGTGTCTGTAGATTGACATCGCGCTACCTGCAAGCGAGCTATCGGCACCCTTACACGGTTCAGGCGAGATAGCATGCTGCTTTTTCACTGACCACTTGATGACTGACTAACACACACCAGCAGAAGGTGGAAAGCTATGGGCAGCAGACAGCCCATTACTGGAAAGCGCCCTCGCTCGATAAAGCCCAATAAAGCGAGACGAGTGATCAGAAAGTATCATGTTCTACTTAAACAGAAACAAACTGGTTCAGCTGAAGTGGCGGCAGCTGCCGAGGCTGAGATGAAGAAGATCGGCGGCCTCGAAGTATATCAGAAAGCTAGTTTATGTGGACAGAGTTGGCAGAGGGGCGGCGACTCTTCTGCAATGCTCATAGAATGGCTCAAAAATCACAATCTCCCAGAATCTAGTTTGCTCGAAGTTGGCAGCTTAAGTATAGACAATGCTTGTTCACGGTCACCCAAATTTACAAGAATAGCACGAATTGATCTCAACTCTCAGCATCCGCAGATCGAACAACAAGATTTCATGGAGCGACCGACTGGGGAACTGTTTGGCTGCATCTCATTGAGTCTTGTCTTGAACTTTGTGGACTCGTCTGAGAGACGTGGAGATATGCTGATGCGCACGCGACGATTTTTAGTAGCAGAGGGACTATTATTTGTTGTCTTGCCATTGCCCTGTGTGACAAATTCTCGGTATTTCAGCTGGTCCCGGTTCATTGACGTCGTAACTAGTTGTGGTTTTGAAGTAATAGAAAAATATGCTACCTCAAAGCTTGCATACTGGCTGCTGCGCAAGCTGTCTAATGCCCCATGCACGAAAGTTCACAAAAAGCTTGTTCATGATGGATTTAGTCGAAATAATTTTTGCATCATTATAAATTGAGCTGGTGTGAAGGATTTACTGATCTTAATCTGGGGTTTGAAGAGAGATATAAGTCTCTTCTTCGTCCATAGTCTTCCATCACGTGCCAGTAGACATGACAATCAACATGACTAACAAAACTAACAATATTTATAATATTTCCACCTTTTTACGCTCTCACCAGACTGAGCTCAAGTTGTGCGTAATCCGTTATTTGTCGACCGTCAATGACTAACAGGTACTCGTAGATGATGTAATCAAATCATTAGCAGACACGCCGTCGTCTCTCCCAAGCATTCCCCCACCAAGCTGCCTTGGAGAGTGAAGCCTTGCCCTAGTTCGGCGAAGTGATTTTATAATGGGCGACGCGCAGCGTTGGATGCCCACAAGACATGATGTGCATGCTATCCATGCTCGTTGGGAAGAGCTCAGACGCCAACATGGCCCCAACGTTGGCCAGCTTGAAGAATATCAGTTTCTCACGCGGCAAATGGCACAAATCATGCGACAGCAGCAGGCAGTTACTTCTAACCAGCAGCAGGTCAATGCATTTCCTCAACAGCCATCTTTAAATGCTGGAATCGGTCCCTCAGGGCCCTCAAGCCGCCAACAGCTAAACCAAGCTCAGGCCGCAGTACCAGGTGGGATACCTCAGCGAGCTCCATATGGTTTCCAGTCAAGGCGGCCACCAAGAAGACCACCAAGTACCTCTGGGCAAGTCAGACAGGCCTCTTTACCTCCTCAAGGCATGCCGCCATCAACACCTCAAATGAGCCCGCCGATGCCCCAGTTCCAATTTCAACAAGCTCAATACGGCCAGTACGGACCTCAACAAATGCAAGCGGGTCAGATTAATCCTAATACGGCCTCTCCAATCCCGGCTCAGAGCGGATTCGGTGTTGTCACGCCGCAGATGGGCCAACTTAGCCCTCATATGAGTCCACAGATGGTCACGCCCGGAGACCAGGGGCACATGTGGCGTGCTCCAACACAGATGGCTCCTCCTGTCTCGGGACAGGTTCCAACAGTGCTGAGCCAACCTCCAACGCCTCAGACAGCAGCAGCTCAACTCAAGAAGCGTCCGGTCGCTAAAAAGAAGCCCCAGCAGGCCCCTAAAAAAGCTCAACTTCAGCAAAGACCATCAGGTGCTCCAGTGCAGCCTCGGCCACCACCACAGCCGGATGCGATGTCATGGCTCAACAAGGACGCATTTGCAGGGGATGTGGGCGACCTTGGCGACCTTGGCGAGGCATTCAGTGAATCTGTAATTCCGCCAGCTTCAATCAACGGAAACATGGGTGGGACAGATCCACTGGCATCCCTTTCAACTTCTTTTGATGCTGAATTTTTGAATATAGATCTGGGTGACAATAGCAATGGTCCTCGCGTTGCCAACGGCGTGTCTATGGCACTCGGTGGGCCCAATATGTCTCCAAATACCGCGGAGCAGATGGACCCACGCTATTTACAGCCGCAGAATTCTAAGGTGCCAGCTCCATATCCCGCACAATCTGCTATAGCAGGACAACAGCAGTCTCAGATGAAGCCAGTACTCAGTCCTGAGCAGTCTCAGCTCTTGATAAATCAGATAGCTGCTTATCGATCGCTGCAATTGGGCCAGCCCATGACTGTACAGCTCCAGAAGCTTGTTTTGGGCGGGTCAAAGCCACCAAAGCGGAAGTCCATTACCCGTAAGGCGCAGGGCTCGACTAGCTCCTCTGGTGCTGCCGCCATAAGCCCAGTGCTTCCTTCCCAGGTGCCACCAGTTCCAAACCCTCAGACCGCTAGCGGCCAGGCGCCGTCTCAACAACTTCAGCGTCCAGTCTCAGGGACGGCGATGCCTAGCAAGACACCGCCACAGCCCTCTCTGATGCCCTCTCGTCCTCAAAATTTGCCTTCGCAAACTACGTCAAATTCGAGAGCTCCGACAGCATTTACAGCGATGCCGTCAGATCTCCCACCCGGCACAGGAGCGCCCATGGCTTCTCAGAAAGATGAAGCTTTCCGACATACGTCGATGCCCTCGGCCAGTGAGGATCCTGGAGCGTATATGACGCCAGCGCAGGAGAAAGAAGCCAAACGACAGTACGCGGAGCAGCTTTGTATGGAACAACAACTAAATTTGCGTAAGCTGAAGCAACAGCAATGGCAAGCTCATCAGCAGCAGGAGGAAATGATGCGACGCCGCTATGGGAATCAACCAGATGCCGAGGATTCAGATTCGGTCGCTTTCGTTGTTCCTGGCGGTACCGATCTCGCTGTTTCTGGTAGGTCGCGGCGCCTCACGAATTCAAGTGAAAGCGAGTCTACTCATCCACCAAGATCGGCGAGCGCCACTTCCAGAAAGGTTTCTCTGTCTCCACAGTCAAATACGATCTCACCGCCGGTTAAAGATTCATTAGGCCGAGGAGCACCCAATCAAGACCGCGATTCTCAGATGCGCCTCTGGGCTCATCAGCAGTATCAGCAACTAACGACCCAGGCTCAGCACCTGGCAACGCAGCAGAATGCCGCCATACAAGGGCTTCAGGCGGCACGAGCTGCTGGCCCTCAGCAGTTTGCTGCGGCACAGCAGCAGCTGCATGCAATTCAGACGCAGCAGTCTCACATCGCTCAGCAATTGCGGCAGCTTCAACAATCAGAGCTGATGCACGCGCAAGGCCAAGCTGATGTTCAACCTAGTCCAAACTCTAACGGGCACCGACAGCAGACTCGGTCAAATGTAGGAAATGGGCCTCAGGTTGTGGAGGATGTGGGTAGTTCAAGGTCGCTTGACATGGTTGAGAGACTTGGATTTGCGAATGTTGTCGAACCAGAGTCTCTCATGCCGGAATCGGTTCCTTTCGAAGAGTTTTGCAAGCGTGAGGAGATGCTGAACATACCAGCGTTGCTGCCTTTGGGAATTTCGGCACAGGATATGAAAGCTGTGCGTCATTGGGAAATCGAATGGGAAATAGCCGATCGAGCACACAAGCTTTCACAGAACGGCTCTAAGCGCACAATAGATGAGGAGATAGAGTTTCGCCAGCTCAAGCTCTACGGATACCTGCGAGCCATGCGAGGCGAGCTGGTCACCTTCCTACACTACGTGAGCTCATCAGCGATTGACCGCTCTAATCGCGTACATTTCGCGCGGCTGAAGCGGTTGACAGCTAATGAGGCTGCAGCCGTCGAGAATTTCGTGAACGAACAGGCTCTTCTCCGCCTGAAAGGAGAAAATCAGGAACAGCATGATGTCGTGAACTCCATAGCTGCTCACGCTCGCTTATTGCGTGCAGCGAAAGCTCGGACTGATAAGTATYGTGAGAATTATTCCACTGCCATCACAGCATATCATGCTTTCGCAGAGCGCGAAGAACGCCGCAAGCACGAACGTAAAACAAAGCAGCGGTTGGCAGCGTTGAGAACGAATGACGAAGAGGCTTATCTCAAACTCATTGATCAGACTAAAGATGCTCGTATCACGCACTTGCTGAAGCAGACCAACAAATTCTTGGCCAGTCTAGCAGAGGCAGTCCGCTCTCAGCAAGGAGAGCACCCTAAACCGACTATAGAGGGACAAGAGCACGAGAAAGAAGGAGAACAAGATTCTAAGGACAAATCTGAGGGAGAGGAAGATAACGGTTTACGCGAAAAGGTTGACTATTACGAGGTCGCACACCGTATCAAAGAGCAAGTCACTGAACAGCCTCGCATGCTTGTGGGTGGCAAGCTCAAAGAATACCAGATCCGTGGTCTCCAGTGGATGGTATCTTTATACAACAACAAGCTGAATGGCATCCTTGCAGACGAAATGGGCCTTGGCAAAACGATCCAGAGTATTGCCCTTATAACCTATTTGATTGAAGTGAAACACATTCGTGGGCCATTCTTAGTTTTGGTGCCGTTGTCTACTTTGACAAACTGGAGCCTCGAGTTTGACCTGTGGGCCCCATCTGTCAGAAAGATTGTTTATAAAGGTCCGCCTCAGGTTCGCAGGTCGTTGCAGCCCGCTGTTCGGGCTGGTGAGTTTCAGGTGCTTTTGACCACATACGAGTATGTGATCAAAGACCGGCCAATTCTCAGCAAGATCCGGTGGGCACATATGATTATGGATGAGGGCCACAGAATGAAAAATACGCAGTCTAAGCTTTCGTCAACACTTGCGCAATATTATCATTTCGATTATCGCCTTATTTTGACCGGCACACCTCTCCAAAACAACTTGCCTGAGCTCTGGGCTCTTCTGAATTTTGTTTTACCCAAGATATTCAACTCAGTGAAGTCATTTGATGAATGGTTCAACAAACCATTTGCTCAAACTGGTACGAACGACCGTATGGACTTGAGCGAAGAGGAGACTTTACTTATTATTCGACGTTTACACAAAGTATTACGGCCCTTCTTGCTGCGTCGTCTCAAGAAAGACGTTGAGCAAGATCTACCGGACAAAATTGAGCGGGTTGTAAAGTGCAAGATGAGTGCTCTTCAGCACCAGCTCTACCAGCAACTTCTGAAGCATAATGCCCTTTTCTTGGGACCAGCTGTAAATGGGAACGGTGCTTTGACTACCACTGGTGTTAAAGGCTTGAACAATCGAATCGTGCAGTTGCGAAAATTGTGCAACCATCCTTTCGCATTCGAAGAGGTTGAGAACCTCATCAATCCAAGCTCACTCACTAATGACTTGCTGTGGCGAGTAGCAGGAAAGTTCGAATTGTTGGATCGTATTTTGCCGAAGTTTCGAGCCACTGGCCACCGCACTCTCATATTTTTCCAGATGACAGCTATTATGGATATTATGGAAGATTTCATGAAACTTCGCGGTTACAGTTACTTAAGACTTGACGGTTCAACTAAGGCTGATACCCGATCAGATCTGCTGAAGCAGTTCAATGATCCTAACTCGCCTTACTTCTGTTTCCTCCTCTCAACTCGGGCTGGTGGCCTCGGCCTCAATCTGCAAACTGCTGATACCGTCATAATTTACGACACGGACTGGAATCCACACCAGGACTTACAAGCACAGGATCGTGCTCATCGCATTGGCCAAACCAATGAAGTTCGCATATTACGCCTCATTACAGAAAATTCAATAGAAGAGAACATTCTGGAGCGCGCTCAGGGAAAGCTTGATATTGATGGAAAAGTCATTCAAGCCGGTAAGTTTGAC
Source organism: Wickerhamiella domercqiae (assembly GCA_001599275.1). Classification (NCBI taxonomy): domain Eukaryota; kingdom Fungi; phylum Ascomycota; class Dipodascomycetes; order Dipodascales; family Trichomonascaceae; genus Wickerhamiella; species Wickerhamiella domercqiae. The sequence goes on from BCGM01000002.1 coordinate 1,675,810, forward strand.
AACAAGTCAACTTCAGAAGAACAGGAAGCGTTCTTGAGAACACTGCTCGAGGCCGAAGACACAAAACGTGGAGACAAAGAGGAAGAGGAAGAGGAACTAGACGATGAAGAGTTGAATGAAATGCTAGCTCGTACTGATGAGGAACGAGTTATATTTGCTCGTATTGACAGGCAGCGTCAAGAGCAAGATGCTGAACAGCTTGGTCCAGGCGTACCGCGACTGTTTAGTGAATCTCAGCTTCCAGAACAATATACCAATGAGTACTTGGACCGGCATCTTGCGCAGCAGGCAGCGCTAGAGGAAGGTCTTCTAGGGGCACCTGGAGTGGGAGCTCGGCGCAAGCATGCTCAATATGCCTACGAAGACGATTTTGGATCTTCAGCACCTGCAAGACCGGAGAAAAAGATGCGTACAGCGTCCCCAGACCCTACAAAGGCAGCAAAGAAGCCCGCTGTGGGTCGCAAGCCTGGAACTGGACGGCGCGGACGCCATCCTAAACCAAAAGAGACGTTGTCTCCCGACGAACGCCATCACCTGACTACCGTGGCTATGACGGTAGTAAACGCTCTGAAAGAAGTTAGGGCTACTGAGGCAGGATCTAGAAGACGGATTGATATTTTCATCGAACTACCATCGGCAAAACACTATCCTGACTATTATAAGATCATTCCTATGCCGGTATGCATATCGCTAATTGAGAAGCGCATACAGACCAAGTGGTATCAAACTCTGGATCAGTTTGTTAAGGATGTTCGGACAATGTTCAGTAATGCACGATGGTACAATGCGGAAGGATCTGTCGTCTACGAGGATGCAAATGTTCTGGAGAGAGTCTTCGAGGAAAGCTACAAACAGGCCAGTGGGAAAGACCCTGACAAGCTTCCTACACCGCGGACGGCCGAGTATCAGTCTAATTCTGCTCAACCCGAAGCCGTATCCGCAGCTCAGTTAGTTGCTCAACCACGGAGCGATCACCCGGCTGTTGTTACTTCGTCCCATATATCTACGCCGTCAGAACACTATGCTCAGTATGACGAGCCGCAATTGCAACGGCAAGTACAGCAGCAAATGGAGCATCAGCAGTCACATCAGCAGCATAGTCAGGAGCAGCAAAGGTTGCATCAACTTCATATGCCGCAAAACCTACAGCAAGAACAGCAAGAGCAGCAGCAGCAGCAGCAGCAGCAGCAGCAGCAGCAGCAGCAGTCGAACTTCCCTCCTCTTATGCAGTCATCTTCAACGGAATTAAAACATGATAGTCGAGGAATATCTCCTGACAACGGCACCCAGAATGGACCCAAGAATGTTTGGGACCCTCTTGGGGGACTTAATTCCATTCCGTTAGAGTCCAAGCCCTCGGATTCCGCAATTCATATACATTCAGGACAACATCCGCCACATCCCCCAGCGGATCCGTCAGAGAACCACAACGATCTCTTCGACTTCGATTTGGAGGACCTTGACCTTCCACATATGGATATTTAAAGAAATATTTATTTTTTGTACACATTAGTTGTTGTAATGCAAATGCAATGGTGAGATCTATTTTTCGGCACTGCCTAGCCCAAGATTGCTCTCCTCATAAAAGTCCATCAGGTGGTCAGGCTTGAATGGCCAGCGCCAGAACGCTTCAGTGATTCGAACAAAGTCATCAATAGTGAGCTCAGTGGGTTTTAGCCTCAGCAGGTCGTGCAATTGTGGCCCGAGATCATCAGATGCTCCTGGGCCCAGCGAATCAAGCGCTTTAGCTAAAGGTGTGCTTGACAGTACGAAAAGCATTTTGAGGACATATTCGAATTCATCCAACCGCTTCAACTGGTTCTCACGCGGTGTTAACTCAACCAACGAGAGCGGTGTAGCCGTTTTCGCAGCAAAGTCCTTGCGTAAATCATATTCGAGCATTGGCGAGGCTAGAGCTCGTGGGTATACTGCCCCATTGCCTTGGGGCAAAATAGCTGTCTTAGATGACGGCTGGTGAAAAACGAGCCTTGCATCGCAGCAGCTTTCCCTTTGAGCAGAAATTCGGTGCCTGAACTTTTCCCCGGGTGCGGCCAACAGCTTTTCCGCAACGCTTGAGCGCATCCACAACAATAGTCTCACACGGCCGAATTGTTGAATCCAGGACTGATTTGATATACAGTTCAGATACTGGGCCACAAGCTGCTCTCCTTGTTGATGGGTCAGGTTCGCCGTGAACAGGAGCTTATCATTCACTTGGCCACGGTCCACAGTCAATGAAGAAGCCTTAAGAACGCCGGTCCCCAGCAGCCGTGTAAACGTGCCCCACCTATAGGGGTCGGCTTGTTCCAATAATAAACCCGGAGCTTTGATACTTTCTAGAAATTTTGCATAACTTGCAAACGGCTCGAGGAGTACGTGCGTAGATGGGTGCAACGTATTGTGGAGTGAGGCAGACCAAACTGCAGCCCCAGGGTACCCATCGAGTATCGCTACTCCCCCGGAAGTACCGTAAAACTCGGGATATCCTAATGCGTTGATTGCACGAATACCCAGGTCATAGTTATCGAAATTTTTTCGTGAGTATACACGCTTTACGAGCTGCTTCCACTCACCCCGTGCGTTCTGCATCAACGATTTTTCGGATGTGCGTAAGTTTGCCTGACATCACTTGCATCTTAATATCGGTGACTTCGCGCTTAGCGGCATTGCGGACACGAAGATGATTCGGTTCAAGCTGCCAAAGTCCGAAAACAGTGCAGATACTGTGAGCGAACAGGAGTCTCGTAGCTCCGAAGCCACTGTAGCCGCCTCTCTACCTGACACAATTAGTACGGCTACTCAAGAAGAATCCGCTGATGAGACAGGGGCATCATCTTCTGCGGCGCGTCCTATCCGAATCCGAGTGAAGAGTACCAAGCTAGAAAGCTATGATACTGAGGCTCCAGACCGTGAAGAGGATCCTGTGATTGAAGAGGCTATTCTACTTCGGATGTTACCTGGTGTTCCAGCTGTGGACAAATTGCAAAAGGCGTGCTCAGATAACAACTTTGATGGCATTCATATCTCATTTGATGACCGTAGAAGAGCAGTAGTATCCGTTGACGGCGAACGATACGCGGCACAACTTGTTGATCTGCCTACAGTCACAGAAGTTCAGAAGACATTTGATCGTAAGAATATCTACAAAACAGTAGATTTATGCCAGATGCTACTAGTTACTCAAAAGCTGAAGGACGGAGAGGAGTTGGGACCCGTGGAAACTGCGGAGGCGGACGATGAAATGATGTACTCTTATCCACATGGAATTGCACCGCCTATGCACAATGTACGCAATAGAAGGTTTTATCGAAACATGTCGAATATGCGCATTGAGTCTCTTGAGCAACAGGTCGAAGAGCTTCTTAAGCAGGACTCAGAAGCTGCTGAAGTGCACACTGAGTTATTGCCCGCCTCAGCCGTAGCTGCGCAGCAAGCGCTAGCGGCTGCCGCAGAGGCGGAAAGAAAACAGCGGCTAGAAGACCAGCGTCGTCAAGACCAGGAAGATGTAGAAGATGCTGAGGCTGGTATGACGCTCGAAGATGAGTTCGGCGAGGAGCTAGAAAGAGCATTGGCAGCGGCCCCTGCGAAGCCAGAAAGCGATGCATTGACGCCTGGTACCGGAATCGATTCTGATGAAGGAAGTGATGATGATGATGACGACGACGATGATGACGACGACGACGGTGATGGAGACGGAGATGGCGATGGAGACAGAGACGGAGATGGCGATGGAGACATGACTGCCAGAGGCCACCAAAAGCAGCTTCGCGACGAAATTCGCGAACTTGAAGCGACCGTTGACGCTAAAGAGCGGGCTGCGCATTCATTTATCAACGACATCATGCGCCAACGTCATATGGATGCTGTGAAGCGCCTACGGGTTGAGCTAGAAGTCAAGAGGAGGCTGCTCAAAGAGGCAGAAGATGAGGAAGCTCTAGAGCAGGCCGAATCCACAGAGGCACGAGAAGCTGCTGTAGCCGAGGAACAGCGTCTCGCCGCAGCTGCCGCTGAAGAAGACTACGAAGATGATGACGGGGACGACCAAGCGTTTGATGACGATATTGATGCGCTTTTCTAATCCAGTAAGAGCCAATCTGGTAGCCAATTGTTTCGAGTCCACCCATATGCCTGCGGCATAATAATTGCTTGTAAATTACGAGAACGTAAGCTAACTGTTGTTATTATAAGATTTCTCAATCCAGCACCAATAGCATCGGTGTTGAAGACAGTCGTCTTAATAAATACTATCTAGCGCCACTGACCCTTAAATGAGCGTTTGCCCGAGTTCAGATGCTTGATCAGAGATGGAGTGGTGTGACGGTCTGCTTCACCTTGGCGACCATCCTGAGTCCACTTCCTTTGGCTGAGTTTCTTGACCTTATCTCCAGAAGCACGTGTTGCAGCAGTGGTACCCTTTGCAGCACGAACCGCCTCCGCAAGTGTTGGAACGCGTTTGCCTGACTTGATGCTACCTCCCGCGGATGCTACTACGGCGTCCGCGCCATCTCCATTAATTTCAGAGCCTTCAGCAATGAGAGCTCTTGCCTTGCTGGTTACGCCAGATGCGTCCACTCCAATGTCGCCGAAATGTTCTTCAAGATCCGTAATGCTCCGTTTGCCGAGCTTTCGAGGGATATGAGCAGTGCGACCAGCGTTCTTCTTAAGCCTTGCCTCCGCCATCATAATCTTGTGCCGCCTACGGATCCACTTAGCCTTTGCGCGAATATCTTCAACGTCAGAGGTCTCCATTTCGGCGTCATCTTCGTCGTCCTCGTAGAAGCCTTGAGTCTCGAGCCTTTCCTCTTCCTCCTCGAGAGCAGCAAGCTTAGCACCGATTTCAGGATCTACAAAGTCATAAACATTCCTACCGTCCAGGATTTCTGGAATGATATCGTGCTTCCACGCATCGTCCTCGAGCAGATACGCGTCCTTATAATCGGGCTGATACACACCAGCGCCGCCATTTTGCTCTTCGATATGACGACTGAGAACATCAGGAGGTGCGACATCGTTCGGAATAACCGCAGGGCGAGAGACATCATCGCGGGAGGTAGGGCGCGACACGTTGATGCGGTTAAGTAGAGATTCAACGCGAGCAGTGGATTTCATTTTCTGTTCGATACGAGCTGCGAGAAGTTTCTCACATGCTGCATTGCGAAGTGCCATAACGCCCTCTTCAGTAGCGCAGGAGAGCTCGTGCATTTCTACATTTGCTTCAGTGGTGATGCTGGCCAGTAGCTGCTGTTGCTCAGGATCAAGATCACTGGGGCGCATCAAGTCAATTTTGTTAACGACTACGAGAACCTGTTTATTCGCAAACAGAGGTTTGATCGAATGGAAGAGCTTGACCTGATCGGCGACACTAAATCCACATCGCTCGCTCAGGTCCATGAAGTAGAGAACAGCTGAACGAATGTGGGCGATGGCATAGATAGACTGCATTTCAATATTGTTCATCTCATCAGTGGGTCGGTCCAAAATACCTGGAGTATCAATAGCCTGGAATCGAAGGTATTTGTAGTCGAAGTGACCAACATATAGTGCCTTAGTAGTGAAAGCATATGGCTGGACATCGACTTCCGCACGAGTTACGGAGCGGAGGAAAGAGGATTTACCAACATTTGGGTATCCACAAATAAGAAGCGTACGCGTGTTGGGATCAATTGAAGGCAACCGCCCCAAGTGCTGGCGGACCTGCTCTAGGTAGAGTAAAGGATCCTTGAGGCGCTTCGTGATTGTTGCCATGCGACCGAGAGCAGCACGTTTCAGCTGTTTACACTGAAAGAGTGACTGACCAAATTTGAGCAGGCGAACGTAGTCGCGGGCCACCGTTTCTATAAGTGTCTTCGAGCGGGATAGAGCTGCAAGACTAACTTTGTAGTGATTCTTTTCGTAGAGCGTATCGAGCAGATCGCGATGGAAAGGGTGAATATCGTCGATACGGGGAAACGAGTCTACTATCTCCTGTAGTTTTTCTGCAAACCCATCCGCAGTGTAACGGACTTTGCGCATGTAAAATGCACGAATACGTGTGATTTTGAATCCAGGTCGAATCACAGTAGGCGTCTTGCGCTGAGTCCGGTTCAGGACAGTGTCCATGAACTCAGGCGCTGTTGGAATCGGTGGGATATCTTTCCACGTCAATTGCATCTTGGTGCCGGCCCAAGCTAGACGATGGAAGGAGGATGAAAAATTCTTGGGCTCACGTAATTTTTTTGGGCGGGAGCCTGTAGTTTCCATCGCACTTATAAAGACAGATCTAAAGCTCAGAGACGCTAAAAAACTAAGAAAAAAATAGTTTTTCACTACAAATGGATATCGCTATGTTTCTAGGAAGCGATGGCGTGCAGCTCTTGCTTCGAGAATAAATCCTCACCGTATCAGTAATTTGCAGTTGATGTAACCAAGGTTACGCACATGTCAACGTGAGCCCATATGGAATGTGAGCAAAGAAAGGTTTTATGCACAAGACGGATGCGGCGGATTTAGATAGCGCGACTCAAATTTCAGTTCCTGAATATAGAGACTGAGTTCGATTAGCTTGGCGTCGGTTCCCCCACCTGCATTTCTATATTCAAAGTCCCTTATTCTCAGTGCGACTTTGAGTTTGCTTTGATATGTGAATTAATGCGGGGGCAAGCGCTACTTTCCAGAACTCGAAACAATTAAGGACTTCTAGCTAAACTAGGGTCAGATCTATCACTTCAAAGTTAAAAGGGTGAGCCCCCAAGGCGACAGCATTCTAATAATTTATATAAATAGAAATTTTTTGAGCTGGTGCGCTGAGTGATTTTCGCTGAGCTACTGGGCTGGGGTTCTGAACTCTCCGGTTTGTGGGCCGCGCCGATCGAGATTGCCAAGACTATCGTGGGTTGTGTTGTGTACCGTCGATCACGCGCCTAACGGCAAAGAGAGAATCGAGGCAGATCGTGAAATTTCTAAAAGTGGGATGTTCAGCGATTTATACTTGACACACGACTACGTTTATTCTTCTATACCAAAGCTGGTGTGGGAACATAGACCGCACGGGTTACGAATAAAAAATACAAAATTTAATCAATGGAACTGCTGATGTACACGTTGGTGTCGCCTTAAGTTCGAGAGCACTGAAAACGACCGTGAGCAACCTTTTTCAGTGCACTGAAAAGGCTTCTCGCCAGTGTGAGTATACACGTGCGTACGCAACGCTGATGGCCTCGCAAAGGCCTTGCCGCAAATACTGCATTCGTGCTTTCTAGCCATTCCACGCGTACGTGGGGACGTGACTTGAGCAGACACGCCTGCTGTAGACGCCTGGACATGGGCTGCATGCTGTTGAGCAGCCAAAGCAGCCTGCGCATGTTGCTGTTGGTACAACGCCGTTGCCATAGCAGCATGATCTGCGCCCATAGGAGGGGGACCGTACCCGTACATCACTGGCTGGAAGCCAGAGGTCGGAGGGGCCCCTGGAGCATGTGGACTCAGCTGACCTGTCATTAACTGCTGTGGCATTCCCTGCATTCCCTGTGCCATCCCATGATGAAGGCCCTGGGGTACGGCATAAGCACCCATATTCATTCCTGGCATTCCCATGCCAGGTGGAACCATTGCTGTATGCGTATATGCTTGAGCTTGTGCTCTTAGTTGAGCCATTTGGGCAAACTGAGCCTGCTGTTGTCGATAGTACTCGACATTGGCGGCATTGCTATAGGCATCAGCTGGACTAGTGACACGAGGTGGGGTTGGCAGCTGCTGATTGGATCCAGGACCTGCAACATTATGTGGAGGCGGCAAATATCCACTCTGGTGGTGCTGAGCTTGTGAAGACGGCTGGGGTTGCGTCTGACTACGCTGTTGAGGCTGTTGCAACTGACTCGGCATCTGTTCGCTTGCAGGTTGCGACTGCTGAATATTTTGTGGAGGAAGAGGTTGGCCTGAGGATTGTGCCGCTGGTGGTGGTAACTGGACGTAACCAACTGGGACTTCATTCATGCGAGATAGAATGAGCTTCGGAGCTGCCTGGTCAGATGGAGATGAGCTCTGAGGTTGTGCTGCAACAATGGGATGATACTGGTGGGAATAACCAGTGCCTTCCGCCGCAGATGGTGGCTGCGCAGGCGAAACAGAAGCCATCCTAAACACAGCGATTTGCTTAGGGTCGTGCTAAGGTGCGTTTTACTCGTCTTACCGGCGCTGCGTGGGGCGCAGTAGGCTTAAATAGGATTTGACCCTCCCAAGATTGGCTTATGCAATTATGCAGGGCATGGCCGGTCACTACACTAGATTCCGTGCCCACTATACGAGGCAAACGTTTTTTCTGGCACTTTTACGTTGTACCTTTAGGCAGAGATCACGAAACATATCACAATTAATTAACATACAAACTTTGGAAGCGCCACAACCCGGCGAGAGTTGAGCATTTTTAGACGGCGAGAGCCGTGCAATTTCAAGGGCTAGGGTAAAGAAGTTTTGCTGAGACGATGAAGTTACTCTGCCGATGGTCCTATTTTCGCCAGATCAGGGCCGGTATTGAAACTGAGAGCTATTGAGCCGTACATACAACTATACATCTGCCTCTTTCTATTCCCAGGGCATGTATGGCATATACTTGATCGTTGGCAATCGGTCGATCTCGATCTCCCATCGGCGATCACCGCTCCATGGGCCAGATACCAGAACAATAGGCACACACTACATTGTTTCGAATTTCTGGACTCGCATGGGAAAATTTTTGCGGCAAATGTAGCATGACTGGGTACTATAAAAAATTTCTTGTGCAGGTAGCCATTTTTTCTTGTATACAGACTGAGGGTTGAGTGGAAAGTTATTCCCCCAGCCTGAATATCCAGCTTCCAAACCACTATGGAATATCGATTACTCATACAACACGACGTACTACGTATGACCAGATAGTGAGGGTGTCAGCAGATTGTCGGACAAGGATTTGCGGGGTGAGGTTATAGTTCTGGGAGCCTGTGTCAAAAACTGGGGGGTCGCACGTCCAATCTGATGTCTTGATCGAATATAAATCAAGTAAATGGTTACCTTTACAACGCTAGACGCGTCCGTATCGTGTTCTTTTTTTTTGTTATTTGTGTACCGACGATTTCGAGTCTCCGACTCGGTTCCGATGGCGGAGATTCGCGCCTTTGGAATTTGGTGAGTCAGCAACGCAGGCACAAGCATCATTAACGACTTTCAGATTCGTGGGGTGGAGGCGGAGTATGTGCGAGACGGGGCGGGATCAGCGATAAAGGTAGAACTTGAGGTATCTGCTGGGATTCTTAAGTCCGAAGACCTTCAACAGTGTTATAAACTGGTCAGACGCATCCGCCCTCTCTATGTGCTCTCTGGTGAGAAGTGGAGTCGCGGGTCCAAGTACAGTGAGATGCGCGACACTCCATCTCTCACATACGACTTAGTGCATCAAGACAATAAGATCGTTGGCTTTATGAGCTATGTCCTAGAGGATGTTGATGAGGACGGTGACCCCACCTCGTTTATATATGAGCTGCACGTGTCGAGGACTCATGAAGGAAAGGGTATCGGCAGGAAGCTCGTAAATGGCCTTGCATCACGGTCGCGTCATTCTCTTACACTCAGGGTCTTCACTCGGAACCATTCTGCCCGTATGTTTTACGAAAAACTAGGCTTCAACCCTATCTCTGGACACTGTGACGACTGGGTGATGATCCTAGCACGACCTAAATCGCTTCAAGTCTGAAGATGGAAGACAATTTGGCTAAACGCTTCTTCTCCTCAAATCATGACAGCTCTCCACGTCGCTCTAATGCTTTTACTAGAGAGCCGGCCGACTACGCTAGGGCGACTCGTTGAGGCAAAGGGATAGCTTTCACTGTCCTGAAGAAATTATGCAAGAAACTAGGATACGTGTGGCTGCCTTGTGGCCGTCTTGCGCTTAGACTGAGGGCTTCGAAAAATTTCCCCTAGGGGTTAACATTCGTTCTATTTATGAAGCTAGGAGGAGAAATATAAGGCTGTCAGGATTATGTAACAGTGTTAGTATGGAACCTAGAAAGCGTGCCAACATCCGGAAGTGGATACCGCTCCTGCTCACTCTGGGGCTTGGTTGGGGGCTAGTATGGTTTTTATGGTCATCTGCAACTACTCCTCAACGGATAGGTAGTGCTGATGTCCCGAAGGCGCATGCAGATGGGAAGATTCACATCCACGACATGAACAAGCTGACGTCTTCAGCCCAGGCTGAGGCTAACAGGGAGCAGATCCTCATTTTGACACCTCTAGCTCGTTTTTACGAGGAATACTGGAAGAACCTTCTTGAGCTTTCTTACCCGCATGATCTCATCGACCTTGGATTCATTGTCCCGAACAACAAGGAAGGAGACGAAGTTCTCAAAAAGCTAGACAACGCAATAACTTCAACTCAACAGACTGACAAGAAGTTCCATAAAATTACTGTCTTGCGACAAGACACACCCAGTCCCTCGTCTCAGACAGAGGCAGACCGTCATGCTATGTCTGCTCAAAAGGATAGGCGTAGAGATATGGCTCTTGCCCGGAATTCCTTATTGTTCACCACTATCCAGTCCGACACTGCGTGGATATTTTGGTTGGATTCTGACGTTGTTGAGACACCAGCCACGATTCTACAAGACATGACAAAACACAATAAAGACGTTCTTGTTGCAAACTGCTTCCAGCGATTTGTGAATGATCAGGGCCAGCAGGATAAGCGACCCTACGATTACAATTCCTGGGTGGACTCCGAGACAGCTAGAAATCTAGCTGCAGAGATGGGACCTGATGATATTCTGCTCGAAGGATATGCAGAGATGGCAACGTGGCGTACGCTGATGGCAAAATTATACCACGAAGGTGGAGATGTGGGCGAAGAGCTAGAACTTGATGGTGTTGGTGGTACTGCGCTACTTGTAAGATCTGACGTGCATCGTGACGGTGCTATGTTCCCTCCTTTTGCCTACTACCACTTGATTGAAACCGAGGGCTTCGCGCGGATGGTGAAACGCCTCGGCTACGAGGTTTGGGGCCTACCCAACTATCTTGTCTTCCATTATAACGAATAGCTCATCTAGTCACAATAATACTATCGCGGTATATGCACACTAGCAATAGCTGGCATAATTCATCAGCAAGCACCCCCCACATTGTGGAAGTCCCAGTGCCTAACCCCTATCTGCCAAGCTTATACAGCTGCAGCAAGATTGCGTTCGAGTTACGGATTTTATGCGCTACTCTTTGACTAACTTCCGTAGGCCCCTGTACGTCATATATACGCATTACCTAAGTGCATGATGACTCATGTTTCCAAATCGATAGTAAGCTGCCCTGCCCCCCTACTCCTTGGAAAGAGGCATTCAAGAAATTACAGTCAAGACCACATGACAGCAGGAGCTACTACTGGTGATAAGGCCAGTAGCGGCTCAATTCATCATCATGAGGGGCATAAACATGGCAGAAAGCGTGGATATGTCCTACAGGGCCATAGCAAAGACAGCGCCACAGAGAAAGCAGCTACAGAGAGTTCTAACGGCAACGGCAACGGCAAATCGAACTCTGGAACCAATAGCAGCCAAAAGAATGTGAGTCACGTTCCCTGCAAGTTTTTTAGACAGGGGATGTGCCAGGCCGGCGATAAATGCCCATTTAGCCATGACGTCGACATGGAGCGTCCAGCTGTTTGCAAATATTTCGAGAAGGGCAATTGCAAATTCGGCGCCAAATGTGCTTTAGCACACATTGGTCCCGATGGACGTCAACTCAATAAGAGGTCTGCCAAATCTCCTAGGACTAGCTCGAAAGCAAAGGATGCAAGCAAGCCTCTTTCATATTCGAAAGAGGCTGCACGCGATGCCTGGGAGTTGGAGACTTCCAAAGAAGCGAGAGAGATACTCCGATCAAAACTCAATATGGGTGCATCTGCCTTTACTCCCCGGTCTGTCAGTATGAGTGAGTCTACAGTGCCATTCTCTGGCTCTGTCCCAACTGTTAATTCTGGGGGAGGGTCAATTTTCGATTTTCAAATGCGTAGTAGTTCTATGTCGATGGTAGGGGCAGGGTCAGGACCAATATGGTCTGATTGGCCTTCAAATGCATCGTTGTACGAGGGCTCTGCAATAGTCGACGACTCAGGCGACGATGAAGGTTTTGAAGAGGGGCTACTACCATCCGCGCTTGATGATCTCCTAACGCCACAAGAGCGTGAGCGGCGAAGCTCTCGAACGTCGCGTAACTCTTTCGAGTCTTGCCCACCACCTCATACACTTATACCATCATCGTCCCCATCTCAGATTCCCCCAGCAGACTTATGGGGGTCGAGATATCCACAACGTGGACCATACCGATTTCTAACATCATTACAAGCATCTAATTCTTCAGCTGGATCTCCCATCGGGTCTCCGAAAGATGCGATCACGAAAGTCTCCCAAGCAGGGCCATCAACTTCGCAACCGCGAGGAGTTCAGTCTTCAGCAGCTGGAACTAAGCATATGTCCGAACATTCTGGTGAAAGTAGTGGCGAGAATCCAACGCCAAAGACGCCTCTAGGCACACTACCGGAGTGGTCTGCAAGATCAATACCCGAGCTAATTGCTGGACCAACTCCTCCCTCTTCGATGCAAGATCGCAAATATAGTGGGATTTTGGAAGTATAAATGGCTATTAAAAAACGGGATTTCCCTAGATACTGAGTATTTATTTGTAGAGTTAGGAAAAAAACATTGGCTTCTTGGTTTGTAATCTTTCTTTTTAAAACCTTCGAGCGCGAGTCTCGGTCGAGTGCTCGACTACGACTGGCGCACAAGTTGCTCTAGTATGAGCGTGGTGATGACCTTCACATTCAAACATTCATATCTGGTACCTCTTATGTTATGGGCTTTGCTCAGGTGATTTGAACCGTGTGACAACCGTCTGAACATCATACTTGTGCACTTTGTTACTCTATGTATTATAAGACTAGCTAGCTGGTTAGTGTCTGCTCAGAAATATAACTCTGTCAACATGGTTTGGTTACCGTTCAGACAGGGATAACTGTTTTTTAATGTTTCATCATGTTGTACTTACTTTCATGGATTCAGTGATCAAGGAAGACTGTGCAGCAAGCGTTGAGAATATTTTCATTCCCCATAGCAGTCCATCTGTCATAGCAAGTCACATTCATAGCGAAGAAAGTGTCGCCTTTGATATCTTTCAGCTCATAAGGATGGTATTACTCTTTTATGGCTTGAAAGAAATTATGTCGGGTCACTAAACTCGCTTACGACATCCTGGGATCTCAAGATAGTGCCCTCGGGGGCGACTGCCCAATGTAAGGAACGTCCATTCCCCTTTATTCGGCTTTTCGTGACAATACAAAGTACTACGTAATTCTTCCGCTTAGCTTCGCTATAATTTGATTACCCGCCACTACTTTTAAGGCCACCCTGGTCAACAATGTACATTCGCAGCTGACTTCTCTCCCAACAGGAAGGGGTGACATCATCAACCAATCACCGCGGGGTACGCATTCTCACCCACGTCAGCCCAGCCGGTGGCAAATTTTACTTGTGTGAGCACTGGGCGCCATCTGGACCGGCAACGGGACCTCTTGGAGGAAAAGAGAGCGATATTGAACGCCACGGTATCCCTGAAACTATTTTTCTGGATAGCATCGGCTTAAGGCGCTTCCTTGTCCCCTTTTTGGCCCAAACCTGGTTTACCGCCAGCCCTACCAACTCCTTTCCAGCCACAGTAGGCCCTGCTCACGCGACGTAAGCATCTTACTAAGCGCTAACAACCGTTACGCGTAAGGGAAACTCGCATGACATCAGCAGCGAGTACAGATCAAGCAGCAGGCAACGTTAGCACCGGCAATGGGAGCAGCGTTGCGCTCAATGCCGCTCATCAGACCGGTGCTCGTTTCCGAATGCGTAAGATCTCACTGAAGCAGTCTCTGCGTATCATTAGAGAACGTGATGCGCCAGGGGTTGGCGAGGCAATCAACCGAGAAGTCCTAGGCGTAGAGACCGGTGTGGAAAAAGGAGAAGAAGAGGAGCACCATCTTCAGGCCGTCATAAATGCCACTAATGCAGCACTTACCGATAAGTCTGTCAAGCACGTCTATATCCCTACGCCAAAAGCTTCGGCGAAATGGTCGGACTTCAAGGAGTACTACAAACCTGGCTGGACAGAGCCCGAATCTTATGTTCGCAGTTCGGCTACCGTAGAGGATGCCTCAGGGTGTCCATACAATATGGATGAAGCAGATGCTGAATTTTTGAAGGTAATCAACAAAGGTGCTCATAAATGTACAGAGGATGAGTTTGAAATGATAATGTACTTACTCGAATCCACCGTTGAAGAGAAATTACCTTTTCTCTCGACCGACCCTGCATCGCTTTTGCCTTATAACGAATTGGAGGCCCTTATCCTCGAGAGACTTGACGCCCAAAAAAAGGAGTCTAAACGAGATCCACTAAACCTCGAACGGCTTCGCCAGGAGGCAAACTCTGCTGTCTATACCCTCCCGTACCGGCCTAATCCGTCCCGAACTCCTCAGTCGAGTTTTAAATTGTTTGGAGGGCGGATTTATGACCATTTCAAAGAGCGTAAGATAGAGAACGGTGGCCATCACCTTACTCCAACCTTGAAGTTTGAGTCAGATGCTGTGAGGGATGAGAATGACCCCTATGTATGCTTCCGGCACCGTGTTGTGCGTCAGTCCCGTAAGACTCGAAGGACTGACCAGCAGTCTTCAGAGAAGCTTCGCCGTCTGCGGGATGAGATGGAGCAAGCTTTGGAACTAGTCAAGCTTGTCTTTAAACGTGAACAGATGCGTCTTCAGATGCTCCAGGCGGATGCTGATATATTTGACACACGCTGTAAGGCAAAAGTGCTCAAACGCAAATTGCGCATATCAGGGGATGATGATGACTTTGTCTCGCCTCCGAAGCGTAGCCGCAAGGAGGAAGCTGCACGACTTAAACGCGAGGAGCGTGCCCTGGCCGCTCAAGCTCAGCAGGAAACTCAACGCGCGCGAGAAGCGCATAGTCGGGAAACCTCGCGTACTCAGGCTCCTAATGCAAACACCGCCTATACGGTTGGACCCTCACGTATCCCTGACCTCGAAGTCCGGACCCTCCAACAGCAAATTTCCGACAAACAGATGGCCCTCACAAGAGCCATTGAAGCCAAGCTACGTGAGCGAGCCGAGGCCGACGCCTCAGCTGGGTGGGTTAGCGTCGGAGAAGCTGCTGACGTGCCATTTGCGGACTTTTTCGACCCTTCCCGTGGGCGTGCAGCGCAGGACGCGCGCGCCCATTCTCAAAGATTCGAGCAGCAATCTCTTCATTCCGCTATAGAGCCTGCGTGCCCTCCACTTCTTTTTTCGCGGAGAGCGGCTGTTGCGGGATCACTATTCTTTGATGTTCGCAACGGCAGCTTAGTCGAAGATGGCCATCAGGCGGAAGGTTTAATGTTGCCGCGAAACTCTGTAGGATCATTCCGCAAACGTATTGATAACAGCGGTTTGTTATGGATCGATCGCATAAATCATCATGCCCCCCGATTGGCCATTCAGACAGAAGCTGATGAGCGTGCAGTCGATAGATTCAAATTTGACGCTGACGACGATGACATACACTCTCAGAAAGTCTTCTGTGATCCAGCTGAACTTAACGGCATTCCTCAGGGCACTCAGACACTCAGATTTGGTGCTATGTTAACCGCGAAATCATATGAAGCCTTCCAAGAAGCTCAAAACCAGCGTCGGCGGGCCGTGATTGCCGCAGCGCAGGCCGCAGCGCAGGCTGCAGCTCAATCTAACCAAGCACAGCGTACGCAGGGACTTGTGCCTGCTCAAAATCAGAACCAGAAACGGCCGCCGGCGGCCAACTCTTCTGAGCTTCTCATGTGCGCTCAAACACCGCTACAGAATGTAGGCCAGAGTTCCCAATCACAGCAGCAGCAGCAACAACAACAACAGCAACAACAACAACAACAACAGCAACAACAGCAACAGCAACAACAGAAGAAACGAACACAACAGGGCTGGTCCAAACTCGATCGAGCTCCTCCTAAGGTGGAGACAAGTGTCTAGTGTATATAGACTTGTTAATTCAAACTAGCATGACACGAAAAACACAGTAGCTAATTTTGATACACGGTGACATACGTATTGCAAGTAAAGATTTCCACCTGCACTGTATAGCTGACCATACGGTGAAATGAATTTTTATTTAGATAAACACTATGGACTCGCTCTTCCCAGTAATATTTGACAGTGCGTGAAAAAAAATGGACCTACTTCACGACAAGAGCTCCACATCTCATGTCGCCTTTCACTAATTGTTCTGATTAAATTCAATATAAGTGTATATTGCTTTCTGTTAGTGGCGCGAACAAGGCTGTTTGATGGCAACACTGTTACTTTCGTGCTTTTTTCTTGTCCTTCTTTCGCAAGCCGGTCATATTGGTCTTTAAGGTCTCTGTGTATCCCAGCCAGAAGCTGTCCAAATCGCTCGCTGCTACAATTGTTGAAAAGGCTCGACGAAGCTTGCGGTCTCGAGCTCCGTCAGATATGCGGAATATCAATGGGTATGGTGACTGGACCACGTCTAGATCGGGATCAGGTCCAGTGCGGCTCAAGCGTTTTTGCTCCAGGTACACTGAACCCTTAGAACTTGCTGAGTTAAGGAGTTCGGATACTGCCACAAGGAACTCCTGATTTCCCACTCTCTTCATACAGATAGGTATAGCGTTTGGGCTTTAGTCACATGGCGACAGACCCACATGGGTGTGGCCAGGTTGACTATCCCTAGAGAATATAAGCCATTATAGATGTGTAGAGCAGGTCTTTTTTTAACTTTATAAACCTTTAAGAGGAGTTGATAATGGTCAATCATGATGCTTCCTACAGAGCCTACACGTTAGATTTGACCTCGAAGAAACGCTTAAGATAGAACACTTGGAATAGCGCATTCGCAGCCACAAGAATAATTTGGATGACACTCCACCACTTTACACGATCGTTTGTGGATTCAGCAGTGTTGCGGTGAGTACGTTCCCTAATCATCAAGTAATTCTGATCGTTGCTAATATCTTGAAGCAAGCGATTCAACAGCTTCACCTGGCCATCGAGAGTATTGTAACGTTCAGTTTTTAGCTCAGAGGCCCACACGTGATGTAGGTGGAATGTTATATCTTTGTTGGGGTTGTTTGAGCGCTCATTGGAGAAGCAATATTCGTATTGCCCACGTACGGGGATGCGGACCGAAATTTTGTCATTCGTGACGCCATGAACATCTACCAGACGCTCACCAGTAGGGCTGGTGACGTAGAAATCGATGTCCAGCTGTTCTGCACTATTTGGGTCGCGTGAACCGACTTGAAAAGATATGCTGAAATCGTCATCAGGGCGTAAGTTCTCAAAGTAGCACACCTTCGAGCGGGGGAATAGAACTTCATTATGAGCAGCGGCCAACGCAGCAAATACCAACACCAGTAACTGCCGAAGCATTGCAGACTCCTGTAAATTGAACGCGTGTCAATGTAAGCGACACCTGATTAATCAGTAGGTCAGGTCCTGATGCAACCTTAGGTACGTACACCTCCATCAAGTGCATAGGTCACACGTCTTCTCTGAATTTGGCGAAGGATAGTTGATAGTTCGCGATCGATAAGTACTAGTCGACTCTACTGACGATTAAACGATAAAAATGGTGCAAGGGCCCCGCCCCTACGAATATATATGTTGGATCGTTTCAATCTCTTTTAGTTTGCTCTGGAAAGATGCTAGTGAGATTTCGGCGATCCGCTTACTTCCGACGGTACGAGCTACCCTCAGTCAGCTTGGCCTTACCACCAGTAGGCTGAGAGAGTACAGTGGCGCAAGATCCGCAAGTTACGACGGTCTGGGCGTGAGAGAAGATAACAGAAATAGTCAAGCAGCCCGGGCACTTCACATCCATGAAGTAACTGCGCGGCGCGGGCACGAGCGTCTTGAGCTTGTGCTTCTGCGCCTCAACAGCAGGCGAGGGGTTCAGAATATCAACAGCCAAAACCATCCTGCGTGCTTGGTTAAATGAAAAATCAAAAGATGGGGAGGGGAGTACTACTGTAAATTTTCGCCACGTTGATTATTCACCACATCTTAGAAGGGCACAGGGCTTAGATTTTCAGTCAGTGGTAGCCCATGATCAGCTGACTTGGGCGAGTTAATATATTTAGTTCACACTTATCGCTTACGCAAATGTGACACGAGGAGCGGGCTCAGAGCTGCCTCAGTCGCTTCTGACACGACAATGATTGAGCTAACAGCGATAGAGAAACAACCTGAATGGCCCAGAAAAATCAAAATAACAGACCTAATTGGAATGAAGGATTTAGTTATGATGCATATATTTACTTTCTCCGTCGATCCTGAATGGCTCGTAGACAACCTGCATCCCGATGCAACGCCCGAAGTTCATATCTTTCACGGAATGAATGGACTTCCGCGCGAATTGGATATTCCAGGGATGGTAGATCGGCACGTATCTTTATATCGCATATGGATGCCTTCAGCATATGGCACGCATCACTCAAAGATCATGATCCTGTGGTTCAAGAACGGATCGGGGCAAGTTGTTGTGCATACTGCGAACCTCGAGCCTGCTCAATGGAGGAATGTTGCCCAAGCGGTATGGAGAAGTCCTCTATTGGTCCCCGAAAATCAGAGTAACCAACAAGGGGAGTCATGTTTCAAGGCCGATTTCCTATCATATCTACGGGCGTACAATATCCGGCCAGTAACAACGATAGTGAACCGACTAAAAAATTACAACTTTGGAGCCATTGATGATGAAGTTACACAGTTCATCGGACATATCCCCGGCAACTTCGATCTTGACTCAAAAATCTGGGGATTGCCAAGACTTGCGGCGTCAGTTTCAGACTGCCCTGTAGATACAGTAGTAGCCCAAGTATCTTCAATTGGTCAGATGCCACCCGAATATGCTCCTGAATTTGCAAAGAGGCTAAACGCTTCTGAGTTTAAGATTGTTTTTCCGACTGTAGCAGAAGTAGCTGCATCCTGGGACGGTTATGCTGCTGGTGGTGCAATATTTTTCAATCGGCTGGCAGGAAGAACTAATCGCGAAAAACAGTATATGGATTATCGTCGACGGTATTTTTGCAGATGGTCAGGACCCAGGTGTAGGGCTACGCCGCATATTAAGACCTATGTGGGGTTAGTCGGGCATCAAGTTAAGTGGTATTTGATGACGTCGGCAAACTTTAGCAAGCCAGCTTGGGGAGTGAAAAATAAATCGCGGAATACATTTTGGATACAGAATTATGAATGCGGGATTCTAATCAGAGGAGAGGCAGCTGCAAGTCAGCCTCTACCCTATGCACTGCCCCTAGAACCGTATAGAGACAGCGATGACGCGTGGTCACCTAACATTGCACATGTCACACCAGATTGCCTCGGCAACAGATGGCCTTCGAATTTTGCTTGATCTTCTAAGGGTATGCACAGCTGCATTTTACATGTTGTATTTTACATTTTTAATTACGTACCACTCCAAAGAATAGAAGTAGGAAGTGGAAAAAACGTTGTATAACTTCATAATATTTATCATATCTCATAAGTTCATAAATTGAAAGTGGAGAAAATCAAATCGGTGAGAGAAGTCAGTGACCTTTCTCACCGCCATCACTAGATACCTCTTTCTCAGTCTCGACTAGATCTGAGGGCGATTTAGGCTTTTCGGTCTCAGCTAGTGCGGGTTCGCAGGAAACCTTGGGCACCAGGTTTTCTATGGGCTCCATCGGGGCCTCAGGCTCCTTTACGCTCTCAAGAGATTTGTGATC
Organism: Wickerhamiella domercqiae; assembly: GCA_001599275.1. NCBI lineage: Eukaryota > Fungi > Ascomycota > Dipodascomycetes > Dipodascales > Trichomonascaceae > Wickerhamiella > Wickerhamiella domercqiae. The sequence continues at coordinate 1,695,619 of BCGM01000002.1, forward strand.
TATCTGAGATGCTGTCAGATCGGCAGCATCCTCTACTTTGCCGGGAGAGCTATCAGTACCACCTAATTTCGCGGAAGCGGAGATGTCGAGTGACTTGAGATCTGAACTTTTACCGCCATAGGCACGAGGGAGCCAATCCCCTAGTTCATAGCGCAAATCCGCTCCATTGCCAACCACGTGAAACTTTTCGGCAGATTCGGCAGGCATCATCGATCGTGCAAATTTGAACATCCAGTTCATCAGTAAAGGAACGTTGACAAAATACTTGTCGCGCAAAAACTCTGGATAATAAGATTGAAAGAGATTGATCACCTCACCAGATCCCTGGCGCACGGAGCGAGCACGGCCCATGCTCAAGAATGATATACCCATATAGTCATGTACCTGGTCCATCTGGTCAAGTTCGGGGGAGCCCAGATCCAAGAGTGCGATACCGCGTTCCATTAAACCCACACGCCAGCGCACAAATTTGTCAATCCGAGAAAAAAGTTCCTGAGGGTTTTGAACCGCGCCATACAGGTTCCAAGTAACAATGCGGCCGCCTGGGGCGCGTGTGATTATACCTAGTTTCTCAAATTCGGGGTCATGCTCTTCGACCGCAGCTTTCAGGGGCTCAAAGTCCTTACGCCACTGGAGAGTTTTCCGAAGCTGAACTTTAGCCAGCGCAACGTCATCTTTATTAGCGGTCATAAACTTAGCAAGAACTCGTTGATGCTTTGGGGTCCAAAGCTCTGGGTCCGGTCCAAAGTGGACACCATAAAGCTCATAGTACTTTGCCTCTTCAAACGCTTCAGATGCTGCGACTCGGAAGCTGTCGAGTTGCTGCTCAACGGTCATTGTATGCCAATACTAGAACAGGTCAAGCGGTATACAACGATAACGTATGTGATTACAAATAACTTTTCTGAAGGTAGATCGACACTATCAACTCTAAATAAGGATTGATCAGACACAAAGCCTCAGGTTCCAATTCTTGACTACAGTAGAAGCTGTATGAAGAACAACAGTCCCTGGTTCACTTAAGATAATACGACCATCAACGCACCATCGTCGCATAATTGCTGGCTGTGGCATGACCTCTATTTTCGCGGTCGACTTCAGTGGAAAGTAGGACACGCGGTTGTCTTGCACATGGCTGCCATTGGCATATACCTCTCTCATGATCTCCAAGAGGTCACCATTATGGTCTAATGTTGGGATTCTTACAGTCCAGATGGTTGTGTCCGAAGGTGGGTGTGAATTTGGTGAGATCTTGAATCCCGGCTCAAGACTATGAACCAGGGAAAACAGCAAGTAAGAGTGATCACTTCCTTCGACGCGATCTTTGGTGACTATCCTGCCGAAATACTGTTGTTTACGCTCATGAATGTTACGTTGAGCAGCGAGCTTGAAGCGATCGATTCCATGCTTTCGCAACTCGGGTGTGTCTGAATCTGCCACAATTGCAGAGTGAAGTCCCCAGGATGCAACTACAAGCGCCCATATTGGCTTCTCATTTGGAAAATCGATCTCAAAACTTGCAAGTGGTTTGAATTCGCCAACGCTCAAGAATCGAGATACCGCTTTGGCAGGGCTCGTATGACCTACGGAATTCGCCAAAGCATTGCCGGTTCCGGTAGGAATGACTACAAGTCTTAGTTCATGATTTCCAGTCTCTTTGAGGCCATTCACAAACTCATGAACGGAAGTATCGCCACCAATGACGATAACAGTCCTGCTCGAAGTTAACGCAGCAGCAGCGTCTGTAATTGTGGAGGCACTTGTTGTAGACACGTGTGTATAGTTTATTTTCAGTGCTTTAAATAGCGGTATGAGTACAGAATCTCCTATTTGTGAGCATCCTCGACCACTTTTGGTTGAATCAACGATCAATACGGATTCTAGCCATGACCCTCGCTGGAACTGTGGCCCATCCTCAACTCCAGTGACTAGCCTGTACCCATCGACACTCGTTTCCATGCCCCAATTGGTATCATCTGAGCTGACCAGCGGTTCTACTGTGCTGCCAGTCATGATGCGATTTAATGACGGCTTGCACAAAGCCAGATCCGAGTGAGGGCTTGCTTAGCAAAGCGCGAGATGTCGACGCACTATGATGTCCTGGGCGTCTCCCCAGGTTGTACAACTAGAGACATCAAAGCTGCATATTACCGTCTCGCGCGTAAATATCATCCAGACAGAGGTGTAGGTGCCGATGAAACTGCGTTCAAACGAGCGCTTGAAGCACAATCTGTACTTTCGGACGCCTCTCAACGACGAGCATATGATGCCATGCTGCTGCAGCAAGTCAAGGTCGAGCATACACGAACGGCCACAAATGGGTTCTCCTCATATTCAGCCCAGTCAGCTGCGCGACAAGCTGCTGCTCGTAAAGCGGCAAATGATGCTGCAGATGCGCTTCGGCGCGCTAAAGAACAGCAAGAAATGCGAGAATGTAGTGCCCGGGAGAGATCAGAAAAGGCAGCTCGGGCTGCGCGAAAAAAGGCTGCACAAGCAGAGGAAGAAGCAGAGCGACTGTACAGACGAAGAAGGACCCAGGAAACTCGGTGGGACCGTCAGCAAGCACATGCACGCGCTAATGCTGAATCGGCTAGCGCATCGAGTCGCTCAAATGAGGGCAATAAGAATACTGAAGACCCTTTTGTCCGGGACTTTGTTTCCAAGCACAGTAGATACTTCGCAACTGGTCATTCTGCCCGCATGCGCAATTTCATGAAGGATTCGCAATCAGCCGCAGCACTTCATTCATCCGATTCTGATTCTTCCGATATATCGGAGGACGCTAAAGCAGCGCCAAAATTGTCCGGAGATGTTGTGGATATCTCTTCGGACTCTTCTGGAGAGGACTCTTCCGACAGGCCTGAGATCGTATATGTCCGAACAAAATTAGATACTGAGTCCACCGCTAGCAAGCGAGAGCCGGAGCTTGGTATTCCTGGCGAGGAACGGCCGAACTCGCCATCTAAGCGGCGCCGGTTCGATTTGGACGATTTACGGCATGTACCACCGTTTACCCAGACAGATGGCAACTTCAACCTTGACGCGCTGGACAGTGCCATACCTCGAGTTACTCCACGCTCTCGACAGTACAATCGAAGAACGAAAACAACGACCTCTCCACTTTCATCGGGACACTACGCATCTGCAAAAGTTCCATCTCAAACTGGTGGTCGCCTGAGCTCAGAGCCTGGCGGCTATTCTCACACACCGAGCCAGCCGCCATCAATATCTGAAGATGCAGCCCGGATTTGGACCTCATTTGTCAACTATGCTCCTGCAACGCTGCAATCGCTCGCCACTGGAATTGCTTCGACTCATGTCTCTAGCATTGACGATATGCTGTGGTCGATTGGCCGCCTACAGAGGGAACTTGAGGGCCTGCTAGCAGATACGCAACGGGCATCTGCACTTCTCCATCAACATCGTTTCTGAATAGAAGCTCGCACCTGTTTGTTTATTTATTTATTTATTTATTATCTTGCTTTGTTTATTAATTGATTTTATTGTAGACCTAAGTAGCTCTATTTTCCAGTATGCACACCAGGGAGGCTGACAACGGCTCACCCCCCCCCCCCCCCCCCCCCCCCCCCCCCCCCCCCCCCCCCCCCCCCCCCCCCCCCCCCCCCCCCCCCCCCCCCCCCCCCCCGCCCCTCGCTGTAATTGTCCTGCCTCATGTCTCGGATGGTCCTCAAACGAAGCTTACGTGGACGTGTAGTGACACGGTTTGAAATTTATGGCCGCCGGGCTACTAACAAAATGGGCGGTGCTGTTTATCGGCATCGTCTTTCACTTGTCATATTTAATGTCGATATTTGACATCTATTTCGTTTCGCCACTAGTACATGGTATGCGACATCACAACCCGGCGCCGCCTGAGCCAGCTACTCGACTAATTCTCATCGTCGGCGATGGCCTACGCGCAGACAAAGTTTTCAGTCCTGTACACTATCCTAATAGTAATGAGCCTGAAACTCTCGCTCCTTTCCTCCTAGAAAAGACAAATGAATGGCCCCATGGCATCAGTCACACCAGGGTGCCAACAGAATCGCGACCTGGCCACGTGGCTCTAATTGCAGGATTCTACGAGGACGTTTCTGCTGTTACGAAGGGCTGGCAATCAAATCCAGTCAATTTTGATAGTGTTTTCAACCAGTCTGACCATACGTGGTCCTATGGGTCGCCTGATATATTGCCTATGTTTAGCGATGGTGCCGTACCAGGTAGGGTAGAGATGGAATGTTACGATCACACGTTTGAAGACTTCACTAAATCTTCGATTGACTTGGACGCTTACGTTTTCGATAAAATGGACGCGCTTTTTGCTTCTGCTGGCAGCAATGCCACTTTAGATGCTCAGCTGCGCCAAGACAAGGTGGTGTTCTTCCTTCATCTTCTCGGCATCGATACGGCTGGCCATTCTTATAGACCCTACTCAGCCGAATATTATGATAACATCAAATATATTGATGGTAAGATTCGCGAACTCGAGCAGACTGTCGCTCAATTCTTTGGTGACGACAAGACTGCGTTCGTTTTCACTGCTGATCATGGCATGAGCGACTTCGGCATGCACGGAGATGGCCACCCAAACAACACGAGGACACCTTTGATTGCTTGGGGTCATGGTTTAGCTCGGAAACCAGTACTTCATGACGTCAACCAGGCCGATTTAGCGCCGCTTATGGCGTATCTGATTGGTGTGAACTATCCAGCTAACTCGGTTGGAGAGCTACCGCTTCCCTACTTAGAAGCAGATCTTGCGACACAGGCGCGAGCTCTTGCTGAAAATGCATATGAGATCGCAGAACAGTACATTGTAAAGCAAGACCGTGTCACCGCTGAGCAACTGCGGTTCAAACCATGGCCAGCTCTGGCAAATTCAACTGTTGCTATCCGCCAAAGTAGAATTGAAGCACTCATAGTGGAAGGTGATTTTGCAACGGCCATCTCAGAGGCTGAAGATCTCATGGTCGAGTCTCTGCGGGGCCTCCGCTATCTGCAGCAGTACAACTGGCTGCTACTTCGCACTATTGTGACTCTTGGGTTCTTAGGATGGATCGCCTTTGCCTTGACAAGCTTCCTGTACCTATTTGTTGCGCCTGCAGCAGAATCGTCCTACACGCGTGAGCTTGCTTCGGTGGCTGCAGCTGTGATGGCGGTAGTCAGTGGGCTTTTCCATTATCAGAAAGCGCCGCTCCAGTACTATCTGTATATTTTCTTCCCTGTCTTCTTTTGGTGGACTGTTGGCCGACATTGGAAAACACTCCAAGAGGGCCTTCGGTTGCTAGTCACGCGAGCATCATGGCGGCAAACTCTAGGAGCACTTCTCAGCTTGACTCTGATAGAGATCATGGTACAAGGATACTTCTATCGTGAGCTTTACAGCTTCTTGCTTCTGGTGGCGTATGCGCCGTGGCCTCTTGTCGCTAATTGGCGCGTTGCGTTGCAGCAGTGGCGCTGGACTCTATTGTGGATTGTTAGCACTGCTGCATTGTCAATATTTACGCTGCTCGAAGTTGTGAAGTCTGAGAGTGTTGAGCAGGTTGTAGGCGCTGGGGCCGCTATGGCCGTTCTTGCGTTTGGGTACACCGTGTACCTAGCTCGCAAGCTAAGCCTCAGTGGCACGACGATGGTAACTTGTGGAATTCAGCTCAGTCTCATCATACTAGCCACAATTGTAACCAGAACCTCTATATTATCGCTCCAAGCGCGCCAGGGCCTGCCGATTGGATCCCAGCTGGTGGGCTGGATGACTCTGGGATTCTCTCTGGCTACGCCGTTCATGCATTCGCTGAGCCCAGTGAGTGATTACCGGTTCCGTATGCTGTCGATATTCATGTCCTTCAGCCCCACTATGATCATCCTGAGTATTTCATATGAGGGCTACTTTTATGTTGCGTTTTCCGCTGCATTAATGGCGTGGACTGAGCTTGAGACGGCTCTGGCATCTAAAAAAGATGAGATGCAACTAGGACATTTGCGTATGGCTGTTACTTTCATGTTCCTCACCCATATCGGGTTCTTCGGAACTGGAAATATTGCCTCCCTCTCTTCATTCTCTTTAGAATCTGTCTATCGCCTAATCCCAATTTTCAATCCAATGGCGATGGGAGCATTGCTCATTTTCAAGATCTTGGTACCATTTGCATTGCTCTCTGTTTCGCTTGGGATAATTAATATGAAGGTGCATTTGCCCAAGTACGCTCTCTTTTCTATGGTGTTAGCGGTCTCTGATCTCTTGAGCTTGAACTTTTTCTATCTGGTTCGTGATGAAGGCTCATGGTTAGACATTGGTACGAGCATTTCGCACTTCTGTATAAGCTCGATGCTTTGTCTCTTTATCATCCTACTCGAGTACCTCAGTACACTTCTTGTTAGTGGTGTGGTAGTGCCAGTTAGAGATGCTCCAGCAGCATCATAGTATCAGTTCAAAATGAAGGGGTAATAACAATTTATTTATCCCCGTTCTCTTCTGACAGCAAAAACTTTTGTACTTTATGTATCCTTCTAGATAGTGTTCTGGTCAAACTCATGTGCTAATCTTAGAGATCACGAATCATTACAGGATTAGCTCATCTCTCAGCGACCGGGCCGCAAAGTAGTCACATGTATGTAGTCAGAGCGAGCAGCTATAAAGTTAGGCATTCGATCCTATCCCCGCGCGAGAAATGTATGAAGTGACATTGCAAGCCGGAGATAATCATTTTGGGGCTAATAGTTCGTGGCCAGAGGTGAAATTAGGCAAAATTAGGCCCGAATTGCTTGTGCTATTGTTACATGGATTTCCAGATACTCGAGCAACCTGGAATTCCATTTTTCCATATTTGGAGGCAAGATTAGGAGCAAAAACATTGCTTGTGGCTCCATCTCTTCGAGGATATGAACCTTCAACGGCCAATTTTAGCGACTACTCTCTTCACGGTGTCACCCAAGATGTTATTGCGTGGATTGACACTCTTTCCCTTGGTGCACGGACATATGTCGTCGGACATGACTGGGGGTCTCTGGTCGGATTCTACCTAGCATCTTCCCATGAGGACAAAGTAGAAGGGATTTTTACCCTAGCAGTGCCTTACATGGCTGATGTTTTGATGGCATCATGGCGCTTCCCAGAACAATTGTGGCGATCGTCATACATGATAACTATGCGATTCCAAATGTTGTATGAGCGTCGACTTCATGATCCGGAAGCAAAATATCTGAGATCTTTGTGGGAAGCATGGTCGCCAGGATGGAAATTTACTAAGAATGAGATCGATGAAGTCGCAGACGCCCTGAAACAACCAGAAGTAGCCAATGCAACGACAGCATACTATCGAAATCTGCCTCTGATACCCAAGAACTATGGCTTCGTCAACTTTCAGAAAGTGAGGGTTTACCAGCTTGGCGGCGCGAACGACGGTTGCATGTCCGCCAGAATGTACAAGTACGAACAACAGAGATATCCTGGTGCCGTTACTCTTATGGAAGGTGTTGGGCACTTTATGCATAGGGAGAAACCTAGCGCAGTTTCTGAATTGATTGTTCAGTTTCTACGCGCTTAGCCAAATGTGTAGTGTATAGTCATAACCATCAATTTGGGTATTCTTTCAGATAAGAAGCCCCACTGCACTTAGAATCCAGAGCATAGATTTGGTGGTTAGCACAGCACCGGCGTTAGTCCTGTCTGATGTCGTGGTACTTGATCGCGTAATAGATGTCACACCACTGGTGGTTGAAACTGTGCTTTTTGTCGTCGAAATTTTTGACGGAGATTCATGCGATGACGATGTGAGGATGGCAGTAAAAGAAGTAGAAGTGTTCGACAAGTAATTGCTCTGTGACGTAGAGCTTATGTCGACGGATGTGTTCGATGATGATCTCGTAGATGATGAAGCTGCTATCGTCGACACCGACGTTGCATTACTAGATGACGGCACAGGAGAAACGCTTATTTCAACGGATGACACAAGTGACTCCGAAGCGCTTGCAGCCGTTGAAGCGGAAGAGCCGCTATCGGCTTCCTGTGATGTAGGCGCTGATGATATCGAAGAGGTAGTCGTACTCTGCAAAATCGAAGAGGAGGACAAGGAGGAAGAAGAAGTTGATGTTGGACTTGCTACTGAAGTGGTTGAAGAAGTTGTAGGGCTGCTTGACGATCCACTCAGAGCCGTTGACGAGGTCATTGTTGAACTTGTTACTGACGATGTCGACGGAAGCGCTGACGTCGGAGATGACGTTGACTCCGGGGTCCAAGAAGCTATGCCGGAAGTAAAGGCCGTTGCTGAGTACAATGGAGCAGAACTACCTGGGATTCCTGTGGAAATAGTTTCTAGTTGGGAGTCAGTAACATTTGCAAGCGCTGGCGCAAGTCCAACTTGTAGCCCTTCCAAATCGTAGGTTACGTATGCGCCGCGTAGGAATGTATCACCCAGAATATATTTTTGAGCCTTAGGATTCTTTGCGAAGCCCAAATAACACGACCCTCCCGAGCCAGGAATCACCACATTAGCCATGGGGATGCTTATTCCACTCAAGTTGAAAATTACCTCTTGACTTCCCAAGTTACAAGATGCAGGATATAACCCTGAGTCTGTCGCGGAAGATGCGCCCAAGGCAGCTGCAATCGTATCTGCTAAATCTTCCGGCAAATAGGTCAAAGTCGTCCCGGAGTCAAGTAGAACAGGAAGGGAAGAGGCTATGTGTGTGTCTCCAATACTCATTCCGTGCAGCATAACACTTAAAGTAGTGGGAGAACGAGCGGCTGGTACAGAATCGTCATTAACAATTGGAACAATCCATAAGTTTTCACCGCTGTACTTCTCATGGTCAACCCCTCCAAAGATTAATTCTCCAGATTCAGCATCTTCCGCATTTAGCCAGAGAGAATAAGCCATGCGTAAAATTTTCCCTTGATCCATAAGAGATTTAGGTATATTGTCGTATGTCGGAATAAGCGTACCATCATCAGTTACTCTCGACACTGTGGACTCCCCTTGAACCAAGCCTAGTCCCAAAATTGGACTCGCGTTTCCGGTAACATCGCTAGCGACGGCGAAATTACCGTCTATTTTCATACCACCTCCAAAATCAACTACGTCGCTAGCCCAAGATCCTGACGCTCCCGAGTTATCACCGTACTCGATCTTGAAGTCAGTATCATTCTGGTTAAATGTCGAAGACGAGGATGACTGAAAATCTGCCGATGATATCCAAGTATCAGCGGATCCTGTATCTACAATCATAGAAACAGCTTGGGCGGGGGTTCCAAAGCCAACCGACAATGTGTAACTCGACTTTGTGTTGGTGATACTCAAGCTATCAGCATCTTCCCCACGTTTTACGAAGTTTCGATTAAGTTTGAGATTGAGTATCGATAGAGCATCAGCAAATCCCAGCAAACAGGTTGTCAACAGCTCTACCTTCAAACTTAATACCATACCGTGTCTAAAAGACTCAGGTGCAGGCAGAGAAGTAAATCCTCTCTGCGAATATGTAAAATAGCTTTATAACGACACCCAGCCGAAAAGCAAAGCTGACAGAACAAAACCGATCGAAAATCACTACCACATGCATATATTTAAAAGAAGAAGTTAACATGGAGCTACAATATTTTAACCCAACCTATAGATTGAGAAGACAATCTCAGTTGAGACAGTGTGTTGGTTTCTGGTTACACTCTGGACTGGCAGCAGCTCTTGTGTACATATACAAGTCCTTGAGGCCTAAGCGAATGTCCTAACCCTGAGAGCGCTCCGCCTCGTGTCCCGGCAAAAAATGCACAAAATCAGCTGGACAAAAGCGATGGGAATTCTTTGCATCAAACTATTCGGTTAAAATCGGAGGGGAAAAAAGATGATCATAACTTGTCACTATTCCTATGATATTCTAGTGTGGGCTGATGAAGCGACAACATTCCACCCCTCTTATGCACGACTAAGCGCACGGTATTTATCCGCCGTGTAAATTATGTAAGCTGACAATGAACTCACCTACATCTCGCAATGTCCTCAAATAGAAGTACGCTGAATAATACACATACCGGATATTAGATGATAGTACTATTCATCAACGTGTGTACAATAGGCTACCTATTGATAAACTCTAATTTTAGATAGCTGCGGACTTCGCAAACTGCTTGCCCGCATACACTGCTTTGTCGCCAAGCTCAGCCTCGATACGCAAGAGCTGGTTGAGTTTAGCTAGGCGCTCAGAGCGGGCTGGGGCACCTGTCTTGATCTGACCGGAACGCACGCCAACAGCTAAATCGGCAATGAACGTATCTTCAGTCTCTCCAGAACGGTGGCTAACCATGACACCCCATCCATTCTTGTAACTGAGGTTGGCAGCGTCAATAGATTCAGTCAGAGTGCCAATCTGGTTGACCTTGAGCAAAAGGGCGGTGGCCGACTTGGTCTCGATTGCCTTCGTCACAAGTTTGACATTGGTGACGGTCAAGTCATCACCAACAACTTGGATACCCTTTTCTTCTGCCTGAGGTACAAAGTGCTGCCAAGCACTCCAGTCGTCCTCAGCAAACGGATCCTCGAACGAAACAATGGGATACTTGGAGGCGAGCTCAGAGTAGTACTCAGCAAGAGCCTGGTGAGAAAGTTTCTTGGCATCATCACCATTAGGATTCTTGAAGTCAAGGTCATATTTGCCATTCTTGTAGAACTCAGACGACGCAGAGTCTAGAGCAACGCTGACCTTACCTTCATACCCGGCATCCTTAATGGCACCAACAATGAGATCAAGAGCCTCCTCGGCGGTCTCGAGGTTAGGGGCAATTCCACCCTCGTCACCGACATTACCAGCAGAGCTGCCGTATTTCTTTGCGGCTTCCTTCTTCAAGATATGGTAAATCTCAGATCCAGCGCGCAGAGCCTCAGAGAACGAGTCCAGGCCAATGGGCGCCAGCATAAATTCCTGGAAGGCCAAAGAGCCACCGGCGTGCTCGCCACCGTTCAATACGTTCAAGAAAGGCACAGGCAGAACATACGGTTCCTTGGTACCAGAGAGGTCACGTAAATGAGCGTACAGGGGAACATCCTTTTCAGCAGCTCCAGCACGTGCCACAGCTAAGGAAACGCCCAGCAGAGCATTAGCACCTAGCTTGCTCTTGTTATCAGTGCCATCCAGCTTGATGATGAACTCATCGATAGCACGCTGATCCTTAACGTCAATCCCAGCCTTGATCAGAGCAGGTCCGATAACTTCATTAACATTGGCCACTGCGGTGAGGACACCTTTGCCGCCCCACTTAGATTTGTCGCCATCACGCAGCTCTATGGCCTCATTTGAACCGGTCGAAGCACCAGAGGGAACTGCTGCACGGAAAGTGCCCTTCTGGGTGGTAACCTCTACCTCAACAGTTGGGTTACCGCGAGAGTCGTAGATGTAGCGCGAGAATACCTTCGTGATAGCCATTTTTTACCGTAACAGTTGTAACCTGACAGGGGGAAACTTGCTTATGTGTTCGTGCGGGTGAATCGTGCTTGCAGGTCCTCTCTCCCGCTGGCTCTGTAGAGGGGTTAAGATTACGAAGGCTGATTGTTTATCTAACGCTCGAGAAGTTTCGACAATAGGACAGCCGGATTTCCATAGAGTGTCGATGCACACTGACATAAATTTTAGTTTTCTAGACGCCCTTTCGCCTCGACTACTCCCACAGAGACAGAGCTCGATGCATCTCGATCCTTGAACTTTTCAATCGTACTCGAAAAGCTTAGTGACGTGTTTGCCAACGTGCGCATTAGACGCAGCTCTACCCTTACCCGTATCCATGCTCGAACCGGGTATCGGTTTTGGTCAAGCTTAACTTTCTATGAACTTTTGGGTTTTATTTCCGTTAGAACTATAGCATCATGATCTATCTGTCTGGTTGACTCCCTTCGGACTCGGCTCTCGGCTCCGATCCGGAATTGTCTCACCCGAGGAAACCATCACAAGCTTGGCAGAGTGGCCACTTTCATCTAGCTGTAAACGGAGGGGAGCCTGACGATAGCGCACTCCCGGCTGGGTTGCACTGCGTGCACGAACAACTCCCGGTCGGCTTGCAGCGCTACCATGAGCAGGTGAAGATGCAAAACTGGCAGCTGCCGCTGCTGCACTCGCTGCCGCAGAGCTAACACTGTGACCTACGTGCACCTTGTTGTGAGCTGCAGTAGCAGCTGCTGCCGCTGCTGCCGCGCCAACCGCAAACATGTTTGGTGTAGAAGATGTAGGCGTGCCGTATTCAAGAGGCGTTCTCGGCGGTGATACTGATGAAGATAGTCCTGATGTAGGAGAGTCAGTGCCGACATAGTTCCAGCTTGGAACAGATCCAAAAATGGAACGGCGACGCTTTACTTCGGAACCGGGTGGCTGCCAGCCGTCACTTAGATGCAGTGCCGACTGCGATCTTGAGAGCGGCATATCATCGGACCACACAGGCGGAAGTCCTGGGCTCATGCCCCCAACGGAGTTGAGACTAACGCTGCTCACACTAGAAGCTGTTCTACTTCTTCTCAACGGCAAATTTGTGGCCCCAGGTCCCGCAGAACTCTGGAAGTAAGTGGTAGGCTCCCATTCCCATCCCACATCGCTGGCCGAACGGCACAGACTGGAGCTGGACGACGAGGTCAAGCCATTCGGTCGCACAGCTGCAAGCTCAGGTATTTTGGCCATTTGTGGTACAACAGTGGCAGCCTTGGCAGCATGAACGATGGGAACCGCTGCCGACTGTGTCGGCTGGGGTACGGATGCCCCCTTGCTGGGCTCGTCTAGCTGGGTTTTCTGAAGGTGTTGTTGTTCTTGCTCTTGCTGTCGAAGTTGGTGTTGTTGGGCCTTCTGGCTACGGTCTTTGGCTCTGCGATTTTGGAACCAAATTTGAACTGTCCGATGCTCAAGACCTGTCGCATCGGCCAGTGTATCCCGTTCTTCGCGTTCGGGCCGTTGGTTGCGTTGGAATGCTGTTTCGAGTAAATCGGTTTGTTCCCGAGATATGCGTCTGCGCACAGAGTCGCGACGCGCAGGTTTCGGGCTCTGACCGTCGCTTTGAGAGCGTCGAGCCCGTGTAATACGAGACGCATCCTTCCCGGCGGCGTTTGGCGTCACCTCAGTGCTTGGATGTAAAGGCTCAGTGATCGGCGCTGGGTTTTGATTTAAGGTTGCTTGGTCCTCGGGTACCGGTGCCAACGACCCTTGTAACGAGACCGTCGAGTTAGAACCCCCACTATTCGTAGATGTAATCGCGGGGCCATCCACAGTCGGGTAATTAACCAGAGCATCTAGTATATCACCAGAACCTTCGGGAGGAGGCATCGTCTCAAGAGTATCTAGAATATCTACAGCATCAAGAGAATCAACATCATTGGGATATCTTGCTCTGTCCACAAAATGCGTGTCGAAATGTTGAGGGGCCACCAAGGGATGCATCATTGTTGAGGCTGTCGAAAGTTCACGTGAATGTCTGTGTGTCATATTTCTAGGGGTGGTTGAAGTCGCAGCGGAAGGTTCGTAACTGGGAAATGGGTACTCCGACAGCTGGACTGGTTCTGGACTCATATCGTACGGGCCAGGTGTAATGAGCGGGGTTGTAAATGGCGATATCTGCTTAGATGGAGTCGCATAGGAAATGCTTCGAGTCGGTGTTGGCGTGGCCACGTTGTAATGGGCCCAGTCTAGATCCGCACAGATCTCTGAGCCAGGTTCAACCTCCTCGTGAGCATTAGCTGGCACAGAATAGGCATCCGAGTGTAGCTCCGAATAATTCTTCGTATTCTCCATCTTTACATTTAAACCGTGCGGAGAAAGCTGGAATGGCCCCTGGTACGATTCACGATGTTGCTCTGGATATGTGTTAGAGCGGAACTGTCCGTCAAAGCAACCGTCGAAACTGACTTGACTTTCATATTGTTGAGGAAGGTCAGATTGTCTTGTTTCTTCGTGACCGACATGAGCGGCAGCTGGGGATTTCAAATATGGCGCTAAACCTGGTGGGCGCCCATTCTGAAGAAAGTCTTCGCGCTTCGCAGAACCTCGGCGGTCTTGTGAGCCAGCTCCAGGACGACTGGGAACAAAGCTTAGCGGGCCTACAGGTGTTGCTGGTGTTGTAAGATCTGGATAAATGGCTTGCATATTTGCATAGCTCATGACTGAAGCCTCAATCTCACTTGGGGCATACCGACGGGACGAATACGGTTCTAATTGCCGGTCTGAATATTCCATACTACAGTAGGGTGCATGCACTGACCATGAATCTTCTTCGCGTGCTTCCGACGTGAAGACCGGACTGATATATAGTGAGATATCTCTCGCGGCGGAAAATGAGACAACGAGTCCCCTCAAGTTCTTTTCGAACTTCTTTACTGCTAATTTGTTTTTTTTCCTGTAACCAAGACCCGAGTTGCTCCTCCAGAATGCCAGTAAATTACAGACTAGCCGACAAAATCCCAAGCTTGGCAGATCAGGTGAGGACGTATTGGTCGAGAGGCGTAGTGTTGAGATTTAACCCTAGCCCATGGAGTCTGACAAGAGTGGTGTTAGTGCTGTCAAGCCTTTAGAGAAGATGATAAATTTTGGTGACTCAGATGCGCTAACAGCTCCGGATACGTCGTTATCAGGTACGATCGAGGGAAAGGGGGCTACATTCCTAAAGAAATATTTTTTCTCTTCCAGTAATTTAAAAATAATGCTAAAAGTATTGATTCACCGCTACCTTTATCCGGGCCGCAGAGGGAAATATTCTCGCAAACCCCGCACTTTGTTTCGCCATAATAGTGAAGTACTCGGATATCGATGTCAGAAAAGCACTGATATATTGTACGCAATGTTCCAGAGAGAAACTTTCATTCACTAATGAAAAACTGAGGCACTCTAAACCCAAATTTTGCGCTCTTACGCATTTTGTTAATGCCAGTCTGAGAGTTTAATTGATTATGTTATTTGAATGGTAAGGTGTAATGTCGCGCGGCTCACGTGGAGATGATGACGACAGGTATAGCTTAGGCATGACTGGTGCGCAAACGGCAAAACTGCGTCGCAAGGGAGCAAGAACATTTTCGTAAAAGAGGATCAACTTAGTGAGAGCATTGAGAATTTGCTCTTGAAAGTTACGCCGATGGTATCGATCTGCAATTAAATGGCCTTTATGGCAGATGTTTTATACGTGCATGAATAGACATTGGCTGCTACCTGTAAACCGGGCAACCATCTCGTTAGCTTTCGAATTATATAATTCAGGGCCAGCAGTGAGCTGGGAAGCAACTCACCTTTTATTTTTTGCTCTCACTAAGGATGTAGAAATTGCTAAAATGCACGACAAGCGGATGGAGGTCGCAATTTAAGCGTAAGTGTAGTAGTGCGTAGTGTATATATGTAATCCGGCAATAAGTCTTTGAAATTTAGTTGAAAGAAATTGTACTACAACGAAAAGGCTATGGCGAAGCCAGAGAAGTCTGACTCTCAAAAAGATCCGCGTTTTGCCGTTATAGGATCGGATCCACGATTTAGGATTCCTAAGAAGAAAGCTATACGTGGTGATGTAGACTCAAGATTCAAGTCTGCAATTCGATCGGACGCTCGATTCAATCACTCGCTGTCCATTGACAAGTACGGGCGTCGCGTCGAAAAACCAAACGCTGAAGAAGAATTGAGTCGGTATTATAATTTTTCTGATTCAGACTCATCAGAAAATGGTGAAGACAACGCTACAGGTGAAGACGACCCAAAAGTAGGCATAGTCAATGGCCACGATAGCGAGAATGCCAGAGACCGCCGCAAAGAGGTAATGCGTGCACGAATGCGTGGAGAAGATCTGTCAGATGAGTCTCTTTCGGACGAGTTGGAGGATACTTCTAGCGATGAGAGTGAAGATTCCGAAGGCAGCAAAGTAGGTGATGAGGTTGACGAATACGAAAAAGTCCATGGAGAAGTGGCCCCTAGTGGCGAAGAGACCCGAAGACTCGCTGTTGTAAATATGGATTGGGATAACGTCTCTGCAGTTGACTTAATGGCCACGCTGTCCAGCTTTTTGCCTGTTAACCACCGCATTCTCTCTGTTAGAATCTTTCCGAGCGAGTACGGTAAGAAGCGCATGCAGGAGGAGGAGCTCAATGGCCCCCCAATAGACTTATTTGATGCAGAAGAGGAGATTTCCAATAAGCCTGGTAAACCGGCGGCTCTCGATGATGACGAGATTGACGGCGACGAGGATTATAGCAGCTCAAAGCTCCGTCGATACCAATTGCAGCGTCTCAGATATTACTATGCGATAGTGGAGTGTGACTCTCCGGGAGCTGCTGCAGCGATATATGGGAAATGTGACGGCACCGAGTACGAGTCAACTGCGAACTTTTTCGATTTGCGCTTTGTTCCTGACGATGTGATGTTTAATGAAGAGACTCCTAAGGATGAGTGTAGCAAGGTCCCTGCTAAGTATGAGCCCCGACAATTCGCCACTGATGCGTTGCAGCATTCTAGAGTACGGTTGACGTGGGACGAGACGCCCGTGGAACGTGTACGCATGGCACAGAAAAGCTTCGGCAAAAAGGAAATAGAGGATATGGATCTTAAAGCCTACCTCGCCAGTGACAGTGACAGCGATGGAGAGGATACCGCCACAAAGTACCGTGAAATGCTGGAAACACCTTTAGGAGGTGGTAATAAGACGGACAAAGATGATGTCGATATGGAAATCACATTCAACCCTGCTCTTGATGGCGACGGCTTACAGTCTGGTTTGGATAGTACCCAGAAGGATGATGAGCCCGAGGCTGAGGAAGAGTTGAGCACAATAGAGAAATATCGCCGTAAGGAGAAGGAGCGACGGAGACAACGTCTAGAGCGTGCGAAGCAGCGCCGTGAAGCAGAGACCAACAAAACTGCTTCAGAGTCGATCCAGAACAAACAAGAGCTTGAGCTCATGGCTATGGACGATGATATTCTTGCTGCTGCACCATCTCGCGAAACACAAAACGGCCAGTCACGTTCCATGACAAGGCGCGCCACAGTAAGGAAGGCTCAAGAAGCAGCGGAACAAGAGTTTGATACCTCTGACCCTCGGTTCCAAGCCCTATTTGATGATCCTGACTATGCCATCGATGCAACTGCACCCCAATTCAAAAAGACAAAGGCAATGGAAAATGTTGTGGGTGAGCGCCGCCGACGCCAAGCTAAGCAAGAAAAATTAGATGTCAAAGGGTCTGAAAAGAACCAACCAAGCCGCAAACGGCATAAGTTGACTCGCGAAAGTCGCGAAGAAGGCGCCAAGCAGCTTGCGGCAAAACTTGCAGCAAAACTTGGTCAGTAGATTCGACTTCACTCAGCTACTAGAATTCATACTAGAATTCATACGCTAGATTTTAATTTAAGTGTCAACGCTTCATCTCGCATATTGGCTCATGGCTGGTGGTTGCTGTACCGTACACTCGACTGATGCCAAGGACTTTAGTCATCCGATAAACTCGATAAAGCGCCGATGGCTTTTGGAGACTGGTTTTCAGTTCAGGTATTCTTCCTCGTATTCCGAGAGGTTTTGGAAAGTGCTGTTATTGTAAGTGTCCTCCTTAGCTTTCTCAAGCTTGGTTTCGGTGACTATGATGCCCTGGGTGCCGAGAACAAGCGCATATATGACTCGCTCTTTCGCCAGGTCTGGGTTGGCGCGACTGCAGGTATAATTGTATGCATTCTGGTAGGCGGAACATTTATTGCTGTCTTCCAGTTGATTGGTACAAACTTATGGGATAGCACGGAAAAGCTGTGGGAAGCGTTTTTCTGCATTTTGGCCAGTTTAATGATAACAGTCATGGGCGTCTCCATGCTTCGCCTCACAAAGATGAAGACCAAGTGGCGACTCAAGCTGGCTCAAGCGATTATAGATAGTCAAAGCTCGGATTGCGGTGAGAATTACGGCTATCGCCAACGACTCAAGCAGATGACGCGCAAATACTCGCTCGCAATTTTGCCCATGGTCACAACCATGCGGGAAGGACTAGAAGCTATCGCTTTTCTAGGTGGTCTAGGTGCCTCTGCTCCGTCCTCTTCGTTTCCACTTGCCGTCTTGGCTGCCTTGCTTGCGGGTGTTGGTGTAGGGAGGGCCATGTATCACTATGGTACACAGTCCAAATCAGTCAAATTTTTCATTTTGGGCACTACTTGCTTCCTTTATCTTGTCGCGGCCGGTTTGTTTAGCCGTGGCGTTTGGTTTTACGAAATGCATTTGTTCATCAAGAAGGTTGGGTCGGATGTTGGCGAGACTGGATCTGGCCCGGGGTCGTACGATATTTCCAAATCTGCGTGGCATGTGAACTGCTGTAACCCTGAAACAGACGGATTTTGGATGATCTTCAACGGGTTGCTGGGATGGCAGAACTCCGCTACGTACGGTTCTGTGATCGCATATAACCTCTATTGGATCATTATCATGGTCAAGGTAATCCGCATTAAGCGTCGACAAGCATCTTCGAGCAACCCTACGGAGCAAGACGTACTACTGATAACCCGCGCTGCTAATCTCGTGGTTGGAGACCACGATGACCGTGCCTAATTCTAATCTCCTACGATTTAACGAGTATATGAAAAAATTTATGTCTTGATGTTCACTATGTACTTTTAAAAAAGATTCCGCAAATTTATTGACTATAGTGGAACGCTGGTGATACTCCGTTGTAACAAAACACGACAAGTATCACGGTATAGAAGGCTGGTTCGACAAATAGACGAAACCAGAATCATTGCCAAATTCTACAGTAGCCGTGAGACAGGTTAACAATTCGTCATCTTTAGTATAAGCCACTGCCTCAATATAGTACTGTCCAGGCGGCACGCCAGACGGTAGCTCCACTACACGGGTCAAGCTGAGGTAGCCCTTCTCTACAGGACACTCAATGTCCACTTCCGGTAGTACCTCACAAAGGTCGTAACGTTGGTTGACAAGAGTAATGAAACCGTAGCGAACAACTACATCGGCATAAGCACCAGCCTCAATAGTGGTCAAGACGGTGCCGCTGGCAGTTACCGTGAGATTCTCACCTGGCTGAGGTGGATTAGGCTCGAGACTAATACGTTCAATAGAAATGAGCTGACTTTGCTCTGTCTCGCAAGTCTCGATTGGTGAGCCGCCTGGTATCACGTCGAATGCTTGGGGGCCCTTCGATTGAGAGGTGAAAGGAGAGTAGTAAGAGAGCAAGAGAGAAGTATCAATATCCCATACCCATGGCGGGAGAAAAGTTGCGGTGATCAAACCTAGAATGGCCACAATTGTGGTAAACTTTGCCAGCTTCATTAGAGGGCGGTGGGGTTTCTGACCTTTGGTAAGCCTCGCAGATGCAGTGGGCTCATTCATCTCAGTCACGTGGCTAACAGCAAAGATTAGTTATCAAATTGAGGATCAGCTATCGCATATGCGCTTAAACCCATTATAAACGCGCTGAGCTTGTGCTGCAGCTGGTTTGATATCTTCATAAATGCAAACCTAATTTCGAAAAAAATGCGACCAAAGTGCCACTACTAGTATTTTGAAGAATTTTAAGAGGCGTTGTGTGTGTTTTAGAATCACTCGACGATCGAGCTGACACCTTGGCAGCGAAATAGCACCAAATACAGCGTACTAGATAGCGTTCCCTCGAAAGCATGAGCGTGCTAATGAAACCTTATCAAGTCATCTCATTCAGATAAAACAATCATATTTCCCTTCGACGAGCATGCTGAAATGAAACAGGCTGATGCCTTGGTTTGATTTTTGTAATTCGAAGAAATCAAAATCAAACCTAGGTGCATAGTTAAATACTGCTAGTGATAAACATGATGCAGCTATCCACTCACAAGTACACTCACTTGCACACTCACTCTATTTCAATATGATTTTTTCACTCTCTCTTGCTCTCATTGCACTCGCTGTTCCGTCTGCTGCTCTGGACCATACCCAGGTCGATGGTGTCGTGGGGGTCGAAGTTAACCGCGTTGTTCGCGAGTCCCCACACACAAATATGGACGCCCAGCACGGCAAGCGTGCTGTCAGCCATGAATTCATGGATTCGCTCTCTAACCAGCGCTATTACTATTTAACTCAAGTGCAGCTTGGCCAGCCAGCTCAGAAGCTTGAGCTCCTGATTGACACTGGATCATCAGACACTTGGGTGGTTTCATCCTCAACACAAAGCCAAGGTACCTTTGGCCGATCTAGCAACATTCAGACTACCAAGTTCGATAGCTCGAGCTCCAAGTCATGGAAGTCGAATAACACGAACTGGCAAATTCAGTACGGCAAGGGCCAAGCCTCTGGACAGTGGGGTACCGATTTGCTTAAAATTGGTGGCGCTTCTATTCCTAACCAATCAGTCGGTATTGCTACTTCCGTTAACCAGATCAACCAGGGCATCGTCGGCATTGGTCGGCCGCAGGCTGAAATTACTTTCAGCAAGGCTGGCTATCAATACGATAATGTTCCGCTCAAGATGTACCACGAAGGTCTAATTGGTGCTGCTGCGTACTCTCTTTCGCTAGATGACATTAACTCGCCTAATGGTGTTCTTCTATTTGGTGGTGTTGACCACGACCAGTACCAGGGCGCTCTAACTGAGCTCCCCATTGTTCACCCTAAGCACATGGGAGTGAACCTCCAGGGTATCAAGGGTGATCAGCGTGCTACCTACCAGCTTCTGGCTAAACCTGCTACCGCAATCCTTGATTCTGGCACGTCGCTGTCTTACGTTGACAGCAACACTCTGTCCGCTCTCCGCACTGCATTGAACTCGAATCCTTCTTTCGCACTAGGCGAGCGTTACTACACGGACTGCAACATCACCACTAACCTCTGGTTCGATTTCGGTGATGCAAATATTCCTGTACCAGCCTATAACTTCCTATGGCCCATTGAGCTCTTTGTTGATGGTATCACCGCTAACTTGGACTTCCCCCAGAACTCATGTTACGTTGGTATCGAGCAGTCTAGCTCTGACGAGAACTTCATTCTTCTAGGTGACAATGTACTCCGTGCTATGTATGTTGTCTACGACATCTCAAGTAACCGCATTGCCCTCGGCCGCGCTAAGCCCTCAAGTGGACATCCCCGCGTTGAGGCTATCCAAGCCGGACGTCCTATCCCTGGTGTCGTAAATCCGGGTGTCTAAGCTTCCTGCAGAGAGGCCTGATTCCCTTCTATCCCTATATAGTGAGTGATTCATTCTTTACATATATATTCAACAATGTCAGCCACTAATATATGGATTGCAGCAGTGAAATCAAGGAAGATGCTATATATACAGGTCTAAGCGCTCTCCGCGGGAGCACCGTAAGCTAGTACTTCGTCGGACTCACCCATAGACATCCCCTTCTCCATCTCAACAAGTTGCTGTTCGGAGAGTACACTGAGCAGGAGCGGCACTCCCAGCAGGAGGACTGACGAGGTCAGCGCCCAGATACCTTTACCACCAAGCTGCGCAGCAGAGTATACAGTAGCATAAGCGCCACCCGCGCTCTCGCAAACCTTTGCGCGATAAGACGGAGGAATCACGTCCTTCAGAGCGGCGATACGCTCAGTAAGAGTCTCGTTGAGATCAAAGTCGCTGTCGTCATCGTCAGCCCAGTCCTCATCTTCAGAGATGGCCTCAGCCTTCTCAATAATACGGGGGTCCTGTGCTGCCTCGACGTCTACGCCGTCAGGGATCACTTCAACTTTCACCATCTAGCAATTTTCAGTTGACTAACCAAAGCAGCCCAGTTGTGATTACAACTACCGAGCCCGCCCTCGATCCTTACTTCTCCTCCTCAGTGCAACATGCTTTTGTTTCAAGACGACGCGGCTAACGGTAGAAAAAATTATATTAAATTATAAATAACACGGTCGCTAGAAGTCACATTAATTAATATGTTTTCGGGAATACGTGATTGGGCGCCGGGGGAATATGGATACGTGCCTTATATTTGCCTGTATCTTGTGGTATAACTAGGATCGCGGACGATACGGTTGCCAGCAACGTCGGGTGTCTTACGAATCTCGGTATAGACAGCAGGCCTTATCTTGACGCTAGGGCTATCAAAGTGCTCAGCTACGAGCAGCTCTTCACCGTGGACAGTGATCTGCGCCGCGTCACTGTTTTGCAGAGCCTGGCGGCCGAGAAGAGTGACATCCACATCCCACGCAGAAAATACATCTTCAAACTCTTTCTGTAAATCTGTTGATACAGATGTGTCCCAATTCCCATATCCAACCACCACAACCCATGAATACTGCCCGCGATCCACGTTCATAAGATCAAGCTTGAGCCAGCAAAGCACCTCTTCTGGTTCCTTGGGTGCTGTGTCCAGAACTACGACATGAACATTCAGATAGTTGAATGAGTAGGACTGTTGTGACGAGGCCGGAACGAGATCCCAAGCGCCCCACCATTGTTGCGCTTGCTTGGCATCAAGGTGACCGGGAGAAACCACGTATGGGATGCCAACTTGTTGTGATTCCCGAATCCAATTAGCATCACTGGGTGCACCAAGATGCGCAATGAAAGCTGGATTTGTGGACTCGTACAGCGCTAGATCCAAGACGCTTCCTCCCAAAACAAGAAACTTGAAGTCCTCTGGCGGGTTCGAGGGAGGCGCAAGATCAGACAGCCATTCATATGAGCCAGCAAAAACAGAGCTCCCTTCTAAGATTGTAACTTCGTCTCTGTGGCTCTTCCTCAACCTTGATAGGGCTTCCTCCTCGCGTATGTTCTCTGGGTCGGCCTGCTCCAGAAGCTTTCGCTGCTCTCCAATGAGTGCAGCACACTGAGCAAAGGCAATTATAGCCAACAAAGAGAGGATCATTTACACAACGTGATACCTTCTCAGGTGCCAAATTAATGATTTTCTTGGCATCAGAGCATTCTATAAAGGGTCGCAGTACCCTAGCCCCCGCAGCACGTGGTGAAGTATACGATGAGTAATTAAAGAGATTTCTGCACCGGCCATTGATTAGGTATGGGGTATCGAACAACAATGTCACGTTATCTCACCAGCAATTTCTCTATCGCTTCGCGAATTTTTCCGTATTTTGATTTACCATGAGTCATGATGCCATTGTCGAGTGCGCCAGATGATTGACACGTCGGATATCTCGTTGTTACTCTAGGTTTCCGTGCGTTTGATCACATCAACTGAAGTAACACCACTTGCCGCTTTCTCAATTTCTCTCCTCTGGAGAAAAAAACCTCGCATTCCACTTTAGCGCAAAGTGATCTAGTAAACTGAATCCCCAGTTAGGTAACAAAGGCGAGAAATAATCGCACATAGCAGTAACAAGTCGTCTCTATCCATAACGCCAAGTCATTCCGCAGAAAAAAGTTCCAGCTCCAGCGAGCTAAAGCTTTTGAATAGCTCGCAATTCAGATACTCCCTCAGACCCATTTGAGCTCCTATCAGCATTATCAAGGACCGAGTCAGACCTAGCCAATCCAAACGGCGTAGAGGAATACATGCTCATACGTCGTTGAGACAGCATGGAAAGAGTGAGCTGTCGGTGGAGACTGTCCAAGTTTGACCGTAGGAAAGTTATATCCTCGGTTATGCGCGCATTGTCTCGACTCAACACCATCAGACTCTTGGCCTGGCCCTCTCGCGCAGCTGAAACTTCAGCAACCTGATGCCATAGCCTATCATACTCAGATACCATATGAGAGTCCAAAGTAGACGCCTCGCGTCGCCCCTCCCGCATAGCGGCGGTTAGTTCTCGTCGCAAAGTCTTGTTTTCTAACCTGAGATCGTGAATTTCTTGTTGGTGCGTGCGTATCACAGGAGCGATGAGCGCTAATGGGCAAGCCAGCCGGTGGCTCTTAGCGTCGTCCTCGCTGGTAGCCTCGTACACGCAGCCGCATACTCGTCCAGGGCATTCGTAACGCACAGCTTCAACGGCCTCGTTGGTTGAATCATCACCAGACGCGAGGCTCGGTTTCATTCCTGTCTCTAGCTCGTTTAGATCGTCCTTCGTGCCATCTCCTTCTTTCTGTGCGGTGGCTATTGCTTTCGCATTCTCATCAGCATGACTACATGTGCCCGTCCAATCTCGTCTCTGTATTGTCTTTGAGCACAGGCACAAAACATGCGCATTTTTGCACTCTTCAAGAACGTGGCTTTCGATTAACCACCGTTTGCTCGTGAGGCCGCAATCAAGAGGACATCGTACAACGAGATCGTCAGCAAGTGACGCAACAACTAAAGGTGCTGGCACTACTTCTGCTGTTAATATCTCTCTGTCAACTGGGCACCTGAATCGAGTCCCCGCGCTCTCTGCCGCTACGCGGACAGCTTGTATGCAATTACGGCAGAAGGAATGTCCGCACTGCGTCATGTAAGGCTCAACTAGCGCTGTTTGGCAGATCGGACATGCCAGCTGCTCGCATGCATCTCTGTCGACATATGAGAGACTCCATAAATCAATTGCGTCAACAGCCGACCCAGGTAACGGCTCCTCTTGCACACTGTTGCCTACGTCCATTAGCCTGTATTATGTAATAATATCATGCAAAGTCATCACCGAGGGCAGCCGCTCGTTTAAGGCGTAACGGCGGCTTACATCCAAGTATCTACACCAAGAGTACAGTATTAGGGGAGCAGCGATGGCCGTACATATATCTTGTGCTTGCGCATATACTGATCCAATTGGGAGCAGCAAGAAATGAGGCAAATAGCCATGCCATACACAAATAATCAAATAATCAAATAATCAAATCATCAAATCATCAAATCATCAAATCATCAAATCATCAATTAATTAATCAATTAAATAAATAAATAATAAATAAATAAATAAGTTAGCTCTCTTCAACTCGTTGGTATGCTCTGATAAGATGGGCAGTATTCAGACGCGGCAGCTCCCGAGCAGCAGCAAGGGCACCAGCGCCACCGCTGTTAATATCATCTAGCTTTGTTACGGCTTGAGGTAGATCAAAAACGTTGCTCAAAACGTTAACGATGCGATCGCGATTAGACACATCATTCGGCGGGACGTGGACAGGTTCACATTCAGGCGAAGTCTGAGAGCCACTTCCTCGCTGCCAATTGCGCAGGTCGCTGATCCATTCTCTATTTTCTGACTCTAGCTGGTCAGCGATTTCGCGCATTTTGGCGAGCTGAAGCGCGTGCTCGTGATTTGTTCGATTAGGGGCCGGCGGCTGCAGTCGCAGAGGAGGCCTACGAACGCGTGTCCACGTAGGCTCGAGACTGCCTTCCATTAGCTGTGAGCCAAAGGTCCTCAGCGTCTCAAGTGCCTGAAGCTGAGCTGCACTCGGTCTGCCGTCGCGAATCTTATCGGCAATGCGCGCAATGCGGCGATTGACACTCCAGACAAGTAGCTGAGCTAGGCGACGCTCAGGATATGGTGTTGGTGCTGCTGGTTCAACCGGTCGTAGATACTCTACCCATTCGGGTGGGGCAATGCTATCAGGGAGTCGCCGCGAGAACCCTGTGAGCGGCATACCCAGCGCTTCAGTAGACCGTGCTCGCTTTGTGTTTCCAATCATTTCGAGAACAGCTGTGGAGTTGGGCTCAGAAAGTGGTGCCACAACTGGGTCAGAGGGCTCGTAGTCTAGGCGGGTATGCCGTGAAAAGCTGCTTGCTCCAGGGGAGGATATGGGACCAAGGTGCTCATCAGATATTTCGGTGGTCGTGTCTTTAGATATCGGCATGAACGAAATGTCTCCAGGCTCTACAGCTTCCTGATGGCTGACAGTAGTGCTCTCTACAGACCTTTCTACCGATACAGAGGGGTCGCTGGGAATTGGATCGGGGACCTTCAAAGGTTGGGGTCGAGAAGATACTCTTACGAGATGCGGTGCCGTTCCAGAAAAGCGCGCACTCACATTATCTGATTCCAGCATAGAATTATTATTTGAAGGTTGAGAGGATCTTCGCACAGTACCTGCTGGTCGCTCTGTTCTCAGATGCTCACTTTGCTGAGACTCGAGGGGCGGTTTGGGCGCGATTAAAGTATGTTCTTTGCGCGACTGATAGTCTCTCTTCCTTGGAATTGAGAGCGACGAAGCAAGATTCAAGTCGTTCTCAGAATTTATTACGCTCCGTTGCTTTAGCCCTGAATGGTTTACTCCCTTGTCCACATCGATTGGAGATGAATTTTGTGCCTCCACGTTGGGCCGCGCGTTCTCCTCGTCTAGTTCGGTGTTGACTCCGTCTCTTAATTTCCTGGGCGTCGGCATCGGCTGCTTGGATATACTGGGCGGGCCAGAACTTTCAAGGTTGCCTTGTCCAGAGGTATAGTTCTCTTCAAGTGGCCCTTTCGACATTGGCATCGGTTTTGAGGGTTCCGTGCGCCGTGAGACGGATGCTGGCTGGTCAGTTGGAACTACGGTTCCCGTGATTGCCGATGAACGCGTTGGCAATTCTGACCTCAGTGACCGCGAGCTCCTCTGTGGAGACTCCAGAACCGGCTCTTTCCATCTAAGCGAGATCTGTGGGCTTTCATCGGACACCTGAGCCGACGACTGCAGCTGAGAGTGCGACGCGCGTCCGTCTGAGGATGCCGTCTTGACCTGTCTTACTTGCGATGACCTGTGTCTTTTGATTGGCGGCTCAGACACGAGTCCAACGGTGAACCGTACGGCGCTGGACCGTTTCCGCGGCATCTACGGCACTTCGCAAAACTCTAGCCGGCCAAAAGAACGGCTGAACAGGCGCGTCTTATACTGCGTTAGTAATCGGAGCGTAACGTAATAGTCAGCGTGCCAGAATGGCAGTAAGTCGTCCAGTGTGCAGCACACTCATATATATATATATATATGTATATGTATATGTATCTTCCTTATATTCCAGTCTACATATTGAACTTTCCGGACCGTGTGTTGATTGCCTCTGTGACTTCGTCAACAAAGTCGGAGGCTGGGGTGTCTGATGCCCGCGTTAGCGCTAACAGACTCAGCAGAGTCTTGATGCCAATTCCTAGTACGTTAGAGCCAGTGCGCGACCTGATATCGGCCACCACTGCTTGACGCTGGCTTTCATCTAGGAACTGCATATTCTGGAAGATGGGCTCAAGGGAGTCAGTGGTCGGAACCGAATTGACGTACAGCCTCTTCGTGAACAGCGTCACCATATCGAGCCTTTCCAGAACATCGAACCGCGATGTAGTACCTAGAATCAGCAATGGACGATCTTCTGGCGGCCTAGCGCGAATCAATGTGCGTAGAGTAATTGCCAGGGAGTTAGAGAAGCGTGGTCCAACATCAGACCATTCGATGATTGTCTCAATGTCATCTATCACGATCACAGACCGCTCAGATCTGTACGAGTCATTGAATACCTGTTGAATGTGATTGATTTTCTGCTGCTCGGTCATTCCAGTCATGTCCTGAGCGGCAATGATCTTTACGAATGGGAACTGGGAGTGCAATGCCACCGTCGCAGCAACGGCAGTCTTGCCAGTCGCAGGTGGTCCGTAGAATAACGCGCTCATCAACGAATCACCCGAAGCTTGAACGGCTTCGGTGAGGCGGTGACCTTCCTGCAGTAAGTCAGTGACCTGGCTGGAGAATTGCACAATGCCGTGCGAAATTGCCCGCTGAAGGGACTCTTCTGACACGCCGAACGCCGGGCGCACATCATCCAATGCCTTGAGAAAGTCATCGCGAGTGATTATCAGGGGCCGCTTCTCATCGTACTGAACCTTACCACTGTTGTCACCAGCCGTAGTCTTACGTGTCAAGCCAGTCTGGGATGCCGCACGCACAACGCCGGCTATCTCTGCACCGCTGTAGTTACGTGTGAGGGCAGCAAGTTCATCCAGGCTCACATCTGGGGCCATGAGTTTCTCCTCGCGCATCCGAGCAGTGTGGATCATGAAGATCTGGCGACGGCCCTCCTCATCCGGCAGCGGTATTTCGAGCTGAATCTCAAATCGACCCGGCCGCATGAGTGCAGAATCGATCAAGTCGCGGCGGTTCGTCATACCAATGACCAGAATGTTATTCAGTTGGTTAACACCATCCATTTTGGAAAGCAGCTGGTTGACAACGTTGTCGCCTACGCCTGTGCCATCTCCGCGCGAGCCACGCTGCTTGAATACAGCATCCAGCTCATCGAAAATGATAATGTGCAAGTTGGAGTCATCTCCCTTTGCACGATACTCGTCCTCGGCATCTTTGAAGAGCTTGCGGATGTTCTCTTCACTTGCGCCGACATATTTGCTCAACATTTCCGGACCATTGACGATCTTTGGCTCCACTGCATTCAACATCTTGCCGATTTGACGTGCTATCAGTGTCTTACCTGTACCAGGCGGTCCGTACAGCAGCATACCCTTCACATGGGTGATACCCAACCTCTCGATATCTTGCGGGCTAGCCATGCGCGTGACGAACGCACGACGCAAAATGGTCATGAACTGCTTATCTAGACCTCCAATACCCATTGACTTAAACTGAAAGTTTGGTTGCAAGATATTGGGCCGTGCGCGGGAAGCGCCTTTTAGCTGAAGAGAGCTGTTAGGCGCTTTCGTGAACGAGACCTCTGTTTGCGGGACCAAAATGCCGCGGCGGCCATGTACAGGCTCCCTCTGGCCCTCCAGGTCTACAACAGAGGTGCTACGTACAAGTACTCTCAGTCTGGCGCCACCACGTTCCATAACTAGCATCTGCGTGGGCGCAAGAATCTGGTCACGGAAAGTCTCTAGAAATTGCTGGATGAGCTGGCCCTGCTCAAACACAACATCTGTACGTCTTGAACTGAAGAAATCGATCTCCAGCTCGATGCTGCTCAGATACACCTGAGCGCCCTGGCCACTTGCGAAGATATCGAATGATTCGACCCGTACCTCCTTCCCGTACGGCCACTGCGCCCACTCACGCTGCGGACCGCCAGCTCCGAGGCGTCCTGGTGACATTTGTGGCGAAACTCGGGCCGTAAACACAAATCTGCCATCGCATATCACGTATTGGCCATCGTGAAATGTGTTTGGTGGTACCGCAAGGGCATTCTGTAGAACCAATGAGGGGTCTTTGGCTTTATCTACAAGTAGCATCTGACTTGGCACATGAGGAAAGGAGTGCGCAACCGGCTCGTGCGGTGTATGGCGACGGCCAAAACCCAACTTCTCACCGAGCGCGTCCATCCCTCTGCTTATGTCAGGCTTGCGGTTACCACGTAGGTTGAACCGTAGCTGACTCGAGAGGATTCTGAGCGCGGCTCGACTAAGGGACTTCCAATAACCGCTTACCTGTTTATAGTGTTCTGTGAATTATTCTCGCACAGTGAGATTTAAAATCTGCTCTTTGCCAGTGTTGCTGAAATGTGTAATTCTTGTAGTTCGAGTGTATTTTTCCGTTCCTGCGGTACAAAATTCGGTGATGTACACGCGAGGGCTGTTTGAGCTTGCATCTTATTGCCTCTATTTACGGTGTCAACAAAGGCGTTATAAGAGTAAGAGATTTTTATTGACTCTACCTGTAGTGAAGGGTGGAACTTTCTATAATTTTAAATAACAAATATAAGAAACAGATGAGCGAATACTCGCGAAGCAGATGCACTCTGCCCCCACCCCCACAGACATCACCGACCTCATTAGACTCCGATGTGCAAGTAATGCGTTTGATAAGCCAATCGCCCAACGGTAATTATGGAGAAAGATGTTGGCGATACTGATTCCAGTGAAGAGCTCGAAGATTATAGCGGTTCAGAGGAGATCAATTCAGACGGCGAGAGTGACACCCGCTCGTACTTAAGCTCTAGCTCTGTTCTTGGCGGTGAGGTGCTCGATGACGACTACAACGGGGGTAACGATGATAGCTCAAGCTATACGGAAGAAGTTGATGAAAAGAACTTGCACTTGGCGCGAACGCCAACACGCAAACAAAAGCGCTTATTCAAGTTCCGCATGCCATTCAGCACGAGTTTCGCTAACCTTGGAGGTCTCAGCACCCTTAACTCACTTCATTTTCCAACACCTTTAGGCAGCAGTACGCCAGTTAGTGATTTGACCTACCAAGATACAACAACTACACTAGGGGCAGAGCACAAACTTTACCAGAATCCCCGCTTGCGGGTGAATCCGCGAATGGATGCGTTGAAGAAGTCGCTGCTGCCCAACTACTTGTCGGAGGATCATCATCCGATGCGACATGTTCCAAAGTTTGACGGCAATGTCGTCGTCCTGGGTGGCTATCGGGGTTCTATTTTAAGAGATCGGAAAACAGGTCGTCAAGTTTGGTTCCCAATAAAGGTAGGGTTGAGAATGCGGAAGGTAAATCTGGAAATTGGGCTTACCGATGAGGACGAGCTTAATGCTGCCTCTACGACATATGCAGACCGCATGTTAACTCACGTGGGCCCAATTGATATTGCACGGAAGCTGATACACTCTTTGCGGGCGCGAAATGAAGGGTGCCATGTCCACGAATTTGCATATGACTGGCGTCGTTCTAATGACCTCTCAGGAGAGGAACTGTACAAATTCCTGAAGAAACTTGGCAAAGATTCCAACGGAAAGGGAACGATTGTTATTGCTCACTCTATGGGCGGGCTAGTAGCCCAACACGCAGTCCATCTTGCCATGCGAAATGGGGAAAAATCACTAATTCGCGGTGTGGTGTTTGCTGGAACGCCATTTGGATGCCCACAAATACTGTTCCCTTTAAGATTTGGCGATTCAATAATGTTGGCTAAAAATGTACTGACGGCCCGCATTAATTTTACTATGCGATGCTCGTTCTCGTTTTTGCCGCTGGATGGAAAATGCTTCTGTAACGCTGACGACCCGGATGAAGAGTACATCCTCGATTTCTTCAATGTGAAAACCTGGGTAAAATACAACCTCAGCCCATGCGTTTCAGTAAACGAAACATTTCGGCGCACTCAAACCGTAGAGGCTGACGACCCGCCCCTAGAGCGCTACCGTGCTACCCGATACCTTGAACGGAGCCTCAAGCGAAACCGGGAATTTTTGGAAAGCCTGAAACCTCAATTCTCCCCGGATGAGTACCCCCCTATGGCGATGGTGTACTCATCATCAATTCCGACGGCTCACGGTGTGCTTGTAAAGGACCGTGAGGACATCAAAACGACATCGTTCGATAATTTGCTATACGGCGCTGGAGACGGTGTAGTATATAGACGGACTCTCTTCCCGGTTGCTGCAGGCTATGATGGACCGGAATGGTCTATTCCCACATTCCGGTCTGACTACGGACACGTCGGTCTTTTATGCGATCGCATGGTATGTAAAGCCGTCGCATCCATTTTAGAACGCGAAGGGCACTCTGAGCGGGAGCTTTTCCCACCGGTGCCAGGATTTTCGCTGCGGTTATCTCCTATGCTGCGCGCCTCATCGTCTCTATTTCACATGGACAAGAGTTCAGATGACGACTCAGAAGCATCGAGGGATGCTGCATCAGCTCGATCGATGTCAGACCCTCTTTCTTCAAGCTCCAGCGATGATAACTTGCGACCAATTAAGAGCGATCCCGAAAAGAGGAGAAAAGACTCACCCGGGGATCATGGCGCGTTTTCCGATTTTGGCTGGCCTTCCCTAAAAGGATTCAGTCGCTCCGTATCCAATCCATTGAAGCGATCCTCTTCCGTGAAGCATCGCAATCACCATCACGAACATGTAGCCTAGATGTCTAAAACAAGCAAATTGAAATAACTCCCTTTAGTCCTAAGAATAATTAATTTAACCTCATGGCGGCAGAGCCTATTACCTAATTTTTTGGCGGGCAGTGAAAAATGACCGTGGTAATTCGGATGCCGGGTGTAGATGCACCGAGCTCGGCCAAGTTCCAGATCCAGCAAAAAAAGAGGCGAGTGGCACTCGAAGGATCTAGCGGTGAGACCAGTGCGGTTGCCTACGAAGGGCAAGCTGCAGCTCAAAAGTATTGCCTAGCAGTAAAGAACCGAGACACAGGAGCTCTAGAGCTGGTTGACGTACCAGTAATGGATGTGACGGCGTACGTAAAAGAGCATCGTGAGAATGAGCTCAACAACCTGATGCGGCAGTCTGGTGTCAAAAATTGGATTCAGCGCAATGCACTTGGCGAAGCATTTGGTACAAAGCGCGCCAAAACCGCTATTAGCAATGTTGCACGTAACCGTGTGGACGCAGATATGCTTGAGGATATGGAAAGCGTCATTGTTGATAGTGTAAAAGATGCCACATCGCATCTGCCAACGCCGTCTGAGCGCGAACAAGCCGCCGAAAGAGAACGGCCGATCCCTACTCCTAACCTTGACGCCGACAACGTAGAAGCCGTATATCCAGTGGAATCAATAGTTCCCAAGTACGAGCTTGAAGCACTAAACAATCTGGTCGATGAGATTACTGTGGCAGGTGATGCTGAAGCCCGCGCTGAGCTGTTGCCTTCGACAGCCTCTGACCTAGTAAACAGTCGCATTGATCAACTTCTGCAGGCTGGCAGCAACCGCGGTAGTACGCGGAATCGTCTCCGAATTTTGGTTTACATGTCTTTCCTTCGCGCGCTTTACGATGCAAGACGGGTCACGAGCAAAGATGCGTTATTGAAGCGATTCAACACCAAGAGCGTAATTCCAGACGTGGTAGTGGACGGTGCCTTGAGAAGATTTACAATATCGAAACCAGGTGCTTTTGGCCGCTCGCGCGATCGCAGCTTTGCCTTCGACCCATTCAATCAAACCAAGCTCCTCTGCTATTTTCTGGCCCTCACGCTACATGTGGACGGATGGGTAACGGCTATAACACCCTTAGCTCATGAGCTGGCACTGAAGCCGTCACGACTAGCCGAGCTATTCCGGCAGCTTGGCGCAGCTGTCAAGCCTCCCACGGCCGTACAGGCCCGTGAGCTTGGCCTTAACAAGACTGAGGCAGCTACATTCCGCATCGCATCACTGACGACCCCTGTGGCCCTTCCGGATATTAGAAAGCGTCGTACATAGTTAGACAACGAAAATAATAATATACTACGAACTCAATTCTCTGTCTAGAATGTCGTCATCAAGGAGTGTGTTATCCGGCGCATCTTCATCGCGAACAGACGCAGCATCGGAAGCGTCCTCTTCGAAATCGGACTCAAGAATCCGATAGCGTTCTTCATCGTCCATGCGGGAGTAGAAGCCTAGACGGTCTGTACGGCGTCGCAAGAGTTGCGAAGATACAAATTCCCACCCCCTCTTAGCCAAGTCCATTATGTTCTCAGCCACATCCATGCCGATGTGCATGGCTGCCTCTAGAGGTGGGCCTTGTGCTGAACCAGCGTCACCGAGCCGGATTCCACCTGCTCCGCCGAGCTGGGTGAACCTCGACACAACGATTATCACGCCCAACAGGAGCACAATGATGAACAACATGACGGCCATCAAGCTCAAGAATAAGCGGAATCTACCCCGGTGCGGTTTGCCAATTTCTGGAGGCGGCGGCGGGGGAACAAAGTCGTCTTCATGTCCAGGACATGGGAACTCTTCAGGGGCATCTAGCCTGAGACCGCCCACGCATGTGGTGAGAGACGTGCGGCGATATCCTGTAATTACGTGCCAAGATACCGCTCCAGTAGCACACTGTGCCTCTTTACCAAGCGGTCTCGTGCCCGCAATGGGCTGGCACTTACCATCAAGCCCGCGTACAAAGTTATAGTCGCATTCATAGTCGTCTTCTTTGCACGAGCAGTTCTTCAGAATTTCAGTGGGCTCACCAGAAAGCTCTCCATTGCTGTCCAGTGATTTACCGACATAACAATCGCGATCTGTTTTCTTGCGCAGATATCGCGCTTTGTGGCCGAAAAGACAGGGGTCCCCCGTTTGCGGATGCACTGGAGTCCACTTTTCAAAGTCAGACTTGCCGCACTTGCGCGACGTGAGGCCACTGAAATCGAGTTGAATGGTCCAGGTGATGTCGCCTGCAGAAGCAGGTGGTTGAGCAAACAGAACAAATTTACGACTTGTATCCGAGGGAATCGTCGCAAGCTTCACAACGCGCACCATCTCCTCAGAGAACTTGAAGTCGTTCCAGGTGGCCCCCTCGTCTAACGTATAACGGACGGTGTCTGTCATGTCGTCGCTATCCACGAGCACTATAATAGAGCCTGAGTCGCCGAACTCCCACACAGCAGGGCCCTGGCCAACTTCGGTCCAGGAAATTCCGCCATCTCTGCTCATAAATGTGGACGAGTCACGCATGTCTGTGAGCTGATCGCCAACATTACCTTGAGCTATAATCAGGCCCACAGCGGTCGGGCTTGATGGCGACTGACGCGGATCAAAGCGCTCGGAGTGGCCATGCAAATGCAGAGCACAGAGCTCTGACGGAGTTTCTCCCGGGCATTTGCCCTTGGGGGCGCGGACATAGTCCCACATCGCACCGTCGGAATGCGTGATCCGGGTCTGGAGCTTTTTGCGAGCACCAGCGCGCACATCTTCCGGATTCGCAACAATATTGGCCAACGCAACGCCCTCGGTGGATGACACCCGGTCGTAATCGACGAAGCCGATCACGTCGCGGTTCACGTTTTCTGAAGATGTCACAAACTGAGTGCCATTGTAGTTCGACTTGAGCAAAGCACCAAACTCGTGTCCAGCCTTATTGTTGGTTGTTGCGAACAGAATAGAGGACTTTGTATTAGTGCTTATCACCGTGTACCCAGCATCTTTGTTAAATATCAGGTCGGGCGGGAGCAATGCTTGCGCCCACGTTTCGCCATTGACGCTAATTTCAGCGTCAACTCCCTGGTCTGTCGAGGATTCCACTGCTGCAATGAGATATGGCGAGTTAAGAGCCACGCCGTAAACTTTGTCAAACTGCTGCTTCCACGAAGCACCTTTATCTACAGAGGAAACCAGACGCACACTTCTTTCTGTAAGTTCCTCGCACATTATCAAACCATCGGGCGTCGACTGAAGTAGGTCGTCCACCCAAAGACATCGGCGAACATTTGACAGCAGCGGTGTCCACGATTTACCGCCGTCTTCGGACGCATACGCGGTTATGGGGCAGTCAAATAGCGACGCACAGTCGCTAGTTCCGTGGACAATGACCCGGTTAGGATCCTTGGGATGGACAGTTGCGACCGTGAGAGACAGTAGCGGCTTGGCCGGAGCTGGCAGCTTGACCTCTACAAACGTCCTGCCTCGATCGCGAGTGACATAGAGTCTGCGATCGTCTGTCATGACCCAAGCCTGTTTGCGGTCACTGGGGTTATCCGTAACATCCAAGGCGTTTTTAACATTCGGAGCTACAGACCAGTTGGAACCCTGGTCCTGGGACACCCAAAGGTCTCCCTTGGTTGTCCAGGCTAATACGGTCTCGTCGCCAGACCCATCTCCGCGGAGATATAGATAGTTCTCCAGCGTTCCTTGCATTGCTTGCTTTGCGGCTGATGGCCCCGAAGCGGCCACCAAACCGAGGATTCCTGCCACCAGCGCACCTACTCTCCTACAGCGCATGGTGATAGTAAGCAGTTCGAGTGAGCTGGACGGGCAATCCTCCTTACTGCTCTCAAATTAGTCGGACTCCTTCATAGCCCCCACCCACAATTCTTAATTCAAAAAAATCGTGGCATCCTGGCCGTGCGCAGAACAGGCGCCTGCGCGAGGAGCGTGAACAGGCAGTGCTAGAAGAGCGCCGAAAGTTGGCCGAGCGCCAGCGTGAGATTGAAACTGAGAGGGAACTTGACGAGCTGCGGCAACTGGGAACGGGTCAGCACTCTCAGGCTGGTTCTCAATCCGCATCTAAACTCTCGTGGATGTACTCCACTGGCACAGCGAAGCGTAATGGCACCGCCCCGGATGCGAATACTGGACAGGGCTCGGCCAGCGATAAGGCTAAGGTCGATAAAAGGGCCGGGGCAAGAGCCGCAGAGGCCATGGCTACAAATTGTAAAAATGGGAACAAGAAAAAACCTAACAAACAAAGATCCGAAGCAGAGGGTGGGCGAGGTCGCATTTCTAAGGATAAGCGTCGAGCTCGAGCTGCTGACCCCATGGCCCGGCTCAAGCGCTAGCAAGAACTATCTACAGTAAAATAGGTAAGTAAGAAGATGTACGCAGCACATTGATAGTGCGACCATCCTCGACACCGGTGAGGGCTGCGGCAACGAGGCTCAGGCTGTCGCCAGGACATCGCACTATGACCTTGCCATGACCAAGACTGTGAACTATATCAACAGGAATCGCAGCTCCATGTACGCCGCCAAAACGTGACAGAAGCGAGGCAATAACTAGCCGCCACGTCACAAACTCCTCGGCCTCTGGATCGCTGCGAAGCTCGAGATATCCCCACTCCGCCTCGATCGCCCTCATTACATACGGCAAAAATTACTTAGGCAGCTGTGCAGAAAGAGGTGAGCTCGTCGTGTATGGCGAATGAACGCTACCGAAAGGAGACCCCGGAAGAGTGGCGAAACCGTGTGAGGCACGAATTATTCTTGCAATGGGATGAAGGAGTAGTCGTTCAAAACAACATGCTTAATCGCGTGACAAAAGAGGTGGTGGCCCGCCGTGCAGCTCAACGACTCGTCTCGTCGCTTCTGCCGCCAACAGTCACGCAAATAGTTGATGGTTGTGGCGGGGCGGCGGGAAACAGTATCCAATTTGCTCGCGCTGGTTACGATGTCGTTTATGTCGAGCGCGACCAACAAAACCTGGAGGACGCTGAGATCAACGCTTCCATTTACGGAGCATCCTCTCGCATCACATTCGTGCTTCACGACATGATGGATCTCGACTATGCGAAATATGTGCCCGATCCAAGTATTGCATTGCTACATGTGAGTCCTGATTGGGGCGGCCGTAGCTACAAGAACTCGGCCGAGTTCGATCTCACCTCCACCCTTCCCGCTGTTCCCGAACTAATAAGGCTCTACAGAGTCTGGGGGTTTTACGGACTGATGCTGTGGCTGCCCCGATCCACCAATGAGGTTCAATTACGTGCATTAGGCTGCAGCCGAATTGACGTCATGTGGAGAGAGACGTGGGTGGACGGAATCTATGCCTACTGGCTACCTAGAGCAGAAGATTAATACCGGAATTTTCCAACACCGATTCGAGAGCTGGCTTTTCAATGGTTTTTGGCCACTATGGGAACTCATCCATAACGATTCTCTCCAATAATCTGCCATCAACCCGCCCATAAGCGTAAACACGCTAAGCTGAACTACCAATATATGGGCCAGATTGAGAGCATCTGCGATACGATGTCGATTCTCTGACAGTTAACGACCGTTGCGTCAATCTCAGCCCTGGAGGGTGGACTTGAGAATTGAAAGTCAACTTTATACGGCTGCTTTTCTTTCAAAACGTCATCGTGTAAAAAATTGTAAAATGGAGTGAGCCCAACTAATAGGGTAGATGGCACGATTGAGTCGATATTTTCGTGGACCAATTGCCCATTTAGTATCGTGCTCGAGTCTCAGTGGTAAAATCTCACAGACGGCAGCCGCGACGTCCATAAGAAAGACACCTCTGAACTCAGAGCCTCGATCCAGTTGAAGAGCAACCGTCAAAGCCATTTACACAGCAGTATCAAACTAGCCCTGCTGATTCCAAAATTAAGTTATTTGCATTTAGCTCGAACTAGAAATAAATAAAAGTGAATCTTCACCTAAGATCTCTCACGCAGAAGCTTGTTCCGCTTTTCCCTGCGTCGCACCCGCTCAACACGCTTCCGATGCATAACAAGTTGTAGCTTTTGCACTCGCTCTTCTTCAGCTTTACGATCTCGGCGAGCCCGCAGCTTCTCTATCTGCGCTTGACGGACTGCTTCCTTCTCCTCGCGAAGCTCGCGCTCCTTCGCCTTGATAGCCTCGAGCTTCTGTCTCTCTGCCTGTTTCAGTTCCCAGCTGCGAAGCCCCTGTCCTGGTTTCTTCTTGTCGGCTTTCCAGTTGCGACCGCTAACATTTACTTTGGCCATTTTTTTGTTGTTAGTCATTCCACTACGAGCAGTTTTGACGTTGGAGGCCAAGATGGTGCGAATGCATTCGACAAAAAAGTGAGTCTAAAAAAACCCAGAAACCACGCGGAAATTTCTTGCGAATCTTGCAGTGCTGCTTATCTTTTCGTTCCCCGTGGGCTCCGCAATGCTGCTGACTCGATACACTTTCTTATCGTGCGGGTTAGGGGAGCGGGCTAGTTATATTCACTCTGCGGTTCGCTGCATAGTACTGCAGTATATCCACTAGAACAGATGTCATTAGACACAAAAAAGACTCCGGAGGAGTCTCAGCACGAGCAGGAAGTCGGAGAAGTGATAGATAGCACCGTTCGCGATGACGACAATTTCCGTGGGTCAACTATATCGTCGGCAAACACCGCCGGACCGTTATTGCAGCAATCTGGAAAGCCACCCAAGGACTGGCGAAGCTGGCGCCAGTGGTTGAAATGGCTCGAGGCTTCGGATTCACAGGGTCTAACCACATCTCAAATGTTCCTTTTTAACGAAGATTTGAAGCCAGTGGAAGAAAAACGCCGGCTATGGAGATGGTGGAACTTCGTAAACTTTTGGGTGGCTGACTCGGTGAATGTGAACTCGTTTCAGATTGCAGCAACTGGTGTTGAAGCCGGGTTGACCTGGTGGGAGTGCTGGATTGCGATCTGGGTCGGATACTTCTTCTCGGCTATGTTTGTTGTGTGGTCGGCGCGCGTTGGCAGCCATGCACATATAAGTTTCCCGGTTGCCTGTCGCTCCAGTTTTGGAATATATGGCTCTTTGTGGCCTGTAATTAATCGGGTTGTCATGGCAATTATTTGGGCGGCCACTCAAACGTGGATTCTAGGACAATGTGTCCAGGTGTGTCTTATCAGTATCTTTGGAACAGATCTCAATGAGCGAATAGGCACTACACATTTGAGCGGCACGACTTCATTTTATTTTCTCAGTTTCTTTATAGGCTGGGTGATCCAGCTGCCATTTATTTGGTTTCCCGTCCACGTGGTTCGACATTTGTTCACAGTGAAAGCATTTATATCTCCACCCGCAGCATTTGCCTTTCTTATCTGGTCGCTCATCAAGGCGCATGGTGCAGGACCTGTGATCGATGCACGGGATACTCTTTCTTCAAGCGAGCGTGGCTGGCAATTTGTGACCATGTGCATGAGCTGCATCGCTAACTACGCAGCGCTGATCCTAAATGCTCCTGACTTTAGTAGGTTTGCACAATCGCCGCGTTCAGCTACCTGGTCCCAAGGCTTGACAATTCCAATTTCTTTCAGCATTACATCGCTCATTGGTATTTTGGTAAGTTCTTGCTCTAAGTCGCTATACGGTTATGTCGAGTGGGAGCCGTTGCAGATCTTGCAGCTGTACATGCAACACGGGTGGACATCCGGAAATCGCGCTGGATCATTCCTGATAGCTTTCGGATTCGGTGTTGCCCAAATAGGCACGAATATTTCAGCTAACTTCATTAGCGCTGGTACTGACATGACAGCTCTACTGCCTCGATTCGTCAACATTCGCAGGGGTGGATATCTTTGCGCGATTATCTCGCTTTGCATATGTCCGTGGCACTTTTTTGAAGGTGCTAACACTTTTACAACTTATCTTTCTGCGTATTCAGTATTCTTGTCGTCAATTTCAGGTGTTGTCATGGCAGATTACTGGTGGTTGCGACGGGGTCGCTATGTGGTCTATGACCTCTACGTTGGCGACAAGCACTCGCGTTATATGTATGACACTGTGTTTGGATGTAATTGGCGCGGATTTGCTGCCTACCTGCTGGGTCTTGTACCTAACATGCCTGGGTTCGCTGGTCAGGTTGGACGCGAAGTACCAATGGGGGCTGTTTACCTTTACAAGCTCAACTATTTTGTTGGATTCTTGGTTTCATTTGGACTATACATTCTATTCAGTTGGATGGCACCACCGAAAGGCGTGCCTATTGAGACCCGAGCTAAGATGTTCGATACACATATCTGGCTGGAGAGAAATGAGAATGTAGAGAACTTTGAGGAGGAAATGCGAAATAGATCTTATCTGTATGTAGAGTAATTGTAAGGTTCTCGTGCTTGATGCAGCAGTTCACGCAATGTGCTGGTAACCTGAAGAGAATGTCCTAGAGTCACCTGTGTCTCCCAGAGAGGTTCTGGCTCGAGACGAGCAGGAGGTACAATGGAAGTATGTGAGCGTGCTGCTTCCATCGGCAGAGGTGTTGGCAAACTTTGGTTAAAGTAAGGGTCATCAGTATATGTCAATGGTAGTTGCGATCGTTGCTGCTGCAGATGTTGATATTGTTGTTGTTGTGGCTGCTGCAGATGTTGTTGTTGTTGTTGTTGCTGCTGCTGCTGTAGTTGTTGTTGTTGCTGCTGCTGCTGTTGCTGTTGCTGTTGACGGTTAAGTTGATGGTTAGGTTGATGGTTAAGTTGATGACTTTGTTGTTGCTGTTGTTGTTGTTGGAGCTGCAACTGTTGGTACGGTCTCTCTTGGTTATACTGGAATGGTTGAACAAAAGTGGCAAGGTGCTGTTGTTGGGCAGAGATACTAGCTGAGACTTGTGTTAAAAAATCCTCAGCTTCGGCAAGCATATCAGGACTCAAGTGATATGCTGCCATTGGCTCGTCCTCCAGCGATTCAACGTCATCAAGGATAGGGGCAATGGTCGTCAGCCGCTGGGCCAATAGCTCGTTAAACTCAGGGGCAATTCGAGATTCTCGCACATCGCTCAGAAGTTCAAGAGACGCTTCCAATGCTCGTCTTTTAACATGTGCACGGGTATCCCTCTCTGCTACATTGAGAGGAACTGTGACGGCGGTGCTGAGGTGCGTCTTGACGTGTTTTCTCAGATCCTGAGGACGTTTGAATGCCTTACTACAATTTGTGCACGTATACGGCTTGTAGTCAATGTGTATACGCACATGGGAAGTCATATGGTCGCGCTTAAGAACACTAACCTCACATCCGTTCCACTTGCAGCTGAGCCGCGGTTGTGTACGGTTCATGGGAGAGGCCTGTCGCTTTGCCCGCCTCTGGATGTGGTCGTGGCAGAGATGCGCGTACAGGTCACTAGCATTCCCGAACGCGATCGAACAGCCGGCCCRGTGGCACTGTAGACTCGTGCGTGATCCGCGTGGCTCGATCGAGGTCATCCTGAGTGATGGTTCTGAATAGGATGTTTGGGTCATAGTAATGGGGTGTGACTTCATTAAGAGGGCGTCTCACTTAAATGCGAAGTAGCACTCCAGCAAGTCAGAAAAAAAGCCTCGTTCAGAGCTAGTACCCCCTCGATAAATGCAGATTAGTCATGCTGATCGGCCTCTGACTATCTTGCAAGGCGCAGCCAGCCAGTCCCCTCCGGAGACCACTATGTCGATCGATCCCAACTTTCGCCGGCGTAGCTAAGCATTGATGTGGGATATCTGAGTGGCCCTCATGGGAATAGCGCGTCTATAGGATTTAGAGAT
The DNA here is from genome assembly GCA_001599275.1 of Wickerhamiella domercqiae. Classification (NCBI taxonomy): domain Eukaryota; kingdom Fungi; phylum Ascomycota; class Dipodascomycetes; order Dipodascales; family Trichomonascaceae; genus Wickerhamiella; species Wickerhamiella domercqiae. Next base: position 1,736,914 of record BCGM01000002.1, read on the forward strand.
TTCGGCTTATTTTGTTTGTTTAATCGGTAAATCCCGTCATTTCTGACACTTGCCCAATTCCGGAATGCGGGGTTTTGGTATTGCCCCTGTCAAAGACCTGGCGACCCCTATGCTAAGCGACTCATAGCGTATACAGGGTACCCATGTACGTCCAACTTTGGCCGCAAATGTGCGGACATGCGCAGAATCGCTGCATTGAACGCAGATTAGTAACGTTACTAAGCCATGTGGTCTCCGAAAATACTGATCCAGTGCGGGGCGGACATTCATCAGCCATCAGAGATCTCACCAGATGTACCACTCCTCAGTAATAGATAAAAATTGGGGCGTGAAGCATGGCATATGTGACCACTGATTTGTTTTATTTCATTCACGACCAGACATTATTTTCGTTGCGGTGCTACATCAGGAGATCGCGAAGATCCTGCAGAGCTCCAAGCAATTCTCTAGATCTTAGCAAATGTTTACTAATTTGACACGGGTCTGGGTAAACGACAGCTTAGCGGGGTTTCGTCTAAGATCACGCGAGGATGATCGTGCAATTACTCATCAATTGAGCGCGCAGTACAGACTAGTAGCAATTATAGTTGGTTTAACACAAAGATAAACTAAACTATTTATTTCTTCACAGCCTTGGCAGCAGACTTAGTCACCTTACCAGCAGCAGAGACCTTTTCAACGGACTTGATGACACCGACGGCAACAGTCACACGCATATCACGGACAGCGAAACGACCGAGAGGCGGGTACTCAGAGAAGGCCTCAACGCACATGGGCTTGGTGGGCACCATCTTGACGATAGCGGAGTCACCAGCCTTGATGAACTTGGGGCTCTCCTCAGTAGCCTTGTTGGTACGGCGGTCAATCTTCTGCTGCAGCTCAGCGAACTTGCAGGCAATGTGAGCAGTGTGGCAGTCGAGAACCGGGGTGTAACCAGCAGCAATCTGACCAGGGTGGTTGAAAATGATAACCTGAGCCTGGAACGAAGCGCAACCCATAGGAGGGTCGTTCTTGGAGTCACCGCACACGTTACCACGGCGGATATCCTTGACCGACACGTTCTTGACGTTGAAGCCAACGTTGTCACCGGGCTTACCCTCAGGGATCTGCTCGCGGTGCATTTCGACCGACTTAACTTCGGTGGTGACACCAGCGGGGGCGAAGGTGACGACCATACCAGCCTTGATTATACCGGTCTCAACACGGCCGACCGGTACAGTTCCGATACCACCGATCTTGTAGACATCCTGGAGAGGAAGACGGAGGGGCTTGTCAGTCGGGCGCGAAGGGGGCTCGATGGCATCAATGGCCTCGAGAAGGGTGAAGCCCTTGTAAGAGCCGTTCTTGGTCTCCTTGGTCCAACCCTTGTACCACGGGCAGTTAGGCGACTGCTCCAACATGTTGTCGCCGTTCCAGCCGGAAATGGGGACGAAAGGAACAGACTTGGGGTCGTAACCAACCTTCTTGATGAAAGTGGAAACTTCCTTGACGATCTCGTTGAAACGGGCCTCAGACCACTTGACGGAGTCCATCTTGTTGCAAGCAACAATGAGCTGCTTGACACCGAGAGTGTTGGCGAGCAAAGCGTGCTCACGAGTCTGACCATCCTTAGAGATACCAGCCTCGAACTCACCAGTACCGGAGGCAATGACCAGGATAGCGCAGTCGGCCTGCGACGTGCCCGTGATCATGTTCTTGATGAAATCACGGTGGCCCGGAGCATCAATAACGGTGACGTTGTACTTAGGTGTCTGGAACTTCCACAGAGCAATATCAATAGTGATACCACGCTCACGCTCAGCCTTAAGCTTGTCCAAAACCCAGGCGTACTTGAACGAACCCTTACCGAGCTCCTCAGCCTCCTTCTCAAATTTCTCAATGGTACGCTTGTCGATACCACCGCACTTGTAGATCAAGTGACCAGTGGTGGTCGACTTACCGGCATCCACATGTCCAATAACGACAACGCTAAATAGGTTAGTCAGCCATTCAATAATGCTTACTGTGTCCACAACCTGTTGCACCCCTAATTTTGCTACTGGCAGCTAGGCCAGCCGTGCTAAATTAGAGGTTAAAAGAGGTCGCTCAGTCGCCTTTTGAGCAACGCAACTTCCTCTTCCTGGATGCAGTGCTGGAGAATAAACTTACCTGATGTTCTCACGCTCTTTGCCCATTTTGCAAAAACGGTTAGTAGTTAATAAAAAAATCTGCGAGGGGGGGTACACACCTTTATATCTCTCACTGCTGAGTAACCGTGCATAAAAATTTTTTTGCCCTGCGCGTACTGCCCACAAACACATTAATGAGTAAGCATATATTCTCTGGGTAATGTTGGCCGTTTTCACTTTCAGTTCCTCAACATAGGGACTGTCGCTATTGAAGCGCCCATTAAATTAATACCAGGGCAATGCGCTGTATACATAATATACTGTTACAAGTTTTGAGACACCTCTCAAATAGCTTTTACGCAGAATGACAGTTTTCTCTGGGTCATAGCAGAATTGAGGGCCTGATGGTGAGGCTCGTTGCGCAGCACACCAGATAGCCACACACATGTTTATTGATACAAGAAGGTAAAGGACGGCTAATTGATTACTGTCTATATTTATATTAAGAGACTTTTGCACCGCTACTTTAATCTTTGTTGCTTATATAGATATGAATTGAGTTGTCAATTTCGTCAGTGTATTAGGTGTGTGTATAATTCTTGTATGGAAAAAATCAGAAACGATTGTCTGGCTGCTCAAGCGGATGTTTTGACAATGTTTTTATTTCCGAGACCAATAAGATGTGCCCGTCAATTTGTATCCTCCTCACTTGTAATGCTTCCATTCGGTTCTTGGTACTAGATCTAGGTCCAACAACGCACACCACGTGGTGCGAGTACACATCTCTGCATTTGCCAATTCGGGGCAGCTGAGTGCGGTGTTCTCTGCTTGTAGAATATAATATCCTATGCACATTAAGACGGTGAGAAAATATCAGATAGTTGCCCAAGCTGATGCGTTGTCCCTGGTGGCGTATATCTTGGTAACACCACTAGTGACCAAAGCCATCACTTATGTGGTCATTCTGTCAGAGGTGCCCATGAAGCACTTTTTTGAAAGAGATACTCGGGTTAATCCAGCATCTATGCACAGAGATGTTCAAGAAGTTAGATAATGTGAGGTGCGCACTAGAATATCAACCCCGTCGTAATTATTTTTCGTAATAGAGTAGAAAAGGTAGAGGAATAAGGAACAATCTCGCTGGTCTCGTTTGCAGTTTACTGTTCAACTTTTTACAGCAAGAGCTTAGGCGGGTATGGAAATTGAAAATTGCCAGGCACAACTCCATTTATGTCACAAGGAAAAGATGTTCATCTAGGCGCGCTACTTCTGTCCATGAAACAAGTTTTATACGATACGCTTGTTTCCGCTTTAATTTGAAAGTTTGGAAAATCTAGCGTCGGAAAGATTCATCGCGATGAGATACGCTAAAAGTAGGGTAACTCGCTTATCGAAATGAGAACTAAGGTTTGGATTAGTAATCATGGTATCGAATGTGTGGTACTGGATCTGTACGTTATATGCGAAGAGATTCCAGGGTTGAGCTAAAGTCAAACCAGAGCTCTGTACAAACTTCTTTTATTGCAATGCTTATATTTTGTCACACAACTCAGGAATGTGTAAAGGAGTTTTGAAGCTCTCACCTAAATTGCGCAAGTATGGGTCAGGGCACATTATTCAGAGGCTACGGCCGACAAAGTGCGAAGTTTGCCCGAACTACACTGACTCACTCGGCAGAATGGACAGAGAATAGACCTTTTTGAGCAATTGTGTCATCTGTAATTGTGACCGTGTATATCATTCTGTGGAGGCCATCGAGTAAACAAAGCTTGTCTGGAGGCAGACCGCATATGAGTATGCGATGAATGTCAGTGAATTTTCATTATATGATCTCTCGTAATGGTATCCTACGATCTGTAGCACGATGCGCAAGTAATATATGGCATCGTGTATCTTACAAAAGCCGCGCATTATCCAGTACACTGGGTCCATGAAATGCTGAGATATGACAGGAAGACGAACAAGAACTCCATGGTGTATATCTAGGAAGGGAAGCGAGACAGTACGAACTGCCCTTTTGGTTCTGTGTTTGGTTTATTTTGTCTTCCTGGAGTCGAATTCTGGCATAAAAAGGGGACTTCTCGCATCCTAGAGCATTGTGACGTGCTAGATAACTGAAGTTAGTATGCAATCTTGTCGAAGTAGAAGCTGCATCACGAGCAAGCGTGGAAATACGAAAGGTTCAAAATAGCAGTCGCGTCTTTAGAGTGAAGTGGGCTCTCTTTGCCAACGTTGCAGCGCTACTTCGAGTGACCGGCCGCCCTCTCTGTTACTAATCCAATCATCTTCAAAACCTTGTTCTGCATTTTGAGCCGGTTTTTAAACCGCTCGTTTGAGCATTGAGATTCTTCTCCTATAATTGAGGTACCCAGGTGACATGTAACCTGGATAATGTCGGTTAGAATGAGCAGTAATCATGAATGCGTCGGAGAAGCGTGAGCTGACAAAATCTTACGAAGCTGGACAAATTACAAAGCATTGTTTACATTCGTTGCCGTGTCCTGCCACACAATACAGCAAGGGATGCCGTCGGAGAAACGAGCGGGACCCGAAGCTGAGGCTGTTGTGGATTCACCCGTGAAGCGAGTTAAGAACGAGCCTTCCCCTCAGCATGATCCGCAGTCGATGTCCCAGCCAGAGCTCTCTATAGAGTCAGAGCCACATCCAAACGTTGATTCTGTTATTTGCACTCTAGCGCTGCCGGATCCGGGCGTAAGGGTTGCCCAAGACTATTCGAACACACACACAGCAGATGGATCAGTTCAAGCTTACGGCAAACTAGCAGGTCGGTCGTGGACCTACTACGTGCAGCAGCTCACAGTTGTCATCGGTAGAACGGCTGTGGACCGCATTGATCACGTTGATATCGATATGGCACCAAGCAAGGTTGTGTCTCGTCGCCACGCGGTCATACAGTATGACAGTGATCAGCGTCAGTGGCTGGTAGAGGTGCTGGGCCGGAACGGAGTCCGGGTGGATAAAATCTTCCGCAAAGCTGGAACTACTGTATTATTGAGATCGGGGAACGTTTTAGAGGTTGGTGGTGTTCAGATGATGTTCGTTCTACCGGACCAGCCACCCCGTGTTTCTCCTCTTCTTCTCCAATCGCGGGCTCGGGCTGAAGCACGCGACCGGGCAAAGACGACGGCGACAAATTCAAATGAAACCTCGCAAGGTACAGTTCCGACTGTCACGGATACTGCTGCAACCGCCTCTGTACCTGCCCAGTCTAATGATGAGGGCCGCTACCCACGGGGCGTCGCGATTGTATCACGGCCCCAGGTCGCGGGCTCCAACTGGAATTATTTCGAGCAGGATCTCAGCTCGGATGAATGTAAAGATATCAAGCCTCCGTTTTCATACGCCACCATGATCTCGCAAGCGATCCTCAGTACACCAGAGAACATGATGTCCCTTGCCGACATCTACCAATGGATCTCAAGTCATTACTCCTTCTATCGGCACTCAAAGCCTGGGTGGCAAAACTCAATTCGCCATAACTTGTCATTAAATAAGGCGTTTGAAAAAGTAGCACGCCGAGAGAACGAACCTGGTAAGGGCTCCAAGTGGCAAATTGCCGCGGAGTATAAGGAAGAATTCATGTTAAAAGCATCGACTGGTCGTGCCATTAAGGGGAGATCGCCATCACGGCGGTCGCCAAGCCGACAAGTTCCACCGCCTCCACAGCCTCAGAGTGAGCGCCAATCTGCACATAATGTTCAAGCCTCGACGACCCAGCAGCTTCAGCCCGAATTGCTTCAAGGCTTGCAGCCGCCGATGCGTGATTCCCAAGGCGCGCTCATTCCCGGACCGCCATCAGGTACAGCGCGGGGAGCTGCTACCGGAGCCACACAGGGAGCATCTCAGGCACCTCAAATACCATTCGGACCACTAATTCTTTCCGCGCCTCCTGGATCATATCCAGAGAACACTATGTTTTTCACTGCTGATGGCCAGATGCGACCATTTGTGCTGCCTCAGAGTTTCGGCGTACCATCTTCTAATAACGAGAGTCCTGAAGTGCCGGGGCCATCGAAACTGGCGTCCGATACAAACCAGTTACAAGTGAAGGTCGAAGCTACTATAGCAACCGAGGACCAAGTCAAAACTACCCCGTCAAAGCCTCAACAATCCAACGACGATGACGATGCGCCCACAGAGCCTAAGCCGGAGGAAGGGAAGGGTGAGGTGAGGACTCCGCGCATGTCAGTGCCGAGACTTCCGCCACCCTCTGCCAGCGTCACAGCAAGCTCTCCGGCGATCTGGAGGTACATGCACCTATCGTCGACACCGGCTGGCACGCCGCATGGTGCGAATATCTCAACTATTGCTAATACGACCTCTCTTGAGAAGTCAAGTCCTCCAAATGCATCGAAGGAGGATGCAACACCGCGAATTGAAGAAGCTACGACAAAGCCGCCGTCGGAAGGACAGACTACTTCATGATCATCGTAGAGCTGTTTCGATTTGATATCATATAACACTAATGATCTAACTATCCCAACCCACCTCAGTCCATGTCACGAATTTTTTTATTCGACGTTTATGCGCATATTCGCAAGCTAGAAGAAAGCTTGCATGCAATATTAATTTCCACGAGCGTAGATTTACGCACACAGTTATTCCTAAGCTGTTACTCTCTCTCAGTTTACATCATCCTATGGGACTTTTCGAAATGCATGTGTTCGAGTTACTAATATTTAGGGCTTGGGGTATGACAAATAGAGATTCACTGTGACCACCACTAGCTAAGGATCGCCGAATAATACCACCATCCTTTGAGACGAGAGGCCATGAGCACGTTCGAGAAGGAGATCGTTGTGGACGGCAAAGGTCATTTACTGGGCCGCCTTGCGTCCATCGTGGCCAAGCAGGTTCTGTCTGGCCAGCACGTCACCGTGGTTCGCGCCGAGGAGCTCAACATCAGCGGTGAGTTCTTCCGCAACAAGCTCAAGTACCACGCGTACTTGCGCAAGGCCACCCGCTACAATAAGACTAAGGGTCCCTTCCACTTCCGCGCTCCCAGCCGCATTTTCTACAAGGCTGTTCGTGGTATGATTTCCCACAAGACCGCCCGCGGGAAGGCCGCCCTCGAGCGTCTCAACGTTTACGAGGGTGTTCCTCCCCCGTACGACCGCAAGAAGCGTGTCGTAGTGCCCCAGGCTCTGCGCGTACTGCGTCTGCAGCCCGGTCGCAAGTACACCACTGTTGGCCGCCTCAGTCACGAGGTTGGCTGGCAGTACCAGGATGTCGTTGCTCGGCTCGAAGAACGCCGCAAGGCCAAGAGCTCTGCCTACTACGCGAAGAAGAGCGCGCTCATCAAGAAGATTGCCACCGCCAAGTCTGCGGAGGCCGACAGTGCCGTGTCGAAGAAGCTGGCTTCGTTTGGCTACTAATTTAAATATTTCATATTCAGCGGTAGTTTTTTAAAACGTCATTACGGTTAATGTCAGGAGTTGCCAGGTTGGCAGTGCAGGAAAAGTGTTTGCATCATGGCACAGTTCGCCAGCTGCTTCTAGATTCTCAGGATAAACGGGTGGGCACTGTCAAAGCGGCGGCCCAACTTATGACGCATAATTCCCCCGCCCACTGTCTCCGGTGAGCAGAGTCCGCTGACCTAATATCAGGAGTGTAGGTGACGTGTGGAAATTTCACCACGTCCAATGTCGTCCGGGACTCAACGAATGCATGCGGGAAGTCCGGCATTCGTCTCGGACGCGTCGGAAAATGGTCACGGCTCGCCTCTGGTGGAGGTACAGCTTTCCCCTACGATATCGCCGCCAAGATTGCGAGACGACGCACCGCGGACCGTTACTCCCGCAACCTCCGACTCTTCGTTCAGCGGCGTGAATGCGTCCTTCGACAGCGTCAATCACGCAGCGTCTCTGCTTGCCAGTGTTCGCACAGGGATTGCTCCATCTTCAGGTTATATCACCAATGGAGCTTCAGTTGGCCCATCTAGCACTACGAGCAGCAGGCGCCGAAAGAGTAAGGCACGTGCTCAATCATCTACAGTGTCAAATGTTACGCGTGCACAGATTTCAGCGTCGCTATCAAAGTCGATGTCGCATAGAAGACACTCCACCAGTGGCGGCACGCCTGTTCCTGCGGATGAATCGTCACCGGGGGCCGGTGGCATATTGCTACCTGGAAAGCCATTGAACACACATTCACCCATAGCAGTTGCTGCTGCGGCAGCTGTGACTCCGGGAAAGATCAGGAGACTGCTGGTTGCTCAGGGCCCGTTAGCAATTCGGCACATAACTTCACATCTCGCGCTCACAATTCCAGGATTCGGAGGACTGAGCTTGTCTAAACAACGGCGGCTCATTATAGCCGCTCTGGATGCTGGTGACTCTGAGCGTGGTATCCAATTTATCAAAGTCGGTTGGGGACGCTGGGCGGCTGTGGATGCCGCTGGAACTGTCGTTACACCTGCTGATGCTTCGTCTGTAGCGGCGTTGAAACGCCAGCCTCGTACGTCGATCTCTGCAAACCTCCCTGATTCGAAGCCTCCCCTCAGTCCGTCGCTGGCACCGGTTGAGTCTGCACTTACGAGCGAATCTGACTCGGACGACGACCTAGCACTAGATCATGGCGACGATGACGAGAATGATGATGAGGATGATGACGAGGATGATGGTACGGATGAGGAAGACTGGAAAGCACTGCCTAGGCCAATGCCCACAGTTCCAGCGACAAGTGCATCGTATAACGGTGAGCAGCGCACTCCAAGTCCGCGCGAGCGTGATGCCATAGCGGCGCTTGTGCAACTAGGCTCTGTTTAATGGCATGCTATGGTGCGAATGAAAAAAATTGTAGAGCATACGAGTTCTTGTTGTCTAATATTTCTGCAAATTACGGAGGCAAACTTGATTCGCTTTTTTCTAGGATGTAGATAGAGGTCAATATGGCTATTAACGAGTAGTCGTATGTGTTTCACAGAATGTCGCTTTGGCGAAGACTTTAACCGAGCTTCGGCAGGGCAGTCAGGTCAATCTTAGGTGCGGTGGCCTTAGCAGGACGCGGGGCAGGCTTGCCAGACTTGTCAGAAGGCTTTCCACTGGTGTTGCCAGTGGGCTTGGAAGCCGACTTGGTTCCAGGCTTACCAGACGAGCGGGGGGGCCTGTTGCTCTCACGGCGGGGCGGGCGGTCGCCGCGCGGAGGACGGGAGTCGCGAGTATCACGGCGAGGAGGACGATCGTTAGCCTTCAGAGGAGGAGCCAGGGAGTCATCGAGCTCGAGGGTTTCAACTTCCTTGTGAGCGCGAGGCTTGGCCTTTGCCAGCTTGCGCGAGGTCGGCACCTCAACGTCGTCACGTACCAAATCCTTAGCATCAGCCCATTGAGCATTATCAGCACCCTCGTTAGGTTGGCGAGAGCCGGCACGGTTCAGGCTGCTGGACTCGTTCTGCTGCTTGAGGTACTCCTCGAGCGTTAGAGTAGAAATAGCAGGCTCCGCATCGACAGACTCGGAGTCCTCGGTCGAGGCCTCGGCACGATCTTTCTGTGCGATGGCCTCTCCAACAACCTCATCGTCAGCCTCTTTGCGGTTATCACCCCAGCCGGCTTGCACACGCTTGGGGGTATCCTTCTTGGAGCCAGGGCGCTCTTTGCGGTCAGAACGCTCGGCACGGCTTGAGCGGTGGAAGTGGGCTGTCGCATGTTCAGTAACCTCAATACGGCGGTTGGCAGAGCGGCCGGCGTTCTTGTCCTTGAACGCTGCGTTGTTGCCGTTAGGGTCGGCCTTTTTCGGCCTGGCCTTAGAAGGGTCGGCACGCGGATCGCGGTCGGTCTTCTTAGACGACGTGGTCGTCTTCACCGACGGCTCACGCTCTAGCTGCACGTTTGCGGCAGCATCGGCGTCATCGAGCAGCGCGAAAAAGTTCGCACTAGCCACCGACATTCTGGAATAGTGTTGAGAGTAGGTGGTGTCACCTTCAACCTCGCTGAAAAATTTTGTTCGCTGAGTGAGGTCACGTGATGGTTAGAGGGGTAATCTAACATACGTGACTGTGGGGAAAGGAAGAGACAACTCCATGGCGATGCCTCTCAAGTATCTATATACACGAAATTAGATGAAACTAGAGAGAAGAAAGAGAATTAACAATATCGTTTAAAAGTGGCGTTGGCTTATGCACAAGCTCGGTTAGCGGGTCTGCCATAGCTGCCGTTTCCCCAGTAATGCTCTTAGTGGAAGATGACGAGCTTTCCTGGCTCTCCTCGGAAGACATCGACTCCGCATAAACCCGAGCCATAGGAAGTGCTTGTAAGTGTCCCACGTTGTTTATAATGCGCCCAGTCCGTAAATCGACAACATCGCCGTCATCGTCACGATCCCACTTGTCCAGAAGCTCTACAAACGAGGCGCGCTGCTCGGCTTCCACGTATCGTCGAGCCTCCTCTACATCTGAGGCACCATTACCAGCTTCACTGTGGCCATTACCAGCGTCACTACTGTTGTCATCGAGCTCAAAGTAGTTAATTCTAGACCCTGAGTGACCCTGTCGATTATCGGGCCCTGGAGCTCTCGTAGTAGCATTGTGCTCAATTTGACTGGATCCTGAGTCGAGAGAATCTGATGCGGAGTTTGCCGCTGATGCTTCGGCAGACGCGAGCTCGTCGAGCAATTCGAAATCGGGATCCATCCGACCGGATGGGCCGATAGGATTAGGTCAACTAGGAAAGCTTCCCATTGAAACACACACTTAATAAAAGAGACGTAGGATACAATTATAGGAAGTAGTCCAAAATTGAAAGAGCTCTTGACTCGGCAAAATCACTTATAAAAGCTGTCTTCAGAAGTTTGGTTATAAAATTGATTTTTTCTTGTAATTGCAGCTTGAAGATAGCAAGGACGATAGAAGTAAGGCTCAAGAAGCTGAGCTGAGAAAATCTCTTCCTATCTCTTAGCAGTTTGTTTTCCAGCTGAATTCTTTACACTCTACTCATCCGGACCCGGTAGAGAAGCAGCAAATTAAATGTAGTGTCAACAGGAATGCCAATCCTAGCGGAGCACGCGTGCTGGAGTAATGGGAGCAGCACAGGGCCCGGAGCTCATATTTCTAACTCGATTCATACTACTTAAATTAGCGAATTACCCTCTATCCTCAATTGGCCTTTCAGGTAATTTCGATTGGCTTCCCTGCCCAAATATAGGTAGTTTACTTGCTGACATACATTTAATAAGAACGAGGCTAGGGGTTTGACTTTCAGAAAACAGTCGCATTCTCAATTTGTAGGGAAATGGTGTTTACCGCTACCATCCCGCCGATTGCAAACAATCCGTTCATAGACAAGACGACTATGCCAGAGGGTACGCTCTTCATTATCTTCGGAGCTATCTTCCTTGGCCTGGCGCTCCTGGTTGGCGCTTGGCGCGCATACGTCGTGTGGTCGGTACGCTCAGCCGCCAACTCTGAGTCGAAGTTCACAGCACTCGAGCCAAGCTATGGGGGACCGTTCATTGATCCGGTTGTCAGCCCTGGCTTTGACGAAGCGCTCGAGGAGAGGCGATCGTCTCCTCCTCCTTCGAAGCGGATGTCTCTACCGTTAAGGAAGAAGCCAGAGACGAGTAGGCGCGACGTTCAGAGTTTGCAGCCAGCTCAGCAGCGTTTCTTCTCGCCTACTGTCGAAGTCATGACCCAAGGCGGTGCTCTAGGAAATCAGCCGATGGTGGCATCCTCAACATACCTGCCTTCAGGATTCTATGGCCGGCCCGGTGATCGCAGCTCGTTTGCCCCATCGCTCTTGACGACAAGCACCAGGCCGCCCTCGATGCTAATGTCCGGGACCCGACCTGCCTCTGTGTCCATGACAATGTCAGATATAGGCGGCAGTGTTGCAGGCGGCGGTACGTCGACCACGGGCGCTGCGACTGCTACAACAGCTCCAAGACGCAAGCTTCGACCGCCTAGCACTTACCTCGATGATCTTATCGGTGCCTCTAACGTGGATAGATCAAGGAGCTAATTGTTTCATATATATATATATATTGCATGTATAAGTTAGAGCTGGTACCCCCAGCGGTAGTTGCAGTGCTGTTGCAACATGAAGCGTGATTGTAATTTAGTGATCCAATTGGAGTTACGACATCGCTGGATATGTTTTCGGCGTGTGTTCTACTAGCACGCCGATTTGCAGCTAATGTCCCCGCAACGACCCCATATACCATATGCGTCAAGCGAAACGGCAGAGTGGCCACCTTCTGCTTCGTGTTCTCCCAGAAGATGAGGCAGGAAGTCTCGAATAATATCTCTGTGACGTTATCGTCAATACTACGGATATTGAGGCGCATCGTATTGATAGTCTTGCATATGAACCAGCAGCTAGCCTTGTCCATGAAGCCGTCTGTACAGCAGCTCAGCGTCATCTGCATACTTGCGAGCAGTGTCCAACAAAGAATCATGCCCTAAGGCAGGTAATAAATGATAGAATTGGTCTACTTTGTCTCAATGCTGTAGGAAGACGTAAGGCACGATTTTTAGTACAAATATCGAACTGCCATGCACAATAATGGAGGCTAAAACGATGAAGCAAGTCAGAGCCCACACGACTCGGTAGCCAAGCTGAGGGAAATTCGCCCCGAGCGATGCCGGAGACTCTTCGTGTTTATTGAGTTGAGCTAGAGCGTCTAGACTCATATAAATAGCAGCAACTCCTATGGGCCCGAAATGACCACAGATCAAAGCCTCCTTCCATGTCTTGATGTCCGGGATCACCTTGTACAAGGCTAATAAAATGGGAATACGGCGGCCCACAAGCACTAGAACAGATATGACGACAAAGCGCCATACAGGGAAAATGCTATTGAACTCGGACCAAGGCATTATGGCTCCAAAATACACAAAGAAGCACGTATTTAGAAGGAGGTCTAGGAAATTCGTCACATCAAGTGAGTTATCGTTCTTGTGAATACAGCCGTCCCAAGAGAATAAAGTACCTGCAAAAAATGATATCAGAAAGTCATCCAATCCCAGGATAGAACCAATCCCAGCACATAGCAGGCCAAAAGTTACCGTGTATATTATTAGGTATTCCTCGCGATATGGAGTATGACGGCTCAAGAATCTCAACAAAACGGATGCTAACCAGCCGATAACCACACCAAGGACGCACGAGAATATCACCTGATACAGAATAGTGACACAAATGAAGTCTTTGGCTATAATAGGCGCATGATGTTCATGTAATAAAATTGTCACAGGAAGCATCATGAACGGCAATGCCATTCCGTCATTAGAAGCCGATTCCGCCGACAGCAGATGGACAATCCGAGCCGGGAGCCGACTTGAAAAGTCACCTGATAATACGGCTGACGCCAGTACTGGGTCAGTAGCTGTAATGCAGCCGGCCACTATTAGTGCCTCAACCCATCGGACGCCAGGAAGGAGACCCCACACAAACACTGAGTTCAGCAAGTACCCACATATCATAACTGGAATGAGCATCTGTAATAAACTGAACCAATTGTATTTAATCCATTTCGATGGCAACTCCTGTGCAGCAGTAAATATTTGAATGTTCATAACTATCCTCGCAAGTTCGAGTGTAAGAACGGCCTCGTTTGATGCCCAAGTCGTAGCTCGAAACCAATTCAGCGAAGCAGGGCCGATAATGATTCCATACAAAATAGCTACAATAACCTCGCTGAATTCGTATCGATTTTTAAGGTAGAGGGCTAATGTCAGAGTTACGAGTAGGCTCACGGAAATAAGAGCAAGTGAAACATGAACTTGAGACGCGTCTATCTCACTCCAGACCATATTATTGAATAATAGTGTGCTCCTCTTGGGGCTTGACCGGCAGGCCCCTTCACTTCCAATCTGGGCGCCTAAAAGACAAAAGCGATTGTGGCAACAGGTGCTGACGTCACACAGGAGTGATTATTGAAGCAATGCATGAAGATCCGCGCTTGCGTCTGCTATCACCCTGGAAATCATCCCAGAAATTGAAAAAAAAGGCACATCAAGTAGTACACTTCGACTTGCTTGAGCTCTCGTGGCAGGCGCAGTCATGCGCTTATGATAATTTGCGCGCTATGACCTCAGGCTCATCAGCGTTTGTGCTGATTCCATACAACATGAGAGAAAACAAGCTGGTGAGCACCCAAATGTCCTGTAGCCATGATGAAGTCGTTACAACGAGGATTTCACACCTGTTTCGTGTTTCTCGAGAGTGGTTTCAAATATTAGCTACTTCTTAGGTGACGACGTCTGCTTACATGCCCCAGACGCGAGTTCGAGTATAAGTGTCCAACATATCTTGAGTACTTAAGCAACATTAAAGAGGTAAATTGACATTTGGTCGAGCGGTCTAACTTCTCTCGTTCTTACTTGTAGAAATTCATTGTTTAACTAACTTAGAGACAGAAAACAAAAAGACTAGTGAGTAACATCCTCGATATAGTACTCTCCGAGCCAAGGGCTATAGTGCAATCCTACTATAAATTCACAGTTTCTTAAGCTTAACGATCTACCTCACCGAATACAAGATCCATGGTACCAATGATGGCAACCAAATCAGGTAGGAAGTGGTTGCGCGCGATCTGATCGAGTGCACCCAGGTTGGTAAAGCCAGGCGCACGGATGCGAACACGGTAAGGCCGCTCAGACCCGTCGCTAACAAGGTACACACCCATCTCACCTTTCGGCGCCTCTACTGCCGTATAAGTCTCACCCGGCGGCACAGCAACGCCCTTAGTGTGATACAAAAAGTGATGAATGAGGGCCTCCATATCTTCCTTCATTGCTGAGCGCGGCGGAGGAACAACCTTCCAGTCCTCAACCTTATATGCGCCTGTGGGCATATCGTTAATGCACTGCTCGACGATGCGCAGACTTTGACGGAACTCGGCCATACGGCACAGGTAGCGGTCATAGCAGTCACCATTAACGCCAACCGGGACATCGAAGTCAACGCGATCGTAGGCGTCGTAGGGCTGTGACTTGCGAATGTCATAAGGAATACCAGAGCCACGCAGCATTACACCGCTGAGAGAGTAGTTGAGGGCCTCTTCGGCACTCACAACACCCACTCCTACCGTTCGCAACTTCCACATGCGGTTCTCCGTGAGGAGCTCCTCAATCTCGTCCACGCGATCACCAAACTGGGTCGCCCACGCGTATATATCGTCAAGAAGGCCAGCAGGTATGTCTTGAGAAACACCGCCAGGGCGAACGTAAGCCGCGTGCATACGAGATCCAGACGCCCGCTCGTAGAACTCTATAAGCTTCTCACGCTCCTCGGTACCCCACAGGAACGGCGTCAGAGCACCGACATCCATTGCATGTGACAGTACGCTCATGAGGTGATTCATGACACGCGTGAGCTCTCCGAACATAGTGCGGATATACTTCGCACGCATAGGAAGCTCGACATTGAGCAGCTTCTCCACGGCCAGGCTGAACACCTGCTCATTCACCATCATCGAACAATAGTCGAGACGATCGAAGTAAGGAAGAGAGCCTGCATAAGTGCGGTATTCACAAAGTTTTTCTGTGCCACGGTGAAGCAAGCCGACATGAGGATCCGAGCGGATGATCTCTTCACCGTTCAGTTCTAGGATCAACCGCAGCACACCGTGAGCAGCTGGGTGCTGTGGACCAAAGTTAATAGTGAAATGACGGATTTTAGACTCCGTGGGCTCCTTATCGCGGCGGACTACCAGATCTTCGGTAATAGTAGTACGACCGAACTCGGGGTCGACCGGCTTCCCCACCGGTGACGGGAGGTCAGGGACATGCTGAGCCCAGTGGCTCTGCCATCTTGCTGCCGTGCTCACCGGACCTGCAGCGTGCGAGGCGCTGGCAGCGGCTCGTAGCCCGCGTGTCTTCCACAGCCGGAGCATCTAACCAATGATTATGAATCAGACGAAATGTCATTGGTCATCGCTGCTTCTGAGATGGCGGCAGGAGTGTCGGGAGCCAATGGGTACCAAAAACCGCACCAGACGAAGGATGGCAAACGAAATTTCAAGTTTGGGAAGTTGATGGTAGAAATCATTCTCGAACTTCCCCAGAGTCGGAGGTTTCAGGCTGCTCACGTGATCGCTGACATAACACAATCGGGCAAAACGTGTATATATATAAATCGCCACCCTCCACAGTCAGACCCACTACCTCGAAACATAACCTTTCATTCAAGATGCCCCGTTCCCGTGGTAGACCCGCTCCTGCAGCCCCGCGCACGCAAACTCGCTCAGCACACACCATGAGCGCACCCGTGTCTCATTCGGCTCCCCAGCACGTGCCCCAGCCGGTTCAGGTTCAGCAGCGCCAGCCTGGCATGTTCGCCCAGATGGCCTCCACTGCCGCTGGTGTTGCTGTTGGCTCGGCAGCTGGCCACACAATTGCTAACGGTATCTCTGGTATCTTCGGCGGCGGTAGCCGTGAGGTTCCGGTCGACCAGCAGCAGCAGATGCAGCAGCCCCTTCAGAGCCAGAGCCAGTCTGGTCACTGCGAGACTGACGCTCGTCAGCTGACCGACTGTCTAGATCAGAACAATGGCGATATGCGGATGTGCCAGTGGTATGCCGATTCTTTGAAGTCGTGCCTTAACGCATCAAGCACATACTAAGAGTATTTAGACGTATATAGTATTTTTTTTTGATCCGGTTCGGCTTGAAAAATAGTTGAATTTGAATAAACAATAATCTTACCGCCACAAAGAGGTGCTATCATGAAATCTACAAATATCACTAGAAATACACCTGCACTGGCTCTGAGTTCTACTGGACTTGTGTTCTACCTGTCCCACGTTTAATGTGTTCTCCACAAATTACAAACAAGCGGTGGTGGCCCATCTAGATTCAGTTTAGTAACAGCAGATGCTACGGGAATGCGTCGATTTCACACAGCGTTTGCTCTTCGCGCCCAACAGAACCACTATGAGGTTCTTGGCGTCAGTGTGAATGCCACACCGACTGAAATCAAACAGCGATTTTATGAGCTATCACGAAAGTTGCATCCCGATCGGGAGGGGGGAGACGAGGAACGGTACCAGCAAGTGACCGCTGCTTACGCCGTGCTCTCAAGCGAGAAGCTTAGGCGACAGTTCAATTCGACGCTCGGAACAGCCGTCCGGAGACCAGAGGGCTACTCGTCTCCCAGTACTCGCCGCGGCTGGTATGGATCGGCTGCATCTACATCCGGATGGAAGTTCAGTGATCGATATGCGGATGAGGCGGCCCGCGCGGCTGGAAAGCGACAAAGCAGCTCTGATCTCGATCCTTTACGGCCACGAGCAGGTAATTGGTCCTCAAATGATACGGTAAGACATTTCGATTTCCAAAGCCATCGCCAGCGTCAGGAAAGATGGGAGAAACATAAGCGTGCTCAGACAGCAGAGGCCCGAGCCTTTCGTGCCGAGCATGCACCTGATCCGCACACAGAATCGGGCCATCTTGGCACAATTTTTATTGGCGGAATGGCCGCAAGCGCAGCATTTTTCTATCTACTTTTCCGATAATTAATGGGCCGCTGGGCGAACTGAAGGTCGGCCTACTAACCAGATTTGGCATTTCCTCAAGAAGTACTTAATAGATACATACATATTGATAGGGAAAAAAGAAGAAACTCTAGGCAGAAAACTTGAGCGAGAGACCGATCTGGTGAGCGGACTCATTGAGGCGTTGAATGTCGGCAAGTAGACCAACACCGAGAGTGACACCCGGGCGCAGCGCCTGCGAGTAAGCGAACGCAGCAATGCCCTGATTGTTCAACTTGGCCTTGACGAAGGCGGACGGGTCGAGAACGTGCTTGACAGCAGCCTCCAGACCAACACCCTTGGTAGTAGGGCTCTTGGAGTCCCAAGTACCACGAACGCCAATCTCAGTAGCCAGATCCACTCTGTGGAAGATGGAAGCGGTGAAGACCTGCGAGTTTGCGTTAGGAACAGCAAGTGCAGACACCGTGGCGGAGTAAGTCGGCTTGACGGTACCCAGAGAACCAGCATAGCGGGAGATCTTGCCTGACGAAACGTCGTAGGCAATCTCAGCACCGGTCAAGAAGCCAGCATGGCCGAACACAACGTCACCAGTGAAGCCAGGGCCCTTGAGCACGTCGACGAGAACGTGGGAAGAGATACCCGGCTGGCGGTATGTCAGACCAACCTTGGCGCTCTTGGCACCAGTCTCGGGCAGGAAGCTAGTATCTAACTCACCCTTGAGACCGGGAGTGAATGCCTCATTGAGCTCCACCTTGGTAGTTAGAACATTGGCACTCAGCCATCCCTGGGTGAGGGTGACGCCAGAGGACTTGTCCGTGTACTGAGCTTCAAGCTTACCAGCCAGGGTGCCCGTCTTCTGGTTAGATTTGCCATCAACAGAGAACGACACGCCATCAGGAGCCTTAGTTTTCACTTCGAGACTCAAAGGAGCAAGATGATAGAAATCCTTCGAGAGCACGTCGTTAGCGGCTTTAGAAACGTCTTTGAATTGCGGCACGCTCATAATGAAATATAGGCTGAACACGTGTAAGCGCACAGGTGCAGGTAAACTTGGTGCTGACACAACGATCACTCATTGGTGGTAATAGAAGCTGGGGTCCGCCGGCTTACACACGACTCACGTGTTCGCCCGCCTTAGATCTCAACGGCATCCCTTCGATCCAAGCAAGGCGAGAGCCTCTAAGTTTGCAAAAGCAGCAAAAAAAAGGGCGCACTAAGCGTATTATAGTCTACAGCGAATTTTAAGACCCTTACTTACCAGCGATGTTCGACCAAGACTCATCACCAAGTTCACGAGAGAGGGCTTCCGTCATGAGGGCAGGCGTGCCTGGACCATTGTAGGCAAACGCCGTATAAAGCTGGACAAAGTTGGCGCCAGACTTGCCATACTCGAGGGCATCTTTTGCGTTAGAAATGCCGCCACATCCCACTATGGTAACGTCCGGACCAGTGGCTTGGCGGAGCTGCTTCAGCACATCTAGCGTGATGGGCTTAACGGGCGGGCCACTGAGACCTCCCTTCTCAAGACATAGCGATTTAGGCGACTTGAGAGAGGATGGTCGACCAATGGTAGTATTTCCAGCAATAATTCCATCCACGCCTGTATCTTTAACTGCTGCTGCGATCTCACGTATCTCCGTCGTTCCTAGGTCTGGCGCGATTTTCACCAGCAGCGGCGGTACTGTGGCTCCGGGTAGAGCGTCACGTGTTGTAACAAGCACTTTAAGGAGTTTGCGCAGCTTTTCGTCCGACTGCAGGTCACGCAGACCCGGAGTATTAGGGCTCGAAACGTTGACTACGAGTGCATCGGCCACAGGGCCAAATGACTTGATGCCTCGAACATAGTCCGAAATCTCATCGCCGGTTTTATTTTTGCCAAGATTGACTGCTAGCACGCCCTTGGGAGTAATAGGGTTTCTGCTTCTCCACATTTCAATGCGCGCTAGCACGGCAAAGTGCCCGTCACTGTTGAATCCATACCGATTGACAATAGCGTTATCAGGCCCTAGCCGGAAAACGCGAGGGCGCGGATTCCCAGGCTGAGGCTCCGGCGTAATACTTCCAACTTCGACCCATGAGAAGCCGAGACGAAATAGCGTTGCAATATCTTCGCCGTTCTTGTCTAAACCAGCGGCTATGCCGATAGGGGTTGGCAGAGTCAGTCTCCGAACCCTTGGATTTGGTGAGTTCTCGAAAAGACGTACCTCTAACTTGTGATCTGGGTCTACTGACTCAAGCCAATGCGATGGTAACCGAGGGTTGAGCCATGGCACCCGCATCAATTTTACGCCCGCTAGATGGGCATCCTCGCCATCTGGGAAGATAAAGCGGGCTAGAGGCAAGATAAAATAATCATGAATTGGGGACCTCGCATCTTGGTAACACCATAAACCAATAGCCGTGCCTACAGCGCCGCCAGTGAGCAAGTTTCTCAGACGCGGCAGAGCCATGATGATTTCCGGCGGGAGTTTTAGATAAGCTTTGCAAGTAAGTACAACTCGTCGTATAACATAGGTCAGGGAAGGCTGCGAGCGCTGTATTTACGCCGAAAGATAGTGGTAATCGAATAAGAAAAAAAAAAAAAAGTGTAATCTATACAGTCTCACGAATGTTATCCTCAGGAGACGCAAATGGGTTTTCTATATCAAATTCGCGGTTCGGATCATATTCTTCTTCATCGTCAATCTCAAAATCGTCGGCGTCAGCTTCGAGATCTCCGTGCTCAGCACGATGCTGTGCCTCGAGAAGTGCCGCACGCTCTTTAGTACGTTTGTATATCAGCCACGAAACGGTTACGCCTACCGCCAGTGCAATGATGATTGATATGAGATTCGCCCACCACACGCCATTATCCTTACTGTCTGACAACCTTGCAAGGCGTGACCCTATGAATACATGGATGAAAAGCTTTGGCGTAGTGCAAACAGTTGCAGCTAAGAATTTCCACGGCTCCACACTAGGAACTGAGCTCATTGCCGCATTTGAGAGCGAATAGGGCAGTGGGCATAACCGAATCATCCATAGCAGCACGAACGAATCTTTCTCAAGTGTCTTTGAAAAGGCGAGGAACTTGATACTTGAGCTTGCAAGCTTCGCTGCGCGCTCACGCAATAAGTATCGGAATACAATGAAAGATAGGAAGCTCCCAATGACGGTGCCGCTGGCTAGGATGGGCCAGCCGCGCGCTATACCATAGGACATTCCAGTGAAAACAGAGAGTAGAGAGTATCCGACTAGAGGTGGGAAGGAAATTATGATGAATCCTACTATTAAAAGTAGCCAACTCACCGGCCATTGCCGGAATTCTGTACTCGCATTGGCCATCCATTTTAGAATGCTTTCATGGAAAATGGCAACCAACGACATCATACTGAGAAGGATGCCGAGGCCACCACCAACCATAAGCTTCTCACGCCGTTCCAGGCCATCAAGCGTTGCTAGCGCTCGACGCCCGAAATTTCGTACTTGTTCCATGCCTACACGCGATCCTTCTCATCGTGACTCAGCGATTTGTACTCCTTAGAAGAGAGCAGCGTATCATCGATGGAGATTTCATCACTCGGTGGCAGGTTAGCGCAATTCCGAACTTAGTTTTCATTCATCCAGAGGCTCGAGGTGTAACCACGTATCTTGCCTCCTTGATCCTGCGAAGCTTCATTCACTTTGCATTATTTGTTAATAAACCAAGGCGATATAGTACTTTTTAAGGTGCATCAATGGGAGAGAGCCCATTCTTCCCTTCACATACATAAGCCATGACCATGACGCTCATAAAAGATAACGTCTGCGATTTTTTTTAGATTATTGAGTGTTCGAGGATTTCAACAAAATACTACGATCATATCCGATCAACTCACATCTTCTGCTAGTTTATGTATCCCATCGCAACCATGTCGAACGTCAAGAGTATTCCATGATATGTCAGTGTTGGAATTTTGTTCAGTGGAACTAAATGCGGGGGAAGAAGGGGCCTACGTGTAATAGATCACGTTAGCGATGCGGCAGTTCTTATGTTATTAATCGCTGGGGGGCGCCTCACCCTCTCAGAGGATTGAGTACTTCGAGTGCTAGCTTTAGGTCAGCTTCGGTAGCTTGATATATCATGGGTCTTTGATCCTTGACAGTTGATAATTTCCCGTATATCCTGCTAGGAACCGTTAGAACACTGCTACGGTGGGCGATCTAACAAGTACCCTTACCTGGATGGGACATTGATTGCTATTGCATAATATTTCGAGAAACCCACACACGCAGTTTGGGGAAGCTTAAACAATGAGAACGCGTCACCAAATAGCTCGGCTGCTGTTCCTTGAACTAGATTTCTCCATTTTTTAAAAGCCGAGCATAGAATCTACTTCTATACTACACTATCCGTGCATAACGCGTCTCATTACTCGGAAGTCTGTGCTGGCGTCATGAGGTCATGTCAGCGCTTGCTTGCGGACATTTATTCCGGCAACAACGTCCCCCCCTTGCCCTATCAGCATCACCTTGCCCTCCTCCTTGGCGACTAGTATATAAGCGGCCGGACTTTCCTGAATGTTTCTAACATATTGACATCAATATGCCTACCAACTTTGCTAACGTAGACTATCCCGCGAAGCCTCCTGCTGTTGCGACCGACAGCAGTAAGACTATCCTCGATTTATTCAGCCTCAAGGGGAAGGTAGCTTCTGTTACGGGTTCATCGACAGGAATCGGTTTCACAGTCGCGGAGGCATACGCACAAGCTGGAGCAGATGTTGCTATCTGGTATAACAGCCACGATCCCAGCGAGAAAGCTGCAGCTCTCGCAAAGAAGTATGGTGTAAAGGTCAAGACTTACAAGGTGCTAATCACTGATGCCGAGCAAGTTGAGAAGGCAATTCAAGACCAAGTGAAGGAATTTGGTAAGATTGATATATTCGTCTCCAACGCAGGTGTAGCCTGGACGAAGGGTGCAATGATTGAACAGGCCGACAACTCGGAGTGGCACCGTCTCATCACAACAGATCTGGACGGTGTTTACTACACTGCCAAGTACATTGGTCAGGTCTTCAAGAAGCAGGGCTTCGGGTCACTCATCTTCACTGCGTCCATGTCTGGTCACATTGTGAATGTTCCTCAACTCCAAGCTGCTTATAACGCTGCTAAGGCCGGTGTCATCCACTTGGGCCGTTCTCTGGCCGTCGAGTTCGCTCCTTTCGCGCGCGTTAACACAATCTCGCCAGGGTATATTAACACTGAGATTTCGGACTTTGTACCTCAGGATATTCAGAACAAGTGGTGGTCGATGACTCCTCTAGGTCGTGGTGGTGAGCCTCGCGAGCTTGCAGGCGCATACCTATATCTAGCTTCCGATGCGTCGACTTACACAACCGGCACTGACATCATTGTTGACGGCGGTTACACTGTACCTTAGACGGCTCATGAATCTAAAATTACGTATAAAAAAGTCTTGAACCATTGTTGACGGCGGTTACACTGAACCGTAGACGGCTCGTGAATCTAAAATTACATACAAAAAAGTCTTGAATCAGGTATTTATATTAGCGCTTGCCCGCTCGACTTCACTATTATTCCATTACCTGACCCCATGCCATTAAAGGCATCACAATAATACTTAGCGCAATGGTACAAACAGCGCGCGAAGTGATCCTTTCGAACTTAACCCAGCTTTTTGAGGGAATACGAAGCAGGATAGTTAGAATGTATCATCGTTTTAGCTGAGCAAGTGACTTAAGATGCAAGAAGAGCTTCAAGCATAAGAGGCATTTCTTTAAGTCGGGTTAAATAGAAGTTTACTATTTCCTATGTCATATATTTTGTGTGTTTGCATGACAAGAAGCGCTTTTGAATTCACCAGTGCAATCGTAGAGTGAGTGAGCCTTATCGAGCAGGGTATGTAAGCGTGCCGCAACGGTTTCTAAGGCTTGCTATTAGCAGTTAGTACACTCTGTTATTTAGAAAAACTCCTCAACTTACCTTGTTTTCAGCCCCTATAAATGCCCAAGAACTTAGCTGGTGTCGAGTACCCTGCCCAACCGCCTGCCTTCACTAAGGACAGCAGTATCAACATCCTTGAGCTTTTCAGCCTAAAGGGAAAAGTGGCTGCAATTAGCGGAGCATCCGCGGGCATTGGATTTGCTGTGGCAGAGGCCTACGCTCAAGCTGGAGCAGAATTGGCATTATGGTACAATAGTCGCGATCCCGCAGCGAAAGCTGAGGAACTCTCGAAGAAGTACGGCGTGAAAGTGAAAACCTATAAAGTAGAAGTGACCGACTCGAAGGCTATTCAGGACTCCGTGAAGCAGCAAATCGCTGATTTTGGAAAGATCGATATTTTCGTGGCCAATGCTGGCGTCCTTTGGACGAAGGGCGACACCATTGACGATGACAACGACGAGGAATTCCGTAAAGTCACGGAAATTAATTATAACGCTGTTGGTTATTGCGCTAGGGCGATTGGCCGGCATTTCAAGGAACGCGGCTCAGGCTCTTTTATCGTCACTGGGTCTATGAGCGGACATATTATAAATGTGCCCAATGCAATGTCTGCCTATGCCGGTTCAAAGGCCGCTGCAACTCATTATGCTAAAGGTCTTAGCATAGAGTGGGCCTCGTTTGCCCGCGTCAATATTGTTAGCCCTGGGTATGCTAAAACTGACATGACTACGGGCAACGAGTCTAAATACGCTGACACTTGGGGCAAACAAACTCCAATGGGTCGTATCGCTCTTCCCAAGGAACTGGTAGGCGCCTACCTATATTTTGCTTCCGATGCATCTACTTATACGACGGGGTGCGACATCGTCGTTGACGGAGGTTATTCTGCGTGGTAATAATTATCGTACGATTCCTGGAACTTCTATAAATCCAAAATTTATCCTCCCTTCTAGAGCCATAGATTTTTTTCTGGCTAGTATACCGACATTCTAAGAATTGTCGATTAGTGAGAAATTTCGCCTCCAAGAGCAGATGAGCAGTAGCAGCGATGAGGCACCGGAGGAGACGTCTTTCAACGTTTCAGAGTTGAAATCCAAACTTAGAGCCCGTGACCAAAAGAGGCAGAGGGACTCTGTGGCTCACAGTGCGAGAAAGATTCGCCAAGACCTGGATACGAGACTCAAACTGCAAAAGCGCCCACGGTTAAGTGAGGTCTTGCAAGATCTTCCCGACTCGGAATCTGAAAAGGAGGACACTGGTGTCGCACCTGCACCGAAGAAATTACAGCCAAAGAAACGTGTTTTTGAAAAAGAATTGGGTGGAGTTCGAGTCAAGGTTGTCAAAGCTCGCTCACAGTCAGTCGCACCCCCAAAGGTATCCGCATCCTCGCGTAAAGATCGATTTCTGCAACGCAAATCTATATTGAGACGGTAGCACTCCGCAAAGTACATGCAATCTAAGACTATTTTCTACCAATTTGAGAACACACTAATGCTAATCACTATCTGGGAACATTGTGGCCACGACCGGGAGCAGCAGACCCATGCCGAGCCGCACATAGCCCATATTAGAAAGTGCACGTCCACCTAAGGCATGCTGTTGGATATGCGCAGCCACAAATGCAAAGGTGCCTCCGCTAAATGTCAATGCACATCCAGCCCACCAGTTCAGGTTTGTCTCTGGCTGGGCCACAGCCTCAAGGGCTAAAGCGATAAGTACGGCAAAAGTCGGTCCAATCAGAGCAAAGATAGCCGCATTCACTTTGACAGACTTTGGCGATTCGCCTTCAGCTAGCAATGCAGAAGTTAGCGAGAATGAGGCTGGGGCTTTGTGAAGAATGATAGAGGCGAACACTGTAAGTTGCAGGCTGGATGATGTCGCGCTGGAGGTGGACCCCAATGCGATTCCATCTGCTAAAGAATGTATGATCATCCCAAGCGCGGTTGTATTCACCTTTTTAAGTCTCGGTTCTCCTGCACGCTCATTTGGTTGCGAATAGCCCCCCAAGTCGATGTCAGCTCTAGAAGCAGATGCAGGCGACACTGCAGCTCCAGCAGGCGTGTGAGTTAGTATTTCAACGGCAAGCATTGTGACGTAGCCTGCCAGCAATGCATAACCGGCCCCATGGTCGCCCATGGTGGATAAGCCCTCAGGGATTACAATCGCAAAGGCTGAGCCGAGAATAACGCCCGACGCAAACTCACCCAGACTGTGGGTATCCAGCTTAATCCATAATGGTAGCGCCGCTGCTATTAAGCCTACCAGCGCCATTATGATAGCCAGGACTATTATAATGACCATACTATTCGTGGAAGAAGATATTATATATATACACGTAATCATCGCACGCACCTGGGCTCTCAGGCTCTTATGGGTCAATCCGTCACAACCGAACCATATGGCCCTGAAAGTAATGGAATATACCGACTCACAAGAACAAATGTGAAAAGAACTACGCTAAGGTCACGATATGCCGCAATTGCGACCTGAATTACCGCGGCTCCGTCGGCAAGCCACCGTTGAATTCGGGGCGGGAGCATTCCCAAAAACGGTGCTACGAGTGATAGGGCGCGAGCAGGCGGGCGATACCCAAATATAAAACGCGCCGAGTGCAGCAATATTTCAACCACCACAAATAGACGCATAAGCAAGAATGGGTTAAAGGTTGAGTAGGCGCCTACGGCAATAGCAAGAACCACGTGCAAAACGGACCACCAGAAATCCTGTCGAGGCGTGCTGTACATCACCTGAGATGGATGCTGTGGATGCTGAGAATGCTGCTGCATTCGATTGAATGGTGCCTGGCTCTGTTGACCAGAGGCATCGCTAGGTAGCTGGTTTAGCAGCTGATTGAGGCCTGGGAACTGGGCAAGATCCGGGAATTGGTCAAATCCTGGGAACTGAGGAGCATCAAGCTCATCCTGTGTGGAGGTAGGAATCGAATCTATTGGGGGATCAGCATCATCGCTGGTGGGGGGCACTGTTGCCGTCACCAGCTCAGCACGCTGTACAGGTGCTTTGAAATCCTCCGAGCCAACTGACCCTGTAATCTTGGTCAGGCGATCAGCTCCAGCGGCTCGGATTTTTGCTTGGCGGCGCTCGCGTGCTGCTTTGCGCTCATCCATATTTCCGTATCAAAATGTCTGGTTAAATCTGGGCGAGCTAGCTTACATCATACCGGCGGGACCTCAATTGCACACTATTACAATATCAGCTAGCTCAGCTGCTTTCCGTGTTCTTCCTCCCAGCGCCTGAGCTTAATCACTAAGCCTTTCGAGCGGCCAATCGACTTAGCGCGAATGCTTCGGAGTGTACGCTTTGTCCGGTTAACGGCGGTGCCGCGGGCCTGCGCCTACCCTAAAACAGCGCGTGGAAAAGCGACAGTTGCAGAACTAAAGGGCCTCGATCCTGTCAAAGACCGAGCAATTTTCGATGGCAAAGATCAGACGGCACTCAAGGAGACGCAAGCCCCCAACCGGAAGGAAACATGGGCTCTATCGCAACGTCCTCGTGCGGATGCAATGACAGGGCCATTATTTGACGGTATCGACCTCGAACTTCAGCCTCAACCTTATGCGGCCATCGATCTTATTGCTCAAACCCCGATCAAATACGTTCACGGCTCAGCAGTATGTGATGGCAGCTACGAGCGGATGCATGGAGGTGTCCAGGGACACCCTAAGATCTTCATCAATGTCGACAAGCCGGGGATTCACGTTTGCCAGTATTGTGGTAACCGGTATGCTGATGAGCGCTACCGTGAAAAGATTGAATCCGGTGAGCTCGCCCACCTAGAAACCTCTTAGAAAGGTAACCTTAGGCTAGCTTATATTATATATGCCATCTATTGTGAAGCGTGCACAGAGTTTCTGGAGGACTGAAACAGGAGAAGCACAGCTTCTTCCTCTCGCCTTCTGCGCCCGCCCCACATAAGCTGACCACTGCTGGGTCGGTCACACTTGTAATCTTTCTAACCATGAAGCGCGTTTTCGGCCAGGCACTGTGGGAAAACCGACCTCACCTTGTGGGCAAAAGGTGTCTCACACCATTTATTTCTCCAGTAGAATTTGCAGCACGCCGTGAGGCTTTGTTAAAAAAGATGCCGCCCCGCTCACTAGCGATCGTACCTGGGAACGTCGTTCAGTTTGCATCGCCATCTGTATTCTACCCTTTTCGTCAGGATCCCAATTTCCAATATTTGACTGGATTTCTGGAGCCAGATGCGTGTTTGTTGCTCCACAATCCCGGTCAAGGCTCTGCCGAAGAGCTATTGTTTGTTCCTGAAAAAGACCCTGCAAAAGAGCAATGGGAAGGCGAGCGTACTGGAAGTGCTCTTGCCACCGAGATTTTCGGAATTCCAAGTCTAGCAAATACAGAGATCAAAGACACGGTCACAAAGCTAATGAAAAGCGTCGAAGTCGTATACGCTGATACCGACCAACAAACCTCCGTGCGTCAAGGATCATTCTTCAACAAAGAGCTTCCTCGGCTGCTCGCCCATGCTGCATCTAAGAGTGTCCGACCCATGGTTGAAGACTTACGACTCGTCAAAAGCGAGAACGAAATCGACTGTCTTCGTCAAGCCGCCGAAATAACAGCAGCTGCCTACAACCGAGCATATAAAGTCCCGTTCGAGAGTGAACACCAGCTACATGCTTTTCTGGACTTCATGTTCAAACAAGGCGGATGTGAGTCCGACGCCTACCTTGCTGTAGTTGCTGGTGGTGCTCACGCATTGACTATCCACTACGTGCGAAATGATGATCTGCTTCACAACGAGGATTTGGTACTTGTCGATGCTGGCGGCAGATTTGGAGGCTACTGTGCAGATATATCGCGCACGTGGCCCGTGGGAGGCCGGTTTTCCTCCCCACAACGCGAACTATATGAAGCAGTGCTTGAGACCAACAAAGCCTGCATCAAACGGTGTGTTCCTGGTGAAATGTCGTTGTACGATTTACACTCGTACAGCGAGTCCGTTCTCAGGAAAGAGCTTCTTAACGCCGGACTAGAGCTGTCGGCATCGGAACTCCGAATAGTATACCCGCACATGATTGGCCATAATTTGGGATTGGATGTTCACGATGCGGCGGGTGGCGGTGGTAATGCCTTACGGCCAAACCAAGTCATCACCATAGAGCCCGGTGTTTACATACCATTCGATAATCGCTTCCCACAACACTTCCAAGGTATCGGCATCCGTGTCGAGGACAATGTAGCGGTTGGCCCTATTCCTGAGGTCTTGACAGAGGACTGCCTAAAGGAAGTCTCAGACATCGAACGTTAACCGTGGTAACGGCAGCATTTGTAAATATGTATAAACAATTTCTCCTTTCTGCGTTGATCCTATTGTATTTTATAAGTTAGTGCTGAGCTCCTCCGAAGGGGATGGGGCCGCCGACAACCTTACCATCGAGAAGGCCCTCTCCCTCAGTCCAGCCACCGTACGCAGGGGTGCCATGGGCCTGCTTGAATTCAGCCAACCGTGCCTCAACTTCAGGACGGAAGTGGCGCATAAGACCCTGAATGGGCCATGCTGCAGCATCGCCTAACGCGCAAATGGTGTGGCCCTCGATCTCCTTGGTCAGCTCTAGAAGCTGATCAATCTCGCGAGGCTGCGCCTGACCAGTGTACATACGATCCATAACCTTTTGTAGCCAAGTAGTACCCTCACGGCACGGTGTGCACTGACCGCAAGATTCGTGCTTGTAGAACTGCGCAAACCGCTGAATTGCTCGGACAATATCCGTGCTCTTATCCATTACGATAACTGCTGCAGTACCAAGACCAGACTGAACGTCACGCAAGGCATCATAATCCATGAGAACATCGTCACAAATGGGCTTAGGGAGCACCGGTACCGAGCAACCTCCGGGAATTACGCCAAGTAGGTTATCCCAACCACCGCGAACACCACCGCAGTGCTTCTCAAGAAGTTCGCGCAGGGGAATCGACATCTCTTCCTCGACTGTGCACGGCTCGTTCACGTGTCCTGAAATGCAGAACAATTTTGTGCCAGCGTTCCGTTCTCTACCGAAGCTAGCAAACCACTCTGGACCACGGCGCATGATCGTAGGAGCCACTGCAACGGTCTCAACGTTGGTGACAGTGGAAGGTCTGCCAAAGACGCCGACGCCGGCCGGAAATGGAGGCTTCATACGGGGTTTACCAGCCTTACCCTCGATGGACTCGATGAGTGCAGTCTCTTCACCGCAGATGTAGGCGCCCATACCACGGTGGATATAAACGTCAAAATCGTATCCAGAACCGCAGGCATTGCGGCCGATCAGGCCATCTTTGTAGGCTTCGTTGATAGCTTCTTGAAGGACTGTGGTTTCGTTATAGAACTCACCACGGATGTAGATGTATGCCGCTGTTGCATTCATAGCACGACCGACGACCAAGCAGCCTTCGACGAGCTTATGGGGTTCCTTGCGAATGATCTCGCGATCTTTGCAAGTACCCGGCTCGCCTTCATCTGCATTAACAACTAGATAGCGAGGACCTGAGTTCTTTTCCCATCCAGGCGGGTTCATGAAACTCCATTTTAAGCCGGAGGGAAACCCTGCACCGCCACGACCGCGCAGGCCGCTCTTCTTTGCCTGATCTATGATCCAAGTGTCTCCCTTGAGTAAGATTTCCTTTGTCTTGTACCAGTCTCCCATTCGTTTGGCCGACTTCAAGTCATGTCCGTATCCATTATACAAGTTCTGGAAAATACGGTCCTGATCCTTTAGTCCGCCGTGAGCCTTGCCGAGCGTACACGACGAGCTCAACAGCCGACGCCCGAGCATGCGTGCCATAGGTCGTTGATTAGTTAGTGTAAATTGGCAGTGGATGATAGGTCATGTTACTATTAGTAAGATACATTATAGCATCGCGGTTGAGTCGGGCGTTGTTTGTGAGAGTAGTTCTTTCAACCACGTGTAGAGATATCCTAGATG
Organism: Wickerhamiella domercqiae; assembly: GCA_001599275.1. Taxonomy (NCBI): domain Eukaryota; kingdom Fungi; phylum Ascomycota; class Dipodascomycetes; order Dipodascales; family Trichomonascaceae; genus Wickerhamiella; species Wickerhamiella domercqiae. The sequence continues at coordinate 1,767,337 of BCGM01000002.1, forward strand.
CTGGCGTGCACTAAATTAAATTAATTACATTCAGAGGTAGATAATGGTCTGATTCTCTATAGGGATCAAACGCAGTATTAAATTTGGGATTGAGCTAGTTCTGCACACTAGCTTTCGCTACCACATCGGACATGAGCTTTGCGATACTTTCCTCTTGCGCAACATACTCGTTAGCAGGTTCAAACCCAACCCCGCGCGCTAGGACAACGCTGCGAGGAAGTCTGAGCAGTGCTTCTCCGACTACGGTGATTTTAACAGCCTGAAGCACCTCTGTTAGTTGCCTGGCCCCATCGTCACCACCGCTTCCACCAAAGGCTACTACAGCCGCAGGCTTGCCGTTCCATTCTCCATAAAGATGGTCAATAGCATTCTTCAACGCCGCAGGATAGCCGCCGTTGTACTCGGGGCACAAGAAAACAAATCCGGCCGCATCATTTATATATTGGGCCCATTTCTTTGTATGCTCCTTCTCAGGAGCTGCTACTCTGGGGACGTCAGGTTCATCGTCCATGGGAAGTGGCCAATCTCGGAGATCTACTGTTTCGAAGGTCGCCTCTGGATTAGCCTTAGCCCCAAGTTGAGTTAGCCACCCCGCGAACTTAGGTGAGATACGAGCAGCACGTACACTTCCGCTTATGACAAGAATTCTGGGAGTCATTCTTGGGTTTCATCAACAGAATAAACTGTATCTTGAGATTCGACCTTTGCCATATATAGCGTAGTGTTAGGTAAGAAAATCAGTTAACCTCTCGGGGAGACCGGAGTTGACGGCTCTTGCATTGGTGATCGCGCAGGTCATACAATAGACGCAAATATCGGATATCGTGATGTCAACATAAATCGAATATTGCTGTTTGAATATCGGAAGGTTTTATCACATAGACTGGTTGAAATTAGTTAAATGTGCTGATATCTTTTTCTAGCATTCTGAACGTTGTACTTGACATTAGTCTCCAGAAGTCGTCGACGATCGCTGCACGCTGATGCTGACACAAACGCGGGAGGATTTCACATTTCGTGCTCACTGTTTGCGCTGAAAGTAAAACAAGTAAGCTAGAAGGGGTGCTAGGTATATATCCAGGAAGAAATTTCATTGTTAATTGTTTTGAGATACGATCCAGTGTGATACTAGAAGCCACTTTGTGGAAGTGATTTGCTTGTCATACGCGCATCGAATCCGTTATTACGCACAATTTAGACTCGGAGTTGACGGTAAAAGTGCACGCCCAAACGCCGCCACTACGCACATTCCATAGTTCCCATTCTAATGACTAATCAGAAGAGTGGAGAGGTTTTGGCGGGAGCTGATCGCTACGACTACGCATATCGAACACCCTTACTAATCAGAAGTTGATGTTATAGAGGTTGCAACGCACCCCTAAGTTCTGCACTGAGCGCAGCGCACATTATGGAAGATGATGCGACTGCAAAATATCTACCTGCAAGGGACATAGTGCTATATGCTGTTGATGGTTCGCTTGGTATGCAGAATTATCTCACAAAGTCACTTGATGGCATAGCTAGCGCAATAAAGGCCAATTTGTTAGCTCAACCGGAGCATGAGGCGGGGGTTATCATATACAACTTGGCAGATCCTTCAAATCAGAAGACTAGCAAAACCGATGTGATACTGTCACTGGGACGCCCGTCGTCCGCAGATATTAAATTTCTGCTGCGCCTGGTTGACGACATATCATTTCGAGACCAGCGACTCGTTCCCGCGCCAAGGCGAGACCCTGCAGCATTGTCAGCTATGTTGACAGTTGCGCTTCGTCAATTCAATGCTGTTGCTGGATCTCAGAACACCATACGATCATTTCGGGCCCTCGTCGTGTTGACTTGCGATGACTCGCCAGTTGACACTGACACTATCCAGTCTACCCTGACGCGGGCTAATGATCTTGTCAACGCTAGTGTCGTTCTGCGCCCTATTTTTATAGGCGACTCGTTTGATGTAAGAAACTTCTGGGAGGAGGTTCGATTTACACAATTTGACCCTGCTGATTCCGCGGACCGCGATAAGGCAATCACTGAGGAGCATCTGGAGAGAAATATCGTTCAGGATCCTTCAGAGCTTCCATTTGTTGTTCTTGCCCGAGGACGTCGTAAATACACGGCATTTAGGGCCTCTCTCATACTTCATTCAGTGGAGATGAGCATTGTTGGATATAACGTGATATCGGCTAGAGCCGCACCGCGTTCTTACAAAGTATACGCAGAGGGAGATCGCGAATACTTGGTGGAGACTGAGACTGTTTTTTTCGAAAAAGCTTCTGGTCTAGAGCTGTCCCAAGATAAGCTTGCGCGCGCTTATCTTATCGGCAAGGAGGACGTCATTGACGTAGACTATGAGGAAGACATCACGAAATTCGTTCGATCATTTGAGACTAAGCCTACCCTGCGCATTCTGGGATTCCGACCCGGTAGACCAGTGCTACCTCGTGGATCTGTAAGCCACTCAGTTCTAATTGTACCAAGAAACTTTCCACTGAAAAACTCCACACACGGGTTTGCAGCTTTACGCCGCGTGCTGCTGGCTCGTGGCATTTCAGCGGTAGCTTCTTATGCTCCTCGTGTTGGGCAGGCGCCCCGGCTGGCCTACGTCTACGCAGATGAAGAGCAGCACGGCGCATTGTGGCTTGTGCCGCTTCCTTATGTTGACGAGCAGCGAACTCGCCCGCGGCTAGAACCATCTGTCTCTTTGCAAGATTTAAACAATGTGAGTGAGGGTGTCGAAGCTCTAATAAATGTCTCGTCTCACTGGAATAGCTACGATCCCCGTCGCTTTAGTGATTGGCGTGCGGAACACCAGGATCGTGTTCGAGAAGCCACAGCTCTTTCCACTGATCTCAGTACAATGAATACTGTTGTAGATTCGACTCTTCCGCACTATGATAATCTTGTCAATTCGGATGCTGTCACGTCTGCTGCAAACGCATTGCACACCTTGATTGACACGCTAGACATAGCCGATGACAGGGACAAAATACTTCCCCCAGTCAAAGCCGTTGGGTCTAAGCAAAAGCGACCGGTAGAAGAGTTCGATATGCAGAGTCTGCAGCGCGCTGCGGTTGCAGGTAGCTTCAATCGGTACACGGTAAAGGACCTCAAGGCGATCGCAACTATGTTGCGCACCGATCTTAAAGATGAAAAAGATCCCGACCTTCAGCGCGCGCTCAATCATTTAAGCCCTCAACCTGCCAAGCAAGGACTTATATCTGCTGTTGAAAATGTCGTTGAGCGATACTTCACTCTCTATCCCGACCAGGACAACGACTTTGTCAACAGTGTGAAACACCGAAGATCATCTTAAATTTGCATTCAGCATTCGATACTATGTATTTAATATTAATGTCTGATAACTAAATTCATATTGTCCAGCGGAAATGGCACTGGGAAAGGGGCAAGTAGCCATGCAGCATTTGCTCACAAGTGGATTGCCTCAAGCTATTTCATAGCCTGTGGCATCCGTGGCGCCTGTAGATTGTCGAGGCATACGATGTTCAATAAATACTACGTCCCATGGAGTCCAAACATTACTCTGTTCGAACACCTTGTCCATTTCCTCGAGGGAGCGACCAGCAGTTTCGGGGAAGAAGAAGTAGACTGTCGGCACCATAAGTAAGTTGATGGCAGCAAATATAGTATAAGTATATGCACCAATACTGTCAAACGCAACGGGAGTAATCATGACAACCATAAAATTGAAAATCCAATTGGCGGCAGTGCTCAAACCATTGGCAGGTGCGCGCACAGCCAACGGCGTAACCTCAGCAGGGTACAACCAGCTCATACCAAGCCAGCCCACAGCGAAAAATGTGTTGAACACGAATAGGAATACAACAGCAGCGATACCAGCACCCGTGTCGTCATAGGCATCTGACCTCCATACTGTTCCTGTAAGAACAGCCATCGTTACTGCTTGCSCASCTGCGCCAATGATCATCAGCTTTCGACGACCGAACCGCTCAATCGTCCAGAATGCAATCCAAGATGCTAGGAAATACTCTGTTCCATTGCAAGCAGCAATGATACGAGAGTTCAGGGCCGACATATGAATATAGTTCTCCATAATAGTTGCAGCGTAGTCTGTAAGGTTAGTATCTGTTCAGTTACGACAAATATTGTCCGGGAAGACAAAATATTCTTTAGAAGGAACTTCCAAGGAAAGAAGTAAATGATAACTTGCATGTAATTAGATTGATACCACATATCTGTTGGCACATTTGATTCACAAAACCGAGCATAGAACGGTGGAAATATTTCAGTTTGCCCTGCGTGCACATCAGGCGCAAACTGCGGCGAGAGGAATTATATCGGACCTTCTCGTTTATTTCGGGTATAGTTGTACCATTTGCAGCGGCAGAGTTGCCATCCACATCCTCCAGTGCAACTACTGCGGAGTCTTCCTCATGCAGAGATTCCAGAATCTCATTGATTTGAGTATGAATGATTGGATGGTTAAGTGGTACTTTGTCCAGAGCAGAGAACACGCGAGCAGCTTCATGCCCGCGGTCAGCTTTAAGCAGCCAGCGCGGAGATTCAGGCAGCTTTAGAATAAACGGCAGGATTGTAAGAGGGAACAAAATCTGGAAGGCCAATGGAAATCGCCAGGAAGCAGAGCTGTTGGGCAAGAAGTAGAAAGCAAAATCGATCCAATATGAAATCATAACACCAGCGGACACCAGAGAACCTTGAACCATTACCAGCTTTCCACGGTGTTCAGGCTTCGCACATTCAGACTGCCAAACAGGGACCGTTGAGGTGTTCATTCCATTGCCAATACCTGTGATGATACGAGCGGCGACTAGTTGACCAGAGCTATACGAGGCTGCCTGAATGACAGCACCGATGATCATTATGATGCAGCCCACGAATATAGTACGTCGGCGCCCCAATTTGTCGCCTATACCCATAACTGCTATAGCGCCTGCTAAGCAGCCTAATTCATAAACAGCAACCACAAATCCCTGCCAAGTTGAATTCTGACTGAGCTGAGCACTGTTTTGGGGCTCGTTTATATATCTGCTGGATGTGTCCATATCCGTGAACGTGCCATAAAATGAGGGAAGAGTGAGAAGTGACCCCATAACACCCTGATCATAACCAAATAACAGAAAACMCATGCCGGCCATGACGGAAATAGCATTGTGAAGCTTCTGCCCCGACATCCCAAGAAAACTGACCACATTGTCGGAATCGATATCGTTCTGGTCAACATCTTCAACTAAATCGACATCGTACTTCCTCTCCATGTCGTCGCATGTCGTCCCCAGGCTACTAGAGGCGGAGTTAGCCCGTTTCTTTGTCTTATTCTTAAAGAACGTCATGTCGATATTGGCGGTCAGAGCGTCTATCTGGTACGGCACAGAGAACGTGCGTCTTATATAAATACGCGCATGTAAATATACGCTGAAATTGAATCCCCCTCCCCCACATTTACAAATCGCATATACTTTTACCCAACAGATTGTTTCATGGGTTAGGGGAAACTTACTTGCTGTGGTTTCATGGCGGCTATGGCAGTCGTGTGCTATCAGAGCCCATTTCGGCTAATTGAGAATTCGAACCTAGGGTCACTCGTTCCAGGCTCCCATGGATTGCCGTGGTGAGATCGTTGTGGTAATTATATTACATATTATTTCGATTATCCCCCGCTCAAGACTAAGACAGAATTACCGCATACATACCAGCCATGTGACGTCATACACGCTCTCATATTCCGTCAAGGATTATTTTCATCGTAGTTGTATAACCCGATCATTTATCCGGAGCGTTGGACCAGAACTTGGATAAAGGTTTCTCCTGTTTCATGAGACGCGCTTCTTCTTGTATATGTAAGAACATTTCGTTATTGATCTTAGCTTCACATTGTATACAAAATTTCTGGAGAAAAGCTGTTAGGAGCCAGTAGGGATTAAAGTCACACAAGGAGCGGGGGGGGGGGGGGGCAAGATTGGAGAGAGCTTTCGCCGTGCGGATGATTCCAAATTGGATCGCCAGGAGAAGGCCTAGTGAGAAAAGGGAAGCTGCAGGCGAGTCACCAAAATTTCTCAACGGCCGTTATATGCTGAAATCTATTACTCCACGAGACCTTTCCTAAATTGCAGTTCTAAGAGACTTAATTCAGTTACTCTGCTACAGTGTGTTTATTTATTTAGTCCACGAGCATTATTTGCCTTGATTGGCAACAGCGGCAGCTCCAGCTAGAGCCGCCTCGGGATCAAGGTAAAAGCGCTCCTTGACAGGCTTCAGATTGTCATCGAGCTCGTAAACCAAAGGGATGCCTGTCGGAATATTGAGGCCAGCAATGTCTTCGTCCGACACATTGTCAAGATGCTTGACAAGAGCACGCAGCGAGTTGCCATGGGCGACTACGAGAACAGTCTTGTTCTCGAGCAGGTCTTTGGCAATAACGTCAGACCAGTACGGGAGCAAACGGTCAATCACAAGCTTTAGGCTCTCGGTACGAGGGATATCCTCGGTCGGCAACAACGCATAACGTTCATCGTGGACCTGGCTATACTTGTCGTCGTCCTTGATTTCCGGTGGGGGTACATCGAACGAACGACGCCAGATCATGAATTTCTCGTTGCCAAACTCTTCCGCAATCTCTTTTTTGTTCTTGCCCTGCAGAGCACCGTAATGGCGCTCATTCAATCGCCACGACCGGTTTACATCAATCCACAGGCGGTCAGCACTTTCTAAGGCAATGTTTGCAGTGCTAATAGCACGAGTTAAGCGCGAGGTATACAAAACGTCAGGCTTGGGCTCGAAGTCAGCAAGGAGCTCACCAGCACGCTTGGCTTCTGCGCGACCCTTTTCAGTCAGCTTGACATCAACCCAACCGGTGAACTGGTTTGATTTGTTCCACTCAGACTCGCCGTGACGCACGAGGATGAGGGTGTGAGTAGTCCTTGTTCTCTTCGGGGGTACCATTCTATGCTAGAATATAAGGGTGTGATGATGTCATCGCGCAACTTCCCCCTCACCGGGACGGCATATTATCGTTGTTTGAATCAGCATATGCTTTAGTGTCAGCGGTTGCAGGTCAAAATGCGAACAGATCAAGACACAATAAAGACGCAACATGCCGAAGGACCACTCGTTAGAAAATTTCAAACTCCATTTACAATGTACTTAGGAAGAGCGGGCTGTGTTCCCGCGATATAAATGATGTGTTTATGCGGTCGCGTAGTCAATAACCCTAGAAGCCAAATGAACCGCTGCTTCCAACGTCAAAGCTGACGTCAACCGCAACTGTTTGTGGGCCGTATATATGGAGGAGGGCTGAAACAGACCAAAGAATACAAGAAAAAAAAATTCGACCGAGCTAAAGTATATATTAAAATGACATGAAGGAGAGCTTGAATCACATCTGACGGAATGCGTTCTTGGATGCCTTGCGCAATGTACCATCTCCCCGGCTGCGCTGTCGACCAGAATCTCCATTCTGAGCACGCTGGCGTGGTTTACGGGACCGTGGAACGAATGTTATTTCAGTGTTGCCTGCTGGGGGCTTAGAGATACGACCGCCAGAAGAGTTACGTCCCCTCGTAGATGCAGCCGAAACTCTTTCACCAAATGATGCCTCAGCTCCTGAACGTCTGTCAAACGTTGACTGGTCCTGGCTATCTTTCCGTGCTTGTCTAGCTCGCTTTTGGCGCTGCAGCTGCTTTTGGCGTCGAATTTTACGAGCAGAGTTCTTGTCTCCATCCTCTTTGTCCGAATCAGACTCAGATCCGTGATCAGATCCGTCAGGCCCCTCATTCTCCTGCTCTGCAGCAGTGAGAGGACGTGGTGCTGATCGCTGAATTATATGATCCCCAGTCGCAGCCGTGCCGCTGCGGCCGCCGTGCAGCAATTTGAACTCGAAAGAATTTTCATCAATTTGGAATTCTGGGTCTTCAAACATAGCACGGAACCGATCATCCACTTTTTCTTTGATAGAGGGTGCATAATCACGATTGACTTTGACATTAGACTGAGCTGCATCCGCTGCTGTTGTGCGTATCCTTGACTCGCGCTCTTTCTCAATTCGTTTGCGAATCTCGCGCTCGCGGTGTTCTCGATACTCAAATGGGTTTGCGATGAGGCGCGCCTCGTCGTACAACTTCTGGTCGATGAAATAACCGTGCATGTATGATTTAACGACATTGCTTCCGATGAGATGGGCCAACCCCAGTTGTTGGAGCTCCTTTTGCGTAACAAATTTGTAGTTTTCATATACACTGGCCACAGGCTTTTCCTCGAGCTCCTCCGTGATGCTGTCCAGGAACGAACACCAGCGCGGTGCCGGTCCTACGGCAGGGATGTAAAACGTATGCATCGGCTTTCCCTCATTGGCCGTGAAGAACATGCCAGTGTTAGGGATATGTGCGACATCATTGATGTCAACGGTAGGCTCTAATGACGCCAACGGCTTGCCTGTCTCAGTGGACCAGATCTTGACAGCCCTCTTATCTGAAGACCAAATCTGGTTTGTGACACTTTGTGTCTGTAGATAGCCGAGAGAAGAGATAGGGAAATCATATCCTTGATCTTTTTTGAGTAGCGGTTCTGACATACGTAGATCATAGAGGAGAGAATATCCTTCATATGTACCAGCGGCCATTCCAAGGCCATCGTCCCGAAACGTCAGGGCTGTCACTCCAGAGCCGATCCCGTGTCCTCGACCTCCAACATCTAACGTACCGACTCTATTACGACTTCTTGGATCCCAAAACTCAACTGTTCCCGATTCAGTGCCACATCCTACAAGCCCATGGGCCGGATTAACACGAACAACATTAACGGCCTCTGCCTCGGTTTGAAAAGGCGCTAAAAATTGCCCCTTATCTATGTTAAGGCGGTATACCTCATGTGAGCTCGCACCGACGTACAGATCGCAGTTGTTGCGATTGTAATCTATTGACCGTCCAAATTTGGGGATTCGAGTTCTCGTATGTATACCTCCCTGAGCATGGAACTCGACCGTACGATCATTCTGCAGGTGGACACTTTTAGTCCAGTCGTCACTAATTAATACAAAGTCAACGTTCTCGGCATCGGTGTGACGCTCAAACTTCAATGACATTTGGTCAAATTCATAGACACGAATCTGAGGTTTGTACGTTCCTGTTGCCACTGCATACTGGCCATCGTTGGTTACTTTGATTCTGTTCGAGGCTTCCTCAAACTCAAAGCCCTGCAATAGATCCACGCGATTCTGCCATTCCGGATCGTTCTTTAAAGAACGTTTTCGCTTGCGTACGAGCCAATCGGGTAGGCTTCTTGATGTGTTCGCGCCACTGATTTGGTACACCGGAATTCCGGCTCCAGTCTTGTGCACCATTTGTCGTAGCGCGCGAAGCTAACGGAAATTTTCAGATGACAAACATTATTTTAGGTAGATGGGTGACTGGCAGATACGCGTAACTCAACCCCACATTTACAAGTCACCAGACGCAGTCCTCCTTAGTCTTTGTAAGACCTTATATAGAAGCCACAACACGCTGGTGATCGAAGATTTTAGCTTCAGTAGCTCCTGCAGTAACATAGACTGGAAATGGTGACAGACTCTTATCATAAATCTTCAGTTTAGCCAGCACATCATGTCGCAATCGCTCTCCGTGCCCACCTAGCATGTGTGCTTGCGACATTACCTGAGCTATTTTCCCCTAGATTGTTATCTCACTAACACACTCATCAAGTGTGCGAGGCGGGGAAGCCGAGTAAGACTGCCACTACGCACCCACATATTCTGAGAACTAAGACAGCGAATATTGTTAATATGAGGTTCCTACACTTGGTCTAGACGGCAGAAATTAATGATTGCCATAAAACGAATTCACCGCTGGGTACTCTGGTAGAAACTCGTAGATGTCTTGAGGAATTTCTCTCATACGCCCCGATGTGCGGCTTATTCCCAGGTCAGAGTTTAAGCTTGCAGGCAGGGGTGTATCTGGCTTTATGAAGTGGCTTGTGACCCAGTACCCTAAACCTGAATATGATCAGTTAAAGCCCAGAACTCACAAGGTTCTCTTGACAGCAACAATGTCAGTAAAGATCGAACTTTTAAGCTCTAAGTCCTTCTACACAAATAGTGACGATATTGCAGGCGTAGTTCTCGGAACTGCTGCTGCAATTCGCGTTACGTGTGAGAGTCACGCTCGTATCAACACAGGGCAGGCAGAAGACAAGGTTTGCTGGGAGTCACTCCAAACCATTGAAAATAACACATTCAGTGTAAGACTACCAGATATCGCTTCTAAGGCTCCGAGTACCCTTGCATGGCCTGAACAGACTGGTTGGACCGCACGAAGTTCTGTGGAATGGGCTGTCCACGCTCTCTCAGAAAACGGTAAAATTCTTGTTTCAGTGCCTTTTACATTTGTCCACACTTCTCATCTAGCAAATGTCTTCAATCTACGTGAGGTAAAGCATGTCGAAAACATCTTTGGCAGAAGCATCACCGGTAAGCTCACTTTCGCAGCCGATGGGATCCCTCAGTACCCACTATCGATAGGTCTTGGTCTAAATTTGAGTTTTGACCTGCCACCGTCAAACTTGAGACTGGTCCAGGTGAGAGTTATACTTTCAGAGGTTCTCACTGTCCGAGTTGGCAAAGCATCAGAAACTCGCGTAGAACGATGGCTCATACACGAAAATTTTGTGGAGATTACGCTTAATGGCCTAAGTAGCCTCAATCTGAATCAATATGTCGGTGACGCAGCCGTCAAGCCGTTTTTGACTGAGTCTTTTAAACAAGGACCTTTTGATCATCACTTCTACCTCAGTATCGAATTGCAACTTGAGGACACTGAAAATTCGTTGAGAGAACGCATGAACATTTCGACTCCCATTCAAGTTCTTGGCCGTGTAACTGATATGGGACCTGGATCGCATGTTGATATGGAATTAGCCTATTTCACAGACAGTGAGGCTTCCGAAGATGAAGAGATCGACTGCGGAAAAGAGCTACGGCCCCGCACTGGCTCAAGTTCAACAGCTGTGCGAAAGCGACTCATGAGCATGAGTGCTCCGCGAGTTGAGATGGTTCAAATAGAGTGACAGGTACAGAGCCTATTTCCTTACTAACGCATTCGTACGAGATGCTCGTACAAGAGTGGGACTTCGTCTACCCACGACGTGCCAAATGCACCTAAGTCACATCTATTAAATGCTACCGCTAATTTGCATACCCTTTAAGCTTTGATTTGAACTATTTACCGTTTTACCGAGACTTACGCAATTTCGAATTGAATACTCCCAGTACCGTCCATAGTGCAGAGAGCAACTTATGCTTAGTGAAAAAGACACACCGAGTACTACAGGGTCACCACTTTCCTACCTCTTGGAGATCTCCTCCAGCTCGACAGAACAATATAGCGGCAAAGATCACATGATCCTAATTGTACCGACCTAAAACACCGGAAAATTATCCGAGACAAAACTTTTATATTGTGTCAATGAAGAGAACCACACATCCCTAACGACCTTCTACAATGAAACCGAAAAGAGAAAAAAGCCGTGTGTACCTCGTTCCGCCTATCTTAAATAACTCAACATTAAGCTCTGCTGACGCAGCAGAAAGACTTCCGGCATTTTTGGCCATGGTATTCGCTTTTCCGTAGTTTAACGAAGGGTAGCCAATTGGAAATTCATTTATTTTACAACAATCGTATGTAGAGTTCGAGTTAGTCCTATTCTATATCACTAATGGCGCGATCTTACGAATTAAAAGGTTGCCAGGGGCACGATTGTGACTTTTGGCTTTGGTGGCTGAAAAGCACACAGCCCGGCTATTCTCGCCCCACCTACGTCGGGCTTTGTCCTTCCCTCGGCTGCACGGGTGCGTCGTTCTAAGAATCCTTGCATATTTTTCCACATACACCTCCGAGAATTACTAATAAATCTGGTTTACTTGCCTCCCCCCACCTGCAGCTGCAAGAGCTGTGCATATTACTCCCAAGCCGTCAAAATTCGATATCTAAGCCGCCCTTTCAGCCGTGGCATAAGCTACTCCACATTGTTTGAATACGCTTTATGAGTTGGAGCCAACTGCTTGTTGGTAAAATTAAGCCTCTAATGCCTCAATTTTTGCAAAAGCTTAACATGAAAGTGGGAGCTTCTGCGCCCTTTTTGCGACTTTAGTGGTATCCTCTTGGATTGAACCTGCTCAATACCCTAGCCCAGGATTACCTCAGAGCTTGGCGGCAACACCAAACGTATCAGGGGATACCGATGGCCCATCATCACCTCAAGCTGCGCCTTTCCAAAAGAAGGTTCTACCTGTTACGGTGCGGCATTCCGCCACATATTTTGCAAAAGATGCAGATTTAAATAGCCACTGCTCGTTTGAAGGATAGTAATGCGAGTCTAGCTAAATTCCCCCCTAGTTATTATATGCGCACGCTGGCACTGAGCTTAAACCAACTCAATTGATGTCTCGCCTAAGTCACTGCCAGCTGCGCTGACGATCTACGCATGCCTGATTTTTATAACCTAATACAGCCGATGCTGACGGAAATCCAAAAGATTATTTTCTAACCCTGAGTATTTAATGCTGCACCCACTAGCGGACTACATCTTATCATAATGGCAGACACCAAATCCATAGAGTCTCCGGCCGTCAGCGTGGAGGCTCCAGCACTCGCACCGGCCAAGCGTAGCGGCTACTCGATTTTCAAGGATCACGTAGTAGCCACTATCAGTGAGTTTTGCGGCACGTATATGTTTTTACTGTCTGCCTTTGTTATTGCGCAGGCGGCCAATGAACGGTACACTCCCACAGTTGCTGAAAAGGATAGTGACCCAGCTGCTATAACCATGATTGCGTTTGGTTTCGGCTTCAGCGTTATGCCAATGGTGTTTGCTACTTATCCTGTTAGTGGTGGAAATCTGAATCCTGCCGTAACACTCACTCTATTCCTTGTCGGAGCTATTCCGTTTACCCGTTGTTGCTTCATGTGGGTTGCCCAGATTGTAGCTGGCCTCGCTGCAGCAGGCACTGCTTCGGGTCTCACTCCAGGACCCGTTCTTTTTGCTAATGCAAAGGGCGGCGGAACCAATATTGGGCAAGCTTTGTTCATCGAAGTCTTCGGTACTGCAATGCTTTGCATGACTGTTGTGATGTGCGCTGTGCCTAAGCGTCAATTTACCTACATGGCGCCCCTTGCCATTGGTGTTTCTCTCTTTGTAGCTCACTTGTTTTCAGTCTATTACAGTGGTGCTGGACTAAACCCTGCCCGCTCTTTGGGTCCAGCGGTTGCTCTTCGCGACTTCCCGGGCTACCATTGGATTTACTGGATTGGTCCCATGCTCGGCGCTCTTTTGAGTGCGTTACTTTACGACATTCTCGTCCTGCTAGGTTGGGACACTACCAACCCTGGTCAAGACGCCAGTGGCTTCAAGATGGTACGCGATCCTGAGTACGGTGACAAGTTCATACTGCCTAAACTCTACTAATTCAGTTTGATTTGGCACATACTATTATAATCACTAGGGCTTAACTACCGTCGTGGGACTCTTGGCATATTCGGTAGGGCTTTTCTGGACGTGAATTATATTTTCAAATATTGATGTATACTCCCTCATTTCCAATAAGAATGCTGCCCTGCACCGGAATTATACTATAGCTTTGATTTGCGACTAGCCTACCCGCTAGAGTCATTTTCTTTCAGGCTTTCGAAGATAATGTTCTCGGATGCGACACTAAAACTGGCAAATTGTAAGCTCGTATATCAAAAATAATTTTAATCTGGTCATCTGTTGTTTTAAATCCGATATTCATATCTCGAAAAATGTCAATTATATTCGCATTTGCCGTCTCAGCACATTAAGAGCGTTATTATATTAATAACTCTCAATGAGCAAAAATTACTAACTTTAAGCATAGCGACAGCGACTTCGAGCATTCCGCCTAAACAAGATCAGCAAAGCTTAACTACAGTGACGTATACTGCATTCTCTGAGCTTCTTCTCATCGATATCGAGGTGATAATCATAGCGAAAATACTCGCGGTGCCTGGCCCACAACACTGATCTCTGCTAACTTTGCTTCCAGGTAGACTCTATCTATGGAAGTCATGAAGATAGTCTGGTGGCGGATTGTAAAATGAAGAGAAAGGTGCGAGGCGGAAGAATAATAGGGGCAGGTCGTCATTGTCGCCACCGTGATGTAGAGTCTCAGTGAAGACATAGCTTGGAATTGTCTGCGTATATGCGCATCGTGCTATGGGGCAATGAAACTAAAATTCAGTACGCGTCTACGCTTATTCTTCATATTGACAAAAAGGACGCAGAGTGAATATCCAATTTGAAGTTTTTTGTCTTGAAAGTCACATTCGCAGTGTTGGCATGTTCTCTATATTTGCATTATCAGATTAAAATTAGCTCAATAAGAATGTCAGGCAATCAAATCGCGCTTAATGAGAATTTGGAGGGAGGGGGGATATATCAGGATGGCTGCCAACTAGATCATTGTTGTGCTGCGCCCATATAAGTAGTTCGGAAAGACATCGGAATGAGCTGTTTCAGGTGCATGTTATTCTATCATCTACACTTCTTGTGCTTTAACTCCTCCCTAGAGCTCTACGCCTAAATCCTACGGCATTTCGAAAAAATGGTGGACGTGGCTACAGCTACTTTTTGATTAAATGAATATATCCCACAAACGCCGCCGTTGAGCCATGACTAAGACCAGTATACTAAGCCCCTGGCGCCATCAATGTCCCAACAAGGTAATCTCTAAACAACCAGCCACCCCTCATCACAAATATAGGTCGAATTACGTATGCACTCTACCCATCTCGCTAATGGAGACACAGTCTACTTTCGCAAACAATTTTTGGGGCAAAGAAGATGTTGGCTATGAGCGGCTAATCCAACATATGCACCATGCCAAGCATACGTGCGAAGAATTGCAAGCGTTTTATAAAGAACGAAGTGCCATTGAGCAGGAATACTCGCGGAAGCTATCAGCTCTGTCTAAAAAAGGTCTTGGCACCCATGAGACTGGTAGTATGAGAGCTTCTCTGGATACAGTTCGTGCCAGCACTGAAGCTATGGCTCGGGCTCATGAGCTTACGGCCAAGCAGCTGGCCGATCAGCTCCTGCAGCCTCTTCTGGCATTTTCAGATTCGCATAGAGAGCGGCGAAAGACGGTGGAAGACACTATGGCTCGCCTCACGAAAGCCAAGACTCAGCAGAACGCTAACGCCGAGAAGTCCAGAGCGCGCTATGAGGCTGAATGCAAAAAAATCAGCGGATATCAAGCTCAACAAAACCTGCTCATGGGTCATGATCTTGATCGCAACAACCAAAAACTTGAGCGGTCGCGGTTCGCGGTCGAAGGGATGCAGAGACAATATCAAGATGCATTAAGAGCTCTGGCACAAACCATCGAGGGCTGGAATGGAGAGTGGAAAGTGAGTTGTGATCGACTACAGCAGCTAGAAGATGAGCGCTTGAACTTTTTCAAGTCTAGTCTCTGGGCATATGCCAATGCAGTGTCCACCGTGTGCGTATCGGATGATGAGGGCTGCGAGAGTGTGCGCGTGGCGCTCGAAAAATGTGACCCTAATAAGGATCTTGAACATTTTGTAAGAGAGTTTGGTACAGGGTCCAATATTCAAGATCCACCGGAGTTTACAAATTTCCTAGGAGGATTCTCTCGTGATGACCAGAGCGGTCGTTATCGCGTAGCAAATTTCTCATCTGCTCCGGCTAACGCGAGCCACCCCCTTAACGATGTCCCAAATCTAATGGCCTCGCCAGAGTCGCAGTTCCCCTCAGATTCAGCCAGCGCGACAACGCCAGCCACTTCGGTATCAAGTGCCAACACGTCACCTATCCTGACAGAGTCCACTGCCGCTGCTGCTTCAAAACGCCGGTCGTGGGCTATGCCATTCAAACGTCAAAGCTCTCCAGACCTAACACAATACCGGCCTCGGGAGCAGCCTCGGGAGCAGCAGTCATTCGATTTTGGAACGGCACCGATACTTTCTGATACAAAATCGCAACCGCAAGTACCAGAAAAGATGAATATGACCACAGTTCCTCCAGGTAGTCGAGACGATCCTCTTCTCGCGGCACTTGAGAAACTCAAGCCGGCTAAATCCCGGCAACGTCCTATGAGTATGCCAGGCTATCACACATCCGTGGAGGCGCCTGCTCCTTATGCAAATGGCCATAGTACAGGACCTTCTTTTGCAGGACTCGTCAAAAGCGAGAACGAAATCGACTGTCTTCGTCAAGCCGCCGAAATAACAGCAGCTGCCTACAACCGAGCATATAAAGTCCCGTTCGAG